>CM075979.1:3899136-3904234 GCA_038087875.1 Malacoraja senta
ATATATACACACGTGAATAAATAAACTGATAAAGTGCAAATAACAGTTAATTGGCTAATAAAGTTCAGTGTTTTGTCCGAGCCAGGTTTAATAGCCTGATGGCTGTGGGGAAGTAGCTATTCCTGAACCTGGTCGTTGCAGTCTTCAGGCTCCTGTACCTTCTACCTGAAGGTAGCGGGGAGACGAGTGTGTGGCCAGGACGGTGTGGGTCCTTGATGATACTGCCAGCCTTTTTGAGGCAGCGACTGCGATAGATCCCTCGATGGAAGGGAGGTCAGAGCCGATGATGGACTGGGCAGTGTTTACTACTCCAGTCTTTTCCTCTCCAGGGCACTCAAGTTGCCGAACCAAGCCACGATGGAACCGGTCAGCATGCTCTCTACTGTGCACCTGTAGAAGTTAGAGAGAGTCCTCCTTGACAAACCGACTCTCCGTAATCTTCTCAGGAAGTAGAGGCGCTGATGTGCTTTCTTAATAATGGCATCATTGTTCTGGGACCAGGAACACGGTACGAGTTCATTCAAGAGTTCTCCCGAGTTTGCCCTGATTCGAACTCGGAGATTTAAGGTAATTGCTGCTCGAAGGTACTCGGGGCTCTGGTGAACATTTTTCAACATGTTGAAAATTCTTCACGAGTCTTCCCAAGCTTACTGCGTTTCCTGAGTACCTGCCGTTAGCGTTACGAGCCGCTAAGAGACGTCCTGAGCTCCGACGTACCCGCTACGTACATTCTACGTGCTTCCACGAGTTTGATTTTTTTTTAAACTCGGGAGAGCTCTTGAATGAGCTTGTACAGTGGGACAGTGGCATTACTGCCGTACAGCGCCGGAGACCCGGCTTCGATCCCGACTACGGGTGCTGTCTGTGCGGAGTTTGTGCGCTCCCCCCGTGACCTGCGTGGGTTTTCTCCGGGCGCTCCGGTTTCCACCCACTCTCCAAAAGCCTACAGGTCTACAGGTTAAGGTGTAGGAAGGAACTGCAGATGCTGGTTGAAACCGAAGATAGACACAAAAAGCTGGAGTAACTCAGCGGGACAGGCAGCATCTCTGGAGGGAAGAATGGGCAACGTTCCAAGTCTGAAGAAGGGTCTCGACCCGAAATGTCACCCATTCCTTCTCTCCAGAGATGCTGCCTGAAGAATGTAGAAGAGTCTGTGGAATTCTCTGCCTCAGAGGGCGGTGGAGGCCGGTTCACTGGATACTTTCAAGAGAGAGCTAGATAGGGCTCTTAAAGATAGCGGAGTCAGGGGATATGGGGAGAAGGCAGGAACGGGGTACTGATTGGGGATGATCGGGCATGATCACATTGAATGGCGGTGCTGGCTCGAAGGTCCAAATGGCCTACTCCTGCACCTATTGTCTATTGTCTATAAGAGTACCAGGGGGACGGGCAACATCTCTGGAGACAAGGAATGGGTGACGTTTCGGGTCGAGAACATTCTTCAAACACTGATCCGAAACGTCACCCATTCCTTCCCTCCAGACATGCTGCCCGACCCGCTGAGTTACTCCAGCATTTTGTGTCTATCTTCGGTGTAAACCAGCATCTGCAGTTCCTTCCCACACATAGACGAGGACCAGTGCCAGTTAAGTGCGGGGGACCAAGGAGGGGGGAGAGAGGACCTCTAGGCAGGTAGGAAGCACAACCGCATCAGTTCAGTTTAGTTTCTTGTCACGGGCTGTCAAGCAACAAAAAGCTTTTAGCCCCTGTCCCACTGTACGAGGTCATTCAAGAGTTCTCCCGAGTTTTCCCCTGATTCGAACTCGGAGAATGTCCGTAGCGGGTCCGTAGGAGTTCGTGGATGTCTCGTAGCGGCTCGTACGTGTAAAAAGTAACCATTTTATTCAACACGAGTATTTTTTTACTCGTGGACATTTTTCACAATGTTCAAAAAAACGTCACGAGTTTACCGGATTTCCCGAGTACCTACCGTAACTCGTGCGAGCCGCTACGGGACATCCACGAACTCCTACGGACCCGCCAAGGACATTCTCCGAGTTCGGATCAGGGGAAAACCCGGGAGATCTCTTGAATTACCTCGTACAGTGGGACAGGGGCTTTTCACTGTACCTCGGTAGGTACAGTGAAAAGCTTTTAGTTGCGTGCTATCCAGCCAGCAGAAAGACAATACGTGATTACAAGCGAGCCGTTCACAGCCATTCACAGATACATGATCAGGGAATAACGTTTAGTGCAAAGTAAAACCAGCAGTGTCCGATCTTGGATAGTCTGAGGGTCACCAATGAGGTAGATGGTAGTTCAGGACTGCTCCCTGGTTATGGTAGGGTGGTTCATAGAAACATAGAAACATAGAAAGTAGGTGCAGGAGGAGGCCATTCGTCCCATCGAGCCTGCACCGCCATTCAATATGATCATGGCTGATTCCGAACATCATGCCACAAGCAACCCTTACCTGCCTGCACATTCAATGATTCCATCATAGTTTATTTTCACATGTACCGAGGTACAGTGGAATCCATTGTGTTTGTCTACAACACGCCGGGCGCACAAAGAGTCGCCACGTTTCTGGCGTCGACAAAGTTACCAACAGTACTCGTTAAGGGCCTGTCCCACTTAGGCGATTTTTTTTCCGGCGACTACCGGCGACTGTCACAGTCGTAGCAGGTCGCCGAAAAAACGGCGATCGGACCTCCCCCCCCCCCCCCCCCACGACAATGTCTACAACAACTTATCACCTAGTCGGCGGCAAGCTACGGCAAGCTACCGACAAGCGGCGATCTATTAGGACGTCTACCTATGACCACACCTACGACAACCTATGACCACACAGGCGACAACCGAAGTCAACCTACGTCCACCCGCGACAGGCTACGACAAGCAACGACCCTGTCGGAAACAACTGAAGAAAACTGAAGACAATTCAGTCGCCGGTACCTGTCTGTCACCGGTTGACGTAGGTGGTCGCCAATGGAATTCACCGAAGTCAACACTGGCGACAACCAACATCACCTGGCGATAACCGGCGACAACCTACGTCAGCAGAAGACAAGCTACGTCAAGCCCACTGTCACCGAAAAGTTTTGAACATTTCAAATTCCAGCGGCGACCAGAAAAATGCTACGATTCTTTAGGCGACTTGAGGAGACGACTCACGACCATACAGGCGTCACCCCGCGACCATGTGGGGACAGCCTAGTCGCCTGTAGTCGCCGAAAAAATCGCCGAAGAGGGACAGGGGCTACAGAGTCACGTGTAGGAAGGATCTGCAGATGCTGGTTTACACCGAAGATAGACACAAAATGCTGGAGTAACTCAGCGGGACAGGCAGCATCTCTGGAGAGAAGGAATGGGTGATGTTTCAGGTCGAGACCCTTCTTCAGACCGATGTCCCAACCCAAAACATCAACCATTCTTTCAAGGCCTCTCAGATTCAGGCAGGTTTAAGTATTCACACAAGTTATAGGAGTAGAATTAGGCCATTCGGCCCATTGTCCACTCCGCCATTCTATCATGGCTGATCTCTGCCTCCTAATCCCATTTTCCTGCCCTACCCTTAACACCCGTTCTAATCAAGAATTTGTCTATCTCTGCCTTAAAGATATCCACTGACTTGGCCTCCACAGCCCTCTGTGGCAATGAGTTCCACAGATTCACTACCCTGTGACTAAAGAAGTTCCTCCTCACCTCCTTTCTAAAAGAGCATCCTTTAATTCTGAGGCTGTGACCTCTGGTCCTGGACTCTCCCACCAGTGGAAACATCCTCTCCACATCCACTCTATCTGTGCCTTTCATTGTTCTGTAAGTTTCAATGAGGTCCCCCCTCCCCTCGACCTTCTGAACTCCAGCAAAGTATGTCACTCTGTACAAGATTCCTTTAAATCGAGGATGTCTAGACACAGGGATTAGTGGGCAAGGTTAATTTACTCGGGATGAAGGGCGTGAGTGGCATGGTTAAGGGCCTGAACCACATGGATGACCTAATCCATGAGGTTAGAAGACCCTAGACGAGTTGAGAAAAATGTCAAGTTCGTGAAATGATCGCATGATAAAATGATGTCATGTTTGCATTTTTTTTCTCGGGCCAGTTACCCACCTACAACCTACCTACAACCTACCTACAACCTACCTACAACCTACCTACAACCTACCTACAACCTACCTACAACCTACCTACAACCTACCTACAACCTACCTACAACCTACCTACAACTTACCTACAACCTACCTACAACCTACCTACGACCTACCTACGACCTACCTACGACCTACCTACGACCTACCTACGACCAACCTACGACCTACCTACGACCTACCTACGAGTAAAAAGTATCGATTTTTTCCATGCCAACCTTTTTTTTCCTCGTGGACATTTTTTATCAGGCTGGTAAAAACGCCGCGACCTACTTGAGGCCACAAGTACGCGGAGACCACTCACGAGCATTAGGAAGAGTGAACTATGACCTCCTACGACCTCGTGGCGACCATGCTGCGAGTATGAGTCAAGGGCAGAGGTCGTGAATTAGGTCGTGAAAGTGGGACAGGGGCTTTAACGGTGAGAGATTGCTCACTTTGACACCTCGTTCCCCCTGAGGAAGTTGAGATAACTAAAACATCTTTGTCAGTCTATAAAGACACTCCATTTTTAAAATGACACTATTTTAGCTGTCCAGAAAGATAAATCTTTAACTTGTTGTCAAAAATGCTGGAGAAACTCAGCAGGCGAGGCAGCATCTATGGAGCGAAGGAATAGGGTCCAGACCCTTCTTCAGACTCAAAACGTCACCTATTCCTTCACTCCATAGATGCTGCCTCACCTGCTGAGTTTCTCCAGCATTTTTGTCTACCTTCGATTTTTCCAGCATCTGCAGTTCTTTCTTACACAATCTTGAACTTGTTGGTTATTTACTGAAAGAACTGCAGATGCTGGAAAAATCAAAGGTAGACAAAAATGCTGGAGAAACTCAGCGGGTCGCTCAGCAGGTGACGTTTCGGGTCGAGACCCTTCATCAGTCTGAAGAAGGGTCTCGACCCGAAACGTCACCTATTCCCTTCGCTCCATAGATGCTGCCTCACCCGCTGAGTTTCTCCAGCATTTTGTCTACTGTAGCAATGCTAAATTCATCTCCCCATATCAGTC
>CM075979.1:3904434-3961934 GCA_038087875.1 Malacoraja senta
AACAATATATATAGAGCCTCCGTGGAAAACATGTGTCCGTGGATCAAAAGTATCTTAAAAGCTCTGCGTGAGACTGCAAGAAATTGCAGGAACTTGTAGTTGTGAGCAGTTTTTTGGGCACCATATCTGAGGAAGGATGCGCTGGCTGTGGAGAGGGTCCAGAGGAGGCTTGCAAGAATGAGAGAATGGAGCAGCTGGGCTTGTACACTCTGGAGTTTGGAAGGATGAGGGGGGAACTTATTGAAACATATAAGATTATTAAGGGTTTGGACACGCTAGAGGCAGGAAACATGTCCCCGATGTTGGGGGGGTCCAGAACCAGGGGCCACAGTTTAAGAATAAGGGGGAAGCTATTTAGAACGGAGAGGAGGAAACATTTTTTCACCCAGAGAGTTGTGAGTCTGTGGGGGGTGGAGGTCGGTTCTCTGGATACTTTCAAGAGAGAGCTAGATAGGGCTCTTGAAGATAGCAGAGTCAGGGGATATGGAGAGAAGGCAGGAACGGGGTACTGATTGGGGATGATCAGCCATGATCACATTGATTGGCGGTGCTGGCTTGAAGGGCCAAATGGCCTACTCCTGCACCTATTGTCTATTGTCTATTGTCTATTGATACCAGGAATGATTGGGTTAACATACGATGGACCTGTAACTGCTGGAGTTTGGAAGGATGAGGGGGGGACCTCATTAAAGCACGCCGAATAGTGAAAGGCCTGGATAGAGTGGATGTGGAGAGGATGTTTCCACCAATGGGAGAGTCTGGGACCAGAGGTCATAGCCTCAGAATTAAAGGGCGTTCCTTTAAGAAGGAGATGAGGAGGCATCTCTTTAGTCAGAGGGTGGCAAATCCGTGGAATTCTACGCCACAGAAGGCATTATATTCTTGTGATTCTTGATTTGTACGGGTGTCAGAGGTTATGGGGAGAAGGCAGGAGAATGGAGTTAGGAGGGAAAGATAGAACAGCCATAGACGTTACTACACTGTATTCCATCTGCCACTTCTCTGCCCACTCTCCCAACCTGTCCAAGTCCTTCTGCAGAGTCCCTGCTCTCTCTACACTAACCCTAATGCCCCTCCACCTATTATCGTAACATCAAATCGATTTGGATAGCGTGCAAAACAAAGCTATTCACTACACCTTGATACATATGAGAGTACTAAACCTAACGCTAAATATTTAATTTATCTCGTGAAATAAATCATATATGCAGCTAACACCAGGCAATGTCAGACGTTGCTTTTCAACAGTGGCAGCAGGGTGGCGCAGCGGTAGAGTTGCTGCCTCACAGCGCCAGGGACCCGGGTTCGATCCTAACTACGGGCACTGTCTGTACAGAGTTTGAACATTCTCCCCGTGACCTGCATGGGTTTTCTCCGGGTGCCCCGGTTTCCTCCCACACTCCAAAGACGTACAGGTTTGTAGGTTAATTGGCTTGGTGTAAATGTAAATTGCCCCTAGTGTGTTTAAGAAGGAACTGCAGATGCTGGAAAATCTAAGGTAGACAAAAATGCTGGACAGCAGCATCTATGGAGCGAAGGAAATAGGCAACATTTCGAAACCCGAAACGTTGCCTATTTCCTTCGCTCCATAGATGCTGCTGCACCCGCTGAGTTTCTCCAGCATTTTTGTCTACCTGCCCCTAGTGTGTGTAGGATACGGGTGATTGTGGTCAGCGCAGTCTCGTTGGGCCGAAGGGCCTGTTTCCAAACTGTACCTCGAAACTAATCTAAACTAAAGCACCTCTAGTTTAGTTCAGTTTGGAGATACAGCGTGGAAACCGGCCCTTCGGCCCAACGAGTCCGCACCGACCAGCGATCCCCGCATATTAACACCATCCAACACACACTAGGGACAATTTTTTTACATTTACCAAGCCAATTAACTTACAAACCTGTACGTCTTTGGAGTGGGGGAGCAGAATGAAGATCTCGGAGAAAACCCACGCGGGTCACGGGGAGAACGTACAAACTCCGTACAGACAGCACCCGTAGTCGGGATCGAACCTGGGTCTCCGGTGCTGCAAGCGCTGTAAGGCAGCAACTCTACCGCTGCGCCAACGTGACCGCCCTTCTTGTGCCAATAAAGTTGGTTTTGAGACTTGTATAGAACTTGTTGGTTGATACTCTATAGAGGTAATAGGGTCAACTATGGACATACATATTTCATCTGGATTCCAGGTCCTCTTACACCAGAACAAGACCTTGAACTATTATTTTTAGAGATTTTGTGGCTGTTTCATGTGAAAAGGGCACTTTGTAAAAACATAAAACATAGAAAATTGGTGCAGGAGTAGGCCATTGGGCCCTTCGAGCCAGCACCGCCATTCAATGTGATCATGGCTGATCATCCCCAATCAGTACCCCGTTCCTGCTTTACCCCCATGTCCCTTGATTCCGTTCACCCTAAGAGCTAAATCTAACTCTCTCTTGATCTAACATCCAGTGAATTGGCCTCCACTGCCTTCTGTGGCAGAGAATTCCACAGATTCACAACTCTCTGGGTGAAAAAGTTTTCCCTCATCTCAGTCCTAAATGGTCGACCCCTTATTCTTAAACTGTGTGACCCCTGGCTCTGGACTCCCCCAACATGGGGCAACATTTTTCCTGCATCTAGCCTGTCCAATTCCTTAAGAATTTTATATGTTTCTATAAGATATCCTCTCATCCTTCGAAATTCCAGTGAATACAAGCCCAGTCGACCCATTCTTTAAGGTAACAGGCACATGAGTGTCACCTTAAATGCCTTTTGATGTTTTGAATTGGAGCACATTGGCTTATCTTCGACTTGTTGCACCTGAGTTTTAGACCCAAACTACCCCTCCCCCCCCACTCCTCCCTCATCCCCCATCATCTCCCTGGCCCGCCAAAACTGCCCCAAATAGTCTTGGAATGAGAGGCAAAAATGCAATGGGCTCAAAGATCATTTGTGAAAATGTAAGTGTGGAAAAAAAAAAACATTCAGTGTAATGAAATATTAATAGCTTTAAATAATACACTACAAAACACTCCACAATAAAGGAAGTAAAATATTAAAATTTATGAATGAAATTAACCAGCCTTTTGAACAGTATCAAGAACATGAAAAGTCAAACACCAAAGAATATATTAATAACTTTTACTTATTGTTCTTTCATTTTTTTTTTAAATTGCTTTTAGTTATTTTTAGTTTAGTTTAAAGATACAGTGCGGAAACAGGCCCTGCAGCCCACCGTGTCCGCGCCGACCAGCGATCCCCACGCACTGACACTATCCCACACACACACTAGGGACAAATGACACTTATACCAAGCCAATTAACCTTTAAACCTGTACGTTTTTGGAGTGTGGAAGGAAACCGAAGATCTCGGAGAAAACCCACGCAGGTCACGGGGAGAACGTACAGACTCTGTACAGACAAGCACCCGTGATCAGGATCAAACCCGGGTCTCTGGTGCTGTAAGCGCCGTAAGGCAGCTTCTTCCCCTGTGTTTTCAGGCTTTTGAACGGTCCTTCCATAAGCTAGGGTACTGTCCGATTCACCTCTACCCCATTGCGGACATTAGACTTTGTCTGTGGGACTGATGCCCTACAATGCTGAGAACTATATTCTGCACTCTGTATCTTCAGGCTCTGTCTTACGGTGTTGCGGTCATCGGCAATTTGTCCAATTTAGCCAATTAACCTACAAAGCGGTACGTCTTTGGAGTGTGGGAGGAAACCGAAGATGTCGGAGAAAACCCACGCAGGTCAATAGACAATAGACAATAGGTGCAGGTGTAGGCCATTCGGCCCTTCGAGCCAGCACCGCCATTCAATGTGATCATGGCTGATCATCCCCAATCAGTACCCTGTTCCTGCCTTCTCCCCATATCCCTTGACGCCGCTATCTTTAAGAGCCCTATCAAGCTCTCTCTTGAAAGTATCCAGAGAACCTGCCCCCACCGCCCTCTGAGGCAGAGAATTCCACAGATTCACCACTCTCTGTGTGAAAAAGTGTTTCCTCGTCTCCGTTCTAAATGGCTTACTCCTTATTCTGAAACTGTGGCCCCTGGTTCTGGAATCCCCCAACATCGGGAACATGTTTCCTGCCTCTAGCGTGTCCCAACCCTTAAGAATCTTATATGTTTCAATAAGATTCCATCTCATCCTTCTAAACTCCAGAGTGTACAAGCCCAGCTACTCCATTCTCTCAGCATATGACAGTCCCGCCATCCCGGGAATTAACCTTGGAAACCTACGCTGCACTCCCTCAATAGCAAGAATGTCCTTCCTCAAATTAGGGGACCAAAACTGCACACAATACTCCAGGTGTGGTCTCACTAGGGCCCTGTACAAGGACCTCTTTGCTCCTATACTCGACTCCTCTTGTTATAAAGGCCAACAGGCCATTCGCTTTCTTCACTGCCTGCTGTACCTGCATGCTTACTTTCATAGACTGATGAACAAGGACCCCCCAGATCCCGTTGTACTTCCCCTTTTCCCAACTTGACGCCATTTAGATAGTAATCTGCCTTCCTGTTTTTGATACGGTCGCGGTGAGAGCGTACAAACTCCGTACAGACAAGCACCCGTAGTCGGGATCGAACCTGGGGTCTCTGGCGCTGTAATAAGGCAGCAATTCTACCCGCTGCGCCACCGTGACTGCCCACTGATGGCCGACTCATACACTTGAAAAAGTGAAGAGAGAAGAGGCTGATGGATGAGGGATATTACGAGTCCAGCAAATGAAAGGACAGAACTCTTCATATTTAGGGAGAATTTCACACACGACAGGTTTGTGTTGCAGAAATACATTTGTCACAGTTGCTGCGGGCTGTAAAAGCGAGAAAAACCTTTGCCAGTGGAGCGGACATGTGTCACCTTACTTCTAGGCTCTGTTGTTCCTGCCACAGGCACAATCATTGCCTGCATCTTATCCAATGCAACAGTCCATCAGAGTTCACAACCTCTGTTTCCCTCTGCCCGATTTATTTCCATTCAGAAAGACACAGAGTGCTGGAGTAACTCAGCGGGTCAGGTGGCATCTCTGGAGAACATGGGTAGGTGACGTTCCGGGTCGAGGCACTTCCTCAGTCACAACCGTGATGTGTTGGACTCACACATATCCTTGTTCCCCAGGGATGCTGCCCGACCCGCCGAGTTACTCCAGCATTCACTGTCTTTCTGTATTTTTAAGATTTGAGTCGTGATAGTACATTTTGTCATAGAGTCTTCTTCTTCTTGCGTACGGCGTGCACAGCCTAAAGTTGGAGGACAACTTGTTCTATTTGACCTTATTTGATTGTACACGTCAGGTTGATTGCATTCATCGAAACAGGGCGG
The DNA here is from genome assembly GCA_038087875.1 of Malacoraja senta. NCBI lineage: Eukaryota > Metazoa > Chordata > Chondrichthyes > Rajiformes > Rajidae > Malacoraja > Malacoraja senta. Next base: position 3,909,736 of record CM075979.1, read on the forward strand.
ACCACATGAAGGTTGCAATCTCCCACCCCTTCATAGAGTCATAGAGTGATACAGTGTGGAAACAGGCCCTTCGGCCCGACTTGCCCATACCAGCCAACGTGTCCCAGCTACACCAGTCCCACCTGCCCGCGTTTGGTCCATATCCCTCCAAACCTGTCCTGACCATGTACCTGTCTAACTGCTTCTTAAACGTTGGGATAGTCCCAGCCTCAACTACCTCCTCTGGCAGCTTGTTCCATACACCCACCGCCCTCTGTGGGAGAAAGCTACCCCTGAGATTCCTATTAAAACGAGGTATTTGTCCATGAAAGCCACACCATTACTGCAATTTGTCAGTGGGAAATTTTGGGTCATTTTCTTCCAGTTATATTCTCTAATCATTTTACTCCTCCCACTTGCAATTAAAGATACAGCGCGGAAACAGGCCCTCCCAGATAGAACAATGACATTCTTACTTGCATCAGCACAACACAATACGTAAACACTGTACACTGCAAACTATATAATAAACAAGAACATAAAATTCAGAGTGTGTATATGTACAGTATAGTGTGTATATGTATCTATATATTATACACACAGACACACACACACACATGAGTGCGCTGAGGACACCACTGTTGTGGGACGTATCACTGATGGGGATGAGTCAGAGTATAGAATAGAGATCGAGCAATAGTCCATATGGTGCCAGCACAATAACCTGGCCCTCAACGCCAGCAAAACGAAGGAACTGATTGTGGACTTTGGAAGGAGTAGGATGGGGACCCACAGTCCCGTTTATATCAGCGGGTCGATGGTTGCAATGGTCAAGAGCTTTAAATTCCTGGGCGTGCACATCTATGAAGATCTTTCCTGGTCCGAGAACACTGATGCTACTATTAAGAAAGCACATCAGCGCCTCTACTTCCTGAGATGATTACGGAGAGTCGGTTTGTCAAGGAGGACTCTCTCTAACTTCTACAGCTGCACAGTAGAGAGCATGCTGACCGGTTGCATCGTGGCTTGGTTCGGCAACTTGAGCGCCCTGGAGAGGAAAAGACTACAAAGATTTGTAAACACTGCCCAGTCCATCATCGGCTCTGACCTCCCTTCCATCAAGGGGATCTATCGCAGTCGCTGCCTCAAAAAGGCTGGCAACATCATCAAGGACCCACACCATCCTGGCCACACACTCATCTCCCCGCTACCTTCAGGTAGACTGCAACGATCAGGTTCAGGAATAGCTACTTCCCCACAGCCATCAGGTTATCAAACTTGGCTCGGACAAAATTATGAACATTAATAGCCCATTATCTGTTATTTGCACCTTATCTGTTTATTTATTCATGTGTGTATATATTTATATTATGGTATATGGACACACTGATCTGTTTTGTAGTCAATGCCTACTATGTTCTGTTGTGCTGAAGCAAAGCAAGAATTTCATTGTCCTATGACACATGACAATAAACTCACTTGAACTTGAACTTGAACTTGAGTCTGAAGAAGGGTCTCGACCCGAAACGTCACCCATTCCTTCTCTCCAGAGATGGTGCATGTCCCGCTGGGTTATTCCAGTGTACTGTGTTTACATATTCTGTTGTGCTGCTGCAAGTAAGAATGTCATTGTTCTATCTGGGTCAATAAACAATAGATGCAGGATTAGGCCATTCGGCCCTTCGAGCCAGCCCCGCCCTTCAATGTGATCATGACTGATCATCCACAATCAGTACCCCGTTCCTGCCTTCTCCCCATATCCCCTGACTCCGCTATCTTTAAGAGCTCTATCTAACTCTCTCTTGAAAGCATCCAGAGAACCGGCCTCCACCGCCCTCTGAGGCAGAGAATTCCACAGACTCACCACTCTCTGTGAGAAAAAGTGTTTCCTCGTCTTCGTTCTAAATGGCTTACTCCTTATTCTTAAACTGTGGACCCTGGTTTCTGGACTCCCCCAACATCGGGAACATGTTTCCTGCCTCTAGCGTGTCCAAACCCTTAACAATCTCATATGTTTCAAGAGATAGAAACATAGAAACAGAAACATAGAAAATAGGTGCATGAGTAGGCTATTCGGCCCTTCGAGCCAGCACCACCATTCAATATGATCATGGCTGATCATCCAACTCAGTATCCTGTACCTGCTTTCTCTCCATACCCCCTGATCCCTTTAGCCACAAGGGCCACATCTAACTCCCTCTTAAATATAGCCAATGAACTGGCCTCAACTACCTTCTGTGGCAGAGAATTCCAGAGATTCACCACTCTCTGTGTAAAAAAATGTTTTTCTCATCTCAGTCCTAAAAGATTTCCCCTTTATCCTTAAACTGTGACCCCTTGTTCTGGACTTCCCCAACATCGGGAACAATCTTCCTGCATCTAGCCTGTCCAACCCCTCTCATCCTTCTAAACTCCAGAGTGTACAAGCCCAGCTGCTCCATTCTCTCAGCATATGACAGTCCCGCCATCCCGGGAATTAACCTTGTAAACCTACGCTGGTTCCCTCAATAGTAAGAATGTCCTTCCTCAAATTAGGGGACCAAAACTGCACACAATACTCCAGGTGTGGTCTCACTGGGGCCCTGTACAACTGCAGTCAACTCCTCTTGTTATGAAGACCAACATGCCATTCGCTTTCTTCACTGCCTGCTGTGAAGAGGACAGTAATACTCCTTTCGAGTGACCGCCGATGATGATGATGACTATAAAAAATTGAAATGTATTGTATCCTCGAGAATTCCTCTCGCCGCAAGGGTTCCCAAAGTCAGTTAAGCCTGTGAGTGACTCACACTGTTCCAATCTGTATCTCGCCCACTTATATATCACTCCATAATCCATGCAAGAAATGACCTATTTGGCGAGGAATCCAGGCGAAAGCTCTGCCTTTAAGTATTTCCATTAGTCCTTCAGGCAGGTGGAGGCCGTCAAGTTAGTTGAAATTCAAAGATATACCTTGTCTTTGTTAAGCCCTTCAAAAGTAATTTAAAGTATGCTGATTTTTAACGCAAAGTTTTAAGCCACTTTGAAAGAAATTGTCCCACTTCAGGAATTAATTAGAAATAAGCTGATTTTATGGAAAGAAAAACTGCTTTATCCTTTTTTATTTAAAAAAACCGCATTGCATTCCTGAACCTGATCCTACCAAGACTTTATTGTGAGATTTCGACAAAGTTAACATGACTGGAGTGTCATGTTGAAGAAACATTTAGACAGGTACGTGGATTGGACAGGTTTGGAGCGATATGGGCCAAACGCGGGCAGGTGGGGCCAGTGGTAGCTGGGGCTTGTTGGCCGGTGAGGGCAAGATGGGCCGAAGGGCCGGTTTTCACACTGTGTGACTCTGTGACTCGATGATTGATTGAACGACAGGTTACAGCAACACACATCAGAATTAAATGTAACGCAAGCCGCAATCTGCAAGATTACTTTGAGAATAAGCAGGCATGGACCTCAATAAAACGGGAGAGATCGGCAGGGTGGCACAGCGGTAGAGTTGCTGCCTTACAGCGCTTGCAGCGCCGGAGACCCGGGTTTGATCCTGACTACGGGTGCTGTCTGTACGGAGTTTGTACGTTCTCCCCGTGACTAGCGTGGGTTTTCTCTGAGATCTTCGGTTTCCTCCCACACTCCAAAGACGTACAGGTTTGTAGGTTAATTGGTTTGGTAAATGTAAAAATTGTCCCTAGTGGGTGTAGGATGGTGTTAATGTGCGGGGATCGCTGGTCGGCGCAGACCCGGTGGGCCGAAGTGCCTGTTTCCACGCTGTATCTCTAAACTATACTAATCATTGCGTCAAAGTGGTCACAGCTCAACAAAGAAGATTGCAAAAAGTGTTGGACGCTGCCCGGTCGATCACGGATACTGATCCCCGACCAACGCTTACCTACTCTGGGCAAGAGACACCGTGCATCTACCCGACCTATTCCTCACATGATTTTATACACCTCTACAGGATCACCCCTCATCCTCCTGCGCTCCAAGGAATAGAGTCCCAACCTACTTAACCTCTCCCTGTAGCCTGGACCTTCTAGTCCTGGCAATATCCTCGTAAATCTTCTCTGCACCCTTTCCAGCTTGACAACATCTTTCCTATAACGTGGTGCCCAGAACTGAACACAATACTCTAAAATTCGGCCTCACCAACGTCTTACACAAGTGCAACATGGCCTCCCATTTTTTCACATGACTATTTATATTCACCCCCCAGACATTCCAGAGCCTACAAGGCTGCTAATGATAAAGAGAGAGAGCATAGTTATGGGTTCAGACACACACGATTTTGAGGGGATGAGGTCAGTAGACAATAGACAATAGGTGCAGGAGTAGGCCATTAGGCCCTTCGAGCCAGCACCGCCATTCAATGTGATCATGGATGATCTTCCACAATCCGCCTTCTCCCCATATCCCTGGACTCCGGGATCTTTAAGAGCCCTATCTAGCTCTCTCTTGAAAGCATCCAGAGAACCGGCCTCCACCGCCCTCTGAGGCAGAGAACTCCACAGACTTATTTGCTCTAATTAACCTGCATTTCACAGCTGGCTTGGACATACCTACTCTCTCTTGCTGTATACTTTCTGTCAGGAATTACTCACAGAATATTTTACTTCGGAGTCACGTGAGTGACTACGTGAAGAAGACCCGTCAGGGCGCATGCGCGTCATTACGTCGGACGCATTGGTGCGAACGGCAGCAGGAGCACGGACGTCCTGCTGCAACGTGAGTAAATACAACTCCACCAAAGTCAGGGAGACTTTGGAGGAGTTATAAGAAAGTATAGAAATTGTTTCTGTCTGTTTTTGCCCCCATATGCAGGAACAAGGGAAAGGTGCAGGCTGCTGCCGACAAGGAGAGAGAGAGCTGCAGGAGCGCAGTCTCTGAAAGGCAGCCTGTCACCTCGGGGGAGTCGCAAGCCGGTAGCGGTGCGGCGACAGACTTCAGAAAGTGCCCAGCCGGGTACACAGCCAACGCCAGTCGGGCGGTCGGCATAAGTTAACGGCTATAGACTCCGCAGAGTCGGGCCACGAGAGTCCCGTCGGGGACAGGATACCGTTCCCCAGCGGTTATCCAAAAGGAGCAGCTCATACAGGGGCTGCTCCACAGAGACGCTCCAGGAGGAGTAGTGCAGGTGGGAAGCCACAGAGAAGGCTCCACTGGCAGTGCCTAGGAGAGGTCTGCCTCATAAAGCCACAACTCCAGGAGGAGTTGTGCAGGCGGGAAGCCTTATGGAAGGCTCCGCTGGCAGTGCCTTGGAGAGGCCTGTAAAGCCATACTCCAGGAGGAGTTGTGCAGGCGGGAGGCCGTGGGGACGGCTCCGCTGGCAGTGCCTAGTAGAGGCCTGCTTGAAAGCACCCTCTTTGCAAGAGGTGAGTGCAGAAGGGCAGATACGCTCTGACCCTGAGTCCGACGACTTCCAAAGGGAGGGCAGGCAGCTGTCAGAGCTGACACCGTGTGCAGCACGGTTTGCCATGTCGTCGGATGCTGGTGAGCCTCTGGGTGAGGAACTTGCCACCAGCATAAATGCCAGCCTGGCACAGTGCAACTGGCACAGCTGTTTGGCAAGGATTTCGCACAGCAGGTGAAGGAGCTGGAGGAGGAGGCTAAGACGGCAGCCACATATTCACCAAAGCGGAAGTATCCCTATAAGGGAGCAGACTGGTCCGGGCAAGGGACGAGTCCAGCTACGATGCAGCGCAGTTGGCGTTCGGCTGTAGCACCGCCACGGAGGTGAGATATCCAGCTCAAGGCCAGGGAAGAATGCCAGGTGGTAAGGAGGTAAGAGGGTCTGGTTCTCATGTAGACAGATCTAATGTGATACAATTAAATGTTTACCTCAGATATGTTTATACTGAAGGTTATTCAAGGGCATCGAATAAAGCTTAAATGCAAATTCTGATTTACCCATGCAACATGTTCCAAAAAAGGAGTTTGACTTCAGTATCACTGAACAATTGGAAGTTCAGCTGGAACTTGCAAGCTTATGTAATAAAGGTGTAATTGCTAAGGCAGTTTACCAAAGCCATCAGTTTGTGTCCAATATCTTTCCCAGACCAAAAAAGGATGGGGGGATGCAGAATTATACAGACCTGAATAGGTTTAACCCTTTTGTACGGTATATACATTTTAAGATGGAAATGTTTGTGAAGGAGATCTTAAAGATGCGGATTCAGTGTCTGTTCATTTGCAGGATAGAAGATTTAAAATTCAGCTGGATGGGGAATTATGCCAATACAATCCACTGCCTAATGGTTTGTCTTCAGCTCCTAGAGGGATTACAAAGTTGTTAAAACCTATTCTAGGCATGATGAGAAGTCAAGGTCATGCGCTCATGGCTTAGCTAAATAATATCTTGATTGTAGGACAATCAAAGGAAACAGCTGAAGCATCAGTGGCAGTTGGTAAAAACCAATTTTAATTGGGCTTTATAAGCTATTCTGAGGAATCTAAATTTATACCTGTGACACAAATTGACTAGTTGGGTTCACAATGGACTTAATCAACATCATTGTGACCTTGCCCAGGCAAAAAAAAGGGTACAGCTAATTAAGAGCTATATCAAGTTAATTGATAACACACAGCCTTCAATTAGCCAGGTGACAAGACTGCTGTGGTAATGGCTGGCAGCATTTCCAGCAGTTCAATTGGCCACTTTATTATCTACAATTACAAAGGTCAAAGGAACAAGCATTGAGGATACATTGGGGTCATTATAATAGACCTATGCTTCTATCAATAGAGGCTGTTGCTGATGTACAATGGTGGATTCAGCTTGTGTCCACTAGTAGTTCCAAAGTGTTATTGGACCAAGCTTCCATGATTTGCAGACAGATGTCAGAGCACTTGGGTAGGGTGCTACTGATACAAGATCCAGCTGTGGAGACAGATGAACATTGCTTCTGCAAACATGGGGAATTAACCAAGAGTATTTTATGGACTCAAGGCTTATGGCACTAACTAAACTAGTTTGCATGTGCAGTGCAAAATAGACAACACTGCAGCAGTTGCTGATATGAATCACATGGGTGGAATCAAATCGTTATCATGTGACAGGTTGGCAAATACAATTGGACCTGGAGTAGGGATAGAGAGATTTGGATTGGAGCTATCTATCTGCCAGGGAAACTTAATGTAGTACCAGATGGCAGCTCACGAAAATTCCATCATAACACAGAGTGGATGTAGAACCAGGATGTGTTCAAGAACATAGTACTTCTATATGGAAGGCCAAAATATGTTTCATAGGCACCAGATCCAGGGGCAGTGGCAATTGATGCTTTTTCACTAAATTGGGATGATATGTTTGTGTATATTTTCCCACCATTCTGCCTCATAGGTCGGTGTTTGAGAAAATCAAGCAGGATGCCGCTTCAGGGGTTTTGGTGATACCAAATTGCCTGATTCAACCATGGTTCCCTTTGATGTTACAGATAGCGATCCAACCTCTTTTTGCTGATTCCAAACAGTAGGAATTTGCTGGAGCATCCAGTAACGCATTAAGTTCATCCGTTATGTGACGGTATGGATCTGTTAGTTTGCAGGTTTCAAGAATGCCTTACATTGGTCGAGGACTTTCTAGGCCAACGGTGTATATACTCGCTGCAGTCTGGAGAAAGAATACTCAAAAACAGTATATGACTTATGGAAAAAAAAAAAAAAAAAAAGGAACAATATTGTGTTCAAAAGAATATTCAATATGATACTGTAGTTATTGAAAATGTGTTAGAGTTTATCTACACTTTATTATGATGAAGGTCTTAGCTATACTGCTATCAATACAGCTAGAAGTGCTTTGTCCGCATATCTTGTTATAGGTACACGGACACAAAGTATAGGTTCTCACCCTCTCATATCTAGGTTGATGAAAAGAATCTAATTCCAAACCGCCTAAGCCTAGGTATATGGTAATCTGCGAGGTAAGTGTTGTTCGTAACATACTTCGTCATTGGGTCCCTGTCACGGCTATAACTTTGTTAAAATTAACCATGAAATTGGCTATGCTAATGGCATTGGTGTCAGTACAGAGAGTGCAGATTTTCCAAAAAACTTCAGTTCGAGAGAATGAAAGTGAATACAGAGAATGTTCTGTTTTATATTTCTGACCTGCTCAAACAAAGCAGGCCAGGTGAGACAGGTTTTAAGATTGTGTTCTCAGCATATCCTACAGCTCCATGTTTATGTGTAAGGACACATTTGTTACATTACATTGAAGCCACAAGGGCTTTAAGACAAGAAGAAACAGGATTATTTGTCAGTTACAAAAAGCCAACATAAAAGAGTGGCAGTTCAGACTATCTCAAGGTGGTTAAAGCAAGAGTTGGTTCAGGCAGGAATTAACATTTATGTGTTTACATCTCATTCCACTAGGCAGTAGCAACATCCGCGGCCAGGGCGATGGACGTTCCCATCGACCATATATTAAAAGCCGCAGGTTGGAAAAATGAACTTGTGTTTCAGCAATACTACCATCGGCCGATTGCCGATGGAGGGCTGTTTGCTAACTCAATATTGAGTGCTGTTGCTATTGTTTAAAGTCTGTTTTCAATACTGTTTCATTCTGTTTCGTTTGTTGCCCTACATTAAGAGGGTTTATTGGTTGTTTTATGACCAAAAATAAAACTGTTTTGTTTTTGCATGATATGCAATGTCATGTTTACAGCATTATTGATGATACTCAGTCAATCGATGCAGTGAGAAGCCGGGATTTTGATCTGCGGCATAAAAATCACAGAGCTTTAAAATCTTCACGTAGTCACTCACGTGACTCCGAAGTAAAATAGTAAGATTAAACGAGAACTTACCAGTTTGAAGTTTGATCTTTATTTTATGAGGAGTTACGTTGGTGATTACGTGCCCGCCACGCCCAACCCTCTCTCATAGAAAAAAGGTCATAATGGTAGTTCTCATGTTGATCATCTTAATATGTTACTTCAATTATGGTGTTGTCTGTGATTTCATACTGCTGCTTTGAAGATTGACGCGCATGCGCCCTGACGGGGTTCTTCACGTAATCACCAACGTAACTCCTCATAAAATAAAGATCAAACTTCAAACTGGTAAGTTCTCGTTTAATCTTACTATTAAACTGCAGAAGCTGTCAGTATGACTATCCTTTGTGGCAGTAATGCTCACTGTTTGGCATCTTAGACTAACACATCCTTCACCGGACAGGCTTATTTGTTCATTCTTCCGGACCTGTCGTACTAATTGTTACGGTAAGTTATTAAGTGATAGTAGCAGAATTAGGCCATTCGGCCCATTAGGTCTACTCTGGCATTCAATCAATCATGGCTGATCTATCTCTCCCTCTCAACCCCATTCTCCTGCCTTCTCCCCTTAACCCCTGACACCCGCACTAATCAAGAATCTATCTGTCTCTGCCTTAAAAATACCCAATTGACGGCCTCCACAGCTGTCTGTGGCAAAGAATTCCACAGATTCACCACCCTCTGACAAAAGAAATTCCTCCTCATCTCCTTCCTAAAGGAAAGTCCTTTCATTCTGAGGTTGTGACCTCTGGTCCTAGACTCTCCCACTAGTGGACACATCCTCTCCACATCCACTCTGTCCAGGCCTTGCAATATTCACACTCAAGTTTAAAATCATAGCATCAGTAACTGCACGTACAACTGCGCGAAGTAGCATTTAAATTAGAAAATAAATCTGTGAATCCGACAGAAGAATTGCAGACAAATTGGGCTACCCTTGCAGAATTCTACCAAGGTAGAGCGCGCTATTAATATTCTTGCCTCATTTGCCAAACAAAGTGTAATTACCCCAGGCATATAATTCAAAACGTATTGTCTAGACAATGCCGGAAATATAGTGTGCATCCTAACACTGTTCATCTGCTTAATGAACAGCTGAATCCAGGAAAGACAATTACATGCAGAAGCTGCTAATCTAATCTGGCAGGAACAATACAAACAATATATATATCCTACTTCAGAAGACATCGAGATGAATTTGCAGGCTGTGACCCGGTAGAGTTGCTGCCTACAGTGCCAGAGACCCGGGTTCGATCCTGACCACGGGTGCTGTCTGTACGGAGTTTGTACATTTTCCCCCGTGACCCGCGTGGGTTTTCTCCGGGTGCTCCGGTTTCCACCCACGATCCATAGACGCGCAGGTTTGCAGGTTAATTGGCGTCGGTAAAAATTGTAAATTGTGCGTAGGATAGTGATAGGAGCACGCTGACCGGTTGCATCGTGGCTTGGTTCGGAAACTTGAGCGCCCTGGTGCGGAAAAGACTACAAAAAGTAATAAACACTCCCCAGTCCATCATCGGCTCTGACCTCCCTTCCATCGAGGGGATCTATCGCAGTCGCTGCCTCAAAAAGGCTGTCAGCATCATCAAGGACCCACACCATCCTGGCCACACACTCATCTCTTCGCTACCTTCAGGTAGAAGGTACAAGGAGCCTGAAATCTGCAATGACCAGGTTCAGGAACAGCTACTTCCCCACAGCCATCAGGCTATTAAACTTGGCTCAGACAAAACCCTGAACATTAATAGCCAATAATCTGTTTATTTGCACTTTATCAGTTTATTTATTCATGTGTGTATATATTTATACAATGGTATATGGACACACTGATCTGTTCTGTATTCATGCCTACTATGTTCTGTTGAGCTAAAGCAAAGCAAGAATTTCATTGTCCTATCAGGGACACATGACAATAAACTCTCTTGAACTCTCTTGACTCTCTCTTGTTAGTGTGCGGGGATCGCTGGTCGGCGCGGACCCAACGGTTCTTGTGAAGGGGAATTGTCAGCATCAGCTTCTTCAAGGTAAGCAGCGATAAGGCTGTGGCAGACTGTCGATTCAGAGATATATTTGTTTAGTTGGGAGATACAGCGCGGAAACAGGCACACTAGCCCACCGAGTCCGCGCCGACCAGCGATCCCCGCACACTAACTCTATCATACACACACAATTTTTACCAAAGCCAATTAGCCTACAAACCTGTACGTCTTTGGAGTGTGGAGGAAACCGGAGATCCTGGAGAAAACCCACGCGGTCACAGTGAGAATGTATAAATTCCGTACAGACAGCACCCGTAGTCAGAATCGAACCCGGGTCTCTGGCGCTGTAAGGCAGCAACTCTACCGCTGCGCCACCGTGCTGCATTTTAATATGTTTCATGATTTTGATTGCTAATTCAAACATTCTATGTTTTTCTGGATGATGTTACTCTGACATGAAAGAGATCATTTTTTAATATTAAGAGCATTTATTTCATCATTAGAGAATAGCAGATATGAATAAATTGCAGTAAGCAAAAATAATTCAATACTGCCATATATTGAACTGCTCTCATTGTAATCTTGTGTGTAGGAAGGAACTGCAGATGCTGATTTAAATCGGAGATGGACACAAAATGCTGGAGTAACTCAGCTGGACAGGCAGCATCTCAGGAGAGAAGGAATGGGTGACGTTTCGGGTCAAGACCTCCAACGGAAACATCACCCATTCCCTCTCTCCAGAGATGCGGTCTATCCCGCTGAGTTACTCCAGCACTTGGAGTCTATCATTATAACCTCATTGGTGACCCTCGGACTAAACCTTGATCGGACTTTGCTGGCTTTACCTTGCACTAAACGCCATTCCCTTATCACATATGTTTAAGAAGGAACTGCAGATGCTGGAAAAATCGAAGGTAGACAAAATTGCGGGAAAAACTCAGCAGGTGAGGCAGCATCTATGGAGCGAAGGAATAGGTGACGGAAGAGGTCTCGATCCGAAACGTCCTATTCAAGTCAAGTCACGTTTATTCGTCACATACACATACGAGATGTGCAGTGAAATGAAAAGTGGCGACGCTTGTGGATTGTGCAAAAAAACTACAAAACAGAATGGAACAGAATCACATACTTTTTTACTACGTTTTTTTAGTTTTCTTTAAGTCTTTGTTTTTATTTATTTTGCCTTTAATGTGGGGGGAACAAGGGGAAATCACTTCCCGGTCCCTACCTGGTCGGTGAGGCAGCCTTCTCTCCGGCTGCCCATTCGACCCGTCCTCGCGGCCTACCAGCGGGCGTGGAGCGGCGTGGAGCGGCGTTTCCTGGCGGGAACCGCACAGCACCCTCAGGTTCTGTGGCGGCACGGCGCTGGAGCGCTACTGTGCAGCGGAGCGGGCGATTCCTTGCCTGGGTCGCCGCGCTGGACCGACGCGCTGGAGCTCCGGTGAGCTGGACCGCCGAGCTCAACACCTCCGGGACTGGAGCGACCATTCGCGGGCGGCGGCGCCGACTCCAACACCGGGAGCCTTGAGCTCCAAGTCGGCGCGGCCTTGTCGGCTTCAGGTGCTGCGGACGCCTGCGGGAAATCGGCCGTTCCAGCCGTAGTTACGGCCTCCGGTGAGGGATGCGGCCGCTCCAGGTGGCCCAGCTGCTGGAGGACTCTCCCGACGCCGAGGCTACATCACCCGGCGAGAACGGCCAGGATCATCGGGCCTTCGTAGAGGCAATAGCGGGGGCCTCATTTGGCCTGACTTTTTTTGGGTGAACTGGGGCTGGGGACTGGACATTGTGCCTTCCCCCACAGTGGAAATCATTGTGGGGGGATGATTTTTGTATGTAATTGTTTGTAATTGTATTTGTTAGTCTGTGTTCAAGATGGCGGTCGGAGGGGAGAGTGGACGCTGGCGTTAAATTGCCGCTGCTCTCTCCTCAAATTGTGCTTCTGATTTTCTTTTTTTTGTGTTTTTGGAAGGAATTCTGTCCCTGATTTATGTATTGGTCTTTATAACCTATTTTTTTTTTAATTCTGATTATATGTTTTCTATAAATCTCTGTATGGTGTCCTTGAGACCTCGGTATAAGGCGCCCGTAAATAAAATCCATTATTATTATTATTATATTCACATATTACATATTTGTGGGAGGAAAAAAAAGAAAAAACAGCAATTTAAAAAAGACCACACAACAGTAGATTGGTTCAGTAAAGTTAGTCCCTGGTGAGAGAGGAGTTTACAGTCCTCATGGCCTCTGGGAAGAAACTCCTTCTCATCCTCTCCGTTTTCACAGCATGGCAACGGAGGCGTTTGCCTGACCGTAGCAGCTGGAACAGTCCGTTGCTGGGGTGGAAGGGGTCTCCCGTGATCTTGTTGGCTCTGGATCTGCACCTTCTGATGTATAGTTCCTGCAGGGGGGCGAGTGTAGTTCCCATAGTGCGTTCGGCCGAACGCACTACTCTCTGCAGAGCCTTCTTGTCCTGGGCAGAGCAGTTCCCAAACCAAATTGTGACGTTTCCAGACAAGATGCTTTCCACAGCCGTTGAGTAGAAGCACTGAGTAGAAGACACTCTGAATTTCCTCAATTGCCTGAGGTGGTAAAGGCGCTGCCTTGCCTTACTCACCAGTGCTGCAGCGTGTGTTGTCCATGTCAGATCCTCTGAGATGTGGACTCCCAGGTATTTAAAGCAGCTCACCCTATCCACAGTATCCCCATTTATCTTCAATGGTGTGTACGTCCTCGGATGTTGTGCCCTCCTAAAGTCCACGATCAGCTCCTTAGTTTTTTTGACATTCAAGAGGAGGCTGTTGTCCTGATCCTTCGCTCCATAGATGCTGCCTCACCTGCTGAGTTGCTCCAGCATTTTTGTCTACCTTCCCTTATCATATACATATGTACACTGTAAATGGCTCGATTGTAATAGTGCATTGTTTTTACGCTGGCTGGTTAGCACGCAGCAAAAGCTTTTCACTGTACCTCGGTACACGTGACAATAAGACGAACCAAACTGGAAAAAAGCTGGTTGCGTGTGTGTCAACAAGAATTTTTTTTCCATGAACATTAAGCTGAAAATTAATTAGCCACAGATGAACAAGGAGTAGTTTCTTCCCTCTGCAGGCAGTGTTTAAGCACGTTGTTTATTCTGCATCTCTAGCAGTTCATAATGAGCAGTAATTAGTACCGGAAATGGACTGACTGAGAGTTGACAGGAGGGGATTGAATTTTCCCAAGGGTTTATCTTCCATTAAACTTACTGGTGAGAACAGATAATATTGGAGCGGCTGGGCTTGTACACTCTGGAATTTAGAAAGATTAGAGGGGATCTTATTGAAACATATAAGATTATTAAGGGTTTGGACACGCGAGAGGCAGAAAACATGTCCCCGATGTTGGGGGAGTCCAGAACCAGGGGCCACAGTTTAAGAATAAGGGGTAAGCTGTTTAGAACGGAGATGAGGAAAAATGTTTTCACACAGAGAGTTGTGAGTCTGTGGAATTCTCTGCCTCGGAGAATTCCGCAGACTCACAACTCTCTGTGTGAAAACATTCCACAGAGAAAGAGATACTTTCAAGAGAGAGCTAGATAGGGCTCTTAAGGATAGCAGAGTCGGGGGATATGGGGAGAAGGCAGGAACGGGGTACTGATTAGGGATGATCAGCCATGATCACATTGAATGGCAGTGCTGGTTCGAAGGGCCGAATGGCCTACTCCTGCACCTATTGTCTATTGTCAACCTCGTCAAAATAATTGGACAAGCGCAAACCCAAAAAAATGTTTTATACCCCGTGCGTGTTTGCATTCTGGAGACACTCACAGATGAACCGCTCAATATAATAATATATATTCGATCAGCATTATGACATTTTTTTAAAAGATTTCCTTTGGATATATTTGGATGATTATGGACATTTTTAACTGACCCAAAAGGTCACCCATTCCTTCTCTCCAGAGATGCTGCCTGTCCCGCTGAGTTACTCCAGCATTTTGTGCCTATCTTCGGTGTAAACCAGCATCTGCAGTTCCTTCCAACACATGGATATCTTTAAGGTGGAGGTCGTCAGGTTCTTGATTAGTGCGGGTGTCAGGGGTTGCAGGGAGAAGGCAGGAGAATGGGGTTGAGAGGAGAAGATAGATCAGCCATGATAGAATGGCGGAGTAGACATGGTGGGCCGAATGGTCTAATTCTTCTATTACTTTTGACCTTATGAAATCATGGATTCATGGAAGATAATAGGATCAACAGGATCAACAAACTCATCAGGAAGATCAGAGCAATTTTCAAAGATATGGTCTCCTTTCATTAATTCAGTACAAGGATAGTATGGTGCAACACAAGTTTGGAATTAAACCAATTTACGGACAGGGTGATGGGTGTGGTGAGGAATGAAGCAGGTATATCAACATGAAGAAGGGTTTCGTCCTGAAACGTTGCCTATTTCCTTCGCTCCATAGATGCTGCTGCACCCGCTGAGTTTCTCCAGCACTTTTGTCTACCTTCGATTTTCCAGCATCTGCAGTTCCTTCTTAAACACAGGTATATCAACATGTTTTGGTCTTTTTTTAAAATTATTTTTTGTTTTTGTCTTCTTATTCTTTTTTAACTTTTTACTTATTCCCTCTTTGACTGCACTCTTTGGTAATTTAGCGGTTCACACATACACTATTTCTTTCACTTTCTCTCTTTCTTGCTCTTTCTCCCTTTTTCTATTTCTTCTTTGTCAAAATTAAAATGGAAGATGTACAATTAATGTATTTTGTCATATGCCGCGGTTTATACCACTGGCACTGTTTCTAATAAAAATATTAATAAAAAAAATAAAAATTAAAAAAATAAAAAACTAATCAGGAAGGCTGGCTCTGTCCTGGGGTGGTGTTGGATTCACGGGAGGTTGGTCTCGGAGGGGAGGATGCTCCTCAAACTGCAGAGCATCCTGGACAATGCAGCTCACCCCCTCCATGACACACCAGTCAACCTGAGGAGCACCTTCAGCAACAGACTGGTCCCACCAAGATGCAGCACAGAACGCCACAGGAGATCCTTCTTCCCTGTGGCTATCAAAGTGTACAACTCCTCCCCCTTCTGTCGTGGGGTAGACTGAGACTGACTCCCCCCCTCCCCCCCAATCTGTACACATGGCCAATCCTTTCCACTCGTCACTTTAATTTCATGTTTCATATATTTTGTGTTTCATACCTGTTAGATCAATTTCCCTCCTGGGATAAATAAAGTTCTATCGTATCGTATTGTATCATATCGTAAGATATGTGTTTTTACTGTGGCTCAACAATTCAGTTTAGTTTAGGTTGGTTGACAGATACAACATGGAAACAGGCCTTCGGCCCACTGAGTACGCACCAACCATTGATTAGCCCTGCAATGTTAAGTGTTCAATGTTATCCCACTTCCTCATCCAGTCCCCACCCACTAGGGTAAATTACAGGGCTTGTATACTCTGGAGTTGAGAAGGATGAGAGGGCATCTTATTGAAACATATAAGATTATTAAGGGTTTGGACACGCTAGAGGCAGGAAACATGTTCCCGATGTTGGGGGAGTCCAGAACCAGGGGCCACAGTTTAAGGATAAGGGGTAAGGCATTTAGAACGGAGATGAGGAAACACTTTTTCACACAGAGAGTTGTGAGTCTGTGGAGTTCTCTGCCTCAGAGGGCGGTGGAGGCCGGTTCTCTGGATACTTTCAAGAGAGAGCTAGAAAGGGCTCTTAAAGATAGCGGAGTCAGGGGATATGGGGAGAAGGCAGGAACGGGGTACTGATTGTGGATGATCAGCCATGATCACATTGAATGGCGGTAGGGCCGATTGGCCTACTGCTGCACCTATTGCCTATTGTTTGTTTACCCAGAGAAGTGTAACCCTAACCTCAAGACAGAGGTTTAAGGTGAGGGGGAAAGAATTAATAGAAACCGGAGAGACAATGGTTTCACAGGGTGGTGGTGTATGGATCGTGCTGCCACAGGAGGTAGTTGAGGCTGGGACTCTACCAACATTTAACCAAACGCGGGCAGGTGGGACTAGTGTAGCTGGGACATGTTGGTCGGTTTGGGTAAGTTGGGCCGAAGGGCCTGTTTCCACACTGTATCACTCTATGACTCTAAACCCTGTGTAAAATTACCTCAGTTTGATTTGAACTCCAGCCAAATGTATTAAACCACTATCCTATTTCATTTTACCAATCTAAGTAGAATTAACTTTCATCGAGATGAATAATGCATGCATTAGAAATTTGCAACAAATCCTTCTTATACATAAACTAATTAACCTGTTCAAGCACTTCCAACATAGCATACTGAACAAAAGACTGTGGGTAAGTAAGATTAAATTTGTATTGTGATTTTGAAAGAATTGACTATGTGATTTAGTAAGTGCTAATTGACGTACAAAATGTGAAGGATATTACAATAGTTGGAATGTACCGTTAATTAATTGCACGTTTTACACAAGACACTAATCATTTTAGTTTAGTTTAGAGATACAGCGTGGAAACAGGCCCTTCGGCCCACCGAGTCCACACTGACCAGGGATCACCACATCCTACACACTAGGGTCAATGTACTGTTCCATGTTCACATATGTCATCATCACTGCACAGGACCAATGGCCCATGCACATTAGTTTAGTTTAGTTTAGTTCACGGACACAGCACTGAAACAGGCCCTTCAGCCCACCGAGTCCATGCCGACCATCGATCACCCGATACAGCGTGGGAACAGACCTTTCGGCCCACCGCGTCCGCGCTGACCAGCGATCACCCCGTACATTAACGCTATCCTAAACTCTATGGATAATTTACAACTCGTACTGAGCCTGGGTCTCTGGCGCTGTAGGGCAGCAACTCTACCTCTGCGCCACCGTGCCTCTATGCCTTTGACCTTCACTATCTGACAGTCCACAGCTTACTGAACATTTCTGATTGAAAAATAATATCAGATGTCTCCGAGTCGATCCATATTAAAAAAAATCCCAACCTCCTATTGAGGTGGATAGTTGGCGTCAGTATGAGCAGGGCAATTTGGAAAGACCATGAATGGAAGTCAACCAAGAACATCCACAGCGATCTTTTACTTCACTTTAGTTTAGAGATACAGCGCAAAAACAGGGCTCTTCGGCCTACTGAGTCCGCGCCGACCAGCAATCTCCCCGCACACTAACACTATCCTACACACACTGGGGACAATTTACAATGACACCAAGCCAATTAACCTACAAACCTGCACGTCTTTGGAGTGTGGGAGGAAACCGGAGCAGCCGGAGAAAACACATGCGGTCACGGGGAGAACGTACAAACTCCGTGTAGACAACACCCGTAGTTAGGATCAAACACGAGTCTCTGGCGCTGTGAGGCAACAACTCTACCGCTGCGCCACCGTGCTGCCCATGTCTGGCTCTCATGTTGTGGTTGTAGAAATATTAATGAATGCAATGTTAAAATAAAGGTGGTATCATTAGATCAGAGTCTATTCAATCAATTCAAACAATCGGGAAGAAAGTTCTGTCCCGTTTGCAACAAAGGTTTTACTTGCCAACTGCGATCAATAGATTGTGTAGGTCGGAAGTTCAGTTGCTGGTTTAAACCGAAGATAGACACAAAATTCCGGAGTAACTCAGCGGGACAGGCAGCATCTCTGGAGAGAAGGAACGGGTGACGTTTCAGGTCGAGACCCTTCTTCAGACTGATCTGTCACCCATTCCTTCTCTCCAACGATGCAGCCTGTCCCGCTGAGTTAAGGGCCTGTCCCACTTGCCGTTTTTATCGGCGACTGACTGACGTATCAGGTCACCGGAAGCTTCGCGGCGTGATGACCTATTGACGCGCGGTGTTTTTTTCAAGTGTCGCAACATTTTCTTTTTGTCGCCACTGGATTTTGAATTGTTCCAAATCTTTTGGCGACACCGATATAACGCCGGCAGTCGCCTGAAAAAATCGGCAAGTGGGACAGGGCCTTAACTCCAGAATTTTGTGTCTATCATTGTATTCAATATATTACTGGGAAAGCCCATCACCGGTTAAACTGCATGGACCAAGGGAGGAGAAAAACTCCATGTAACAAATGATTCCTTTTCTTTCCGGGTCTTGTAATCTGATTATAAACACACTCTGCAGCTCAACTCATGGGAAAGGGGGGAAAGAAATGTCAGAGGAAATTTCACAGAAAAACAAAACAGCTTTTTGTTTACTGTGGAGGTGACGTGAATGAGACAATTGAAGAATGAAACCCTCGGACATTTGCTCCCAGAATTTGAATCCATGATGGCAGCCACCTGTGCATGCGCGGGGCAAAGATAGACACAAAGCGCTGGAGTAACCCAGCGTGTCAGGCAGCATCCATGGAGGAAAAGGATGGGTGACTTTTGGGGTCAGGACTTGAAGAAGGGTCCCAACCCAAAATGTCACCTATCCTTTTCCTCCAGAGATGCTGCCTGGCCCATTGAGTTAATCCAGCACTTTGCGTCTATCTTTGGTATAAAACAGCATCTGCAGTTCTGTTTCGACATGCATGGGCTTGAGTATTAGAAGCTTCTTCCATAATCTAGGCTACTTTCCAATTCACCTCTACCCCATTGTGAACATTGGACTTTGTCTGTGGAACTGATGCGCTACAATGCTGAGAACTATATCCTGCACTCCGTATCTTCCCATTTGCTCTACCTGTTGTACTTGAGTTTGAACTGGTTGGAACTAGGTATGGGACATCTGATCTGATTGGTTAGCATGTAGAACAAACTAAACAAGGATTTAGTTTGGTTTAGTTTAGACATACAGCATGGAAACAGGCCCTTCGGCCCACTGAGTCCACGCCAACCATCGATCACCCATACACTAGTGCTTTGTCACCCCAATTTCTCATCAACTCACTACACACTAGGGGCAATTTTATAGAGGTTAATAAAGCTAAAAATCCACACATCTTTGGATATTGGAGGAAACCGGAGCACCCGGAGGAAACCCACGCGGTCACAGGGAGATCGTGCAAACTCCACGCAGACAGCACCCGAAGTCAGGATTGAAAAGTCTGCAACTATTCAGTGGGCGGCACAGTGGCACAGTGGTGGAGTTGCTGACTTACAGCGCCAGAGATGCAGGTTCAATCCTGACTACGGGTGCTGTCTGTACGGAGTTTGCACGCTCTCCCCGTGACCTGCGTGGGTTTTCTCCGGGTGCTCCGGTTTCTTCCCACACCCCAAAGACGGACAGGTTTGTCGGTTAATTGGCGTCGGCAAAAATTGTAAATCGTCCCCGAGTGTGTGTAGGACAGTGTTAGGGCGCGGGGATCGCTGGTCGGCGCGGACCCGGTGCCCCGAATGGGCCTGTTTCCGCGCTGTATCTCTGAACTAAATTAAACTAAACTCAGACACCTTGCAATGTGGTCTCCTTCACTGCAACAACAGTCACACGAAAGACCAAAACAATAAGTCAATCTAACTTTAGACTACAGGCAGATTAACAGCTGCTGTTAAGAAGTATGAAGGGCCTTGAGAGAGGAGAGTAAATAAGGAGAGCAAACAAGATTAGTAAGCAGTCGGCACAGCAGAATTCATATCACTGTGGTCCCATTGGTATTGAATGATATTTCTGTAACTTGACAACACCGATATTGCCCAGGGCTTTGAAATACCAGTCTGCGGTATTTCCCTCAGTTCACTCATGGTTATGAAGACAGCTCTTTAACAAGACATTACTTTTGTATACAGATACCACGCTTCGGTGAGGCAAAGACTCTTCCATACGGTTGACTTTGGACGAGATCCAAGATACATATCAATGGTTGAAGATACTTCCAGTCGTCAACAACTGGACAAGACAGATTTAAGATAATTACCACCAGTGTAGACGAGCCCGAAAAGAATATTATTTTCACGACGCGTGTCAACGTACTCAAGGACGAAAATGAAAAGGGCCTACGGACCCGGTCTTTCAAACTGGGATCAGATGAAAGCTCGAAGGGCAGAACTGTTCCATCAGTCCCATGCGAGTACATTTCTCAAGGCACTGGAACAGCGCGGGAAACGGTCCCTTCGGCCCACCGAGTCCACGCCGACCACCGTTCACCCGTTCACTCCAGTTTTATGTTAGACAATAGACAATAGACAATAGGTGCAGGAGTAGGCCATTCGGCCCTTCGAGCCAGCACCGCCATTCAATGTGATCATGGCTGATCATCCACAATCAGTACCCCGTTCCTGCTTTCTCCCCATATCCCTTGACTCTGCTATTTTTAAGAGCCCTATCTAGATCTCTCTTGAAAGTATCCAGAGAACCTGCCTCCACTGCCCTCTGAGGCAGAGAATTCCACAGACTCACAACTCTCTGTGAGAAAAAGTGTTTCCTCGTCTCCGTTCTAAATGTCTTACCCCTTATTCTTAAACTGTGGCCCCTGGTTCTGGACTCCCCCGACATCGGGAACATGTTTCCTGCCTCTAGTGTGTCCAAGCCCTTAATAATCTTATCCCTCTTTCTCATCCACTCCCGACACACACTAGGGACTATTTACAGAAGCCAATTAACCTGCAAACCTGCACATCCCTGGAGTGTGGGAGGAAACCAAAACTGTACACACAAGTTTACACCCCAGCGGTATGAACATTGACTTCTCCAATTTCAGGTAGTCCCTGCTTTCTTCTTCCTTCCCCTCCCCTTCCCAGCTCTCCCACAGCCCACTGTCTCCACCTCTTCCTTTCTTCTTCCCGCCCCCCCCCACCCCCACATCAGTCTGAAGAAGAGTCTCGACCCCAAAACGTCACCTATTTCCTTCGCTCCATAGATGCTGCCTCACCCGCTGAGTTTCTCCAGCATTTTCGCCTACCTTCGATTTTTCCAGCATCTGCAGTTCTTTCTTAGACAAGTACCAGTAGTCAGGATCGAACCTGTTCTCTGGCGCTGTAAGGCATCAGCTCTACCATTGTGTCGCCCTACCATTGGTTAAAAAATACTCTGCTTAGTTTAATTTGGAGACACAGCGCGGAAACAGGCCCTTCGGCCCACCGGGTCCTCGCCGACCAGCGATCCCCGCACACTATAGGGCCTGTCCCACTTGCCGATTTTTTTTGGCGACTGCCGGCATCATTGACTGACGTATCAGGTCACCAAGAAATTTGCGGCGTGACGCGGCATGATGCCGTATTGACGCGCGGTGTTTTTTCAAGTGCCGCAACATTTCTTTTGTCACTGCTGACATTTGAAATGTTCAAAATCTTTTAGTGACACTGATATGACGCCGGCAGTCGCCGAAAAAATCGCCAAGTGGGACAGGCCCTTGACTCTACCCTACACACACCAGGGACAATTTACAATTACGCTAAGCCAATTAACCTGCAAACCTGTACGTCTTCAGAGTGGCATCTACCCAAGTCAACTCCATGAAGGAACATTTGCCAAACTACATTTTCTGCTCAAAACATGACATTAATGTCTTGTTACAGAGCTGTCTTCATAATTCTCGGTACCGCAGGAGGCAATTCCATATTTGTCACCGGACTGAAATATGATTCAACTGTTGGAGCACAAATTTTGCAGCACCTGCCGCCTCACAGCACCAGAGTCCCCGGTTCGATCCCGACCACGGGTGCTGTCCTTACGCAGTTTGTACGTTCTCGCCGTGAACCTGCGTGGGTTTTCTCCGGGATCTTCGGTTTCCTCCCACACTCCAAAGACGTGCGGGTTTGTAGGTTAATTGTCTCGGCATAATTGTAGGTTTTCCCGAGTGTTTGTACGATAGTGTTAAATTTGCGGGGATCGCTGGTCGGCCTGGGCTCGGTGGGCCGAAGAGCCCGGTTTCCGCGGCGTATATCTAAACTACACTAAACTAAAGAGTCTCCACCCAAAACCTGACCTGCTGAGTTACTCCAGCACTTTGTGCTTCTTTTGCTGGTGTAAATCAGCATCTGCACTTCCTTGTATCATCCAAATTGAGAAGTTTGCAATGGAAATCAAAAAGGCTTGAAATCGTGACTGGCTGGAATGAACAGAGTTATGAAATTGGAATGGTTTTCAAAGGACTATTGGATACTGTTTGCTCATTTTGTAAGGATTCTATTAAGTCCCTCGTGACAACTTAACTCTGTGTTTCAATTCAATATTGAACAAGCCATTTTTTTTTTCCGTTTCACGTATCACCGTTTGCCCAATCTATTCCTCTCATGATTTTGTACTTATAGAGGCACACAAAATCATGAGAGGAATAGATCGGGTAGGCGCACAGATCCTCTTGCCCAGAGTAGGGGAATCGAGAACCAGAGGACATAGGTTAAAGGTGAAGGGGGAAAGATTTAATAGGAACCTGATCGGTCACTTTTTTTTTACACACAGAAAGGGTAGTGGGAGTATGAAATGACCTGCCGGAGGAGGTAGTTGAGGCAGGTAGTATCACAACATCTAAGAAACGGGTGGCGCAGCGGTAGAGTTGCTGCCTCACAGCGCCAGAGGCCCGGGTTTGATCCTGACTGCGGGTGCTGTCTGTACGGAGCTTGTACGTTCTCCCCGTGACCTGCGTGGGTTTTCTCCGGGTGCTCCATTTTCCTCCCACACCCCAAAGGCGTACAGGTTTGGAGGTGAATTGGCTTTGGTATAATTGTAAATTGTTCCTAGTGTGCAGGATAGTGCTAGTGTACGGGGGGAAGGGGGGGTCGCTGGTCTTCGCAGACTCAGTGGGCTGAAGGGCCTGTTTCTGCGCTGTATCTCCAGACTGAACTAAACTGAACTGAACAGAACTAAAGTGAACATATAGCCAGGTACATGGGTCGTGTGCAGGAAGGAACTGCAGGTGCTAGTTTACACCAAAGATACTTGGATAGGATAGGTTTACACAAAGGCTGGTGGGGGTATGGAACGAGCTGCCAGAGGAGGTAGTTGAGGCATCTACTTTTTTTTTAGTTTAGAGTTTAGAGATACAGCGCGGAAACAAGCCCTTCGGCCCACCGGGTCCGTGCCGACCAGCGATCCCCGCACATTATCACCATCCTACACCCACTAGGGACAATTTTTACATTTACCAAGCCAATTAACCTGCAAACCTGTACGTCTTTGGAGTGTGGGAGGAAACCGAAGGTCTCGGAGAAAACACACGCAGGTCACGGGGAGAACGTGCAAACTCCGTACAGACAGCACCCGTAGTCGGGATCAAACCCGGGTCTCCGGCGCTGCATTCTCTGTGAGGCAGCAACTCTACCGCTGCGCCACCGCGATGGCTCTCACAATGTTTTTTTTAATTTTTTTTTATTTTTTATTTATTAGAAGTACATTACATTACAACCACATACATTAGTACTCGTCACTTATGTCTTCTTACAATTAATGTACTCCATTTGTTTTTTACACTAGTAAAAGGAAAAGATAAGATTGAAATGTTTGACAAACATTTGGACAGGTACGTGGACAATGACAGGTTTGGAGGGATATGGGCCAAACGCAGGCAGGTGCGACTAGTGAAGATGGGGCTTGCTGGTCAGTGTGGATAAGATGGGCCGAAGCGCCAGTTTCCACACTGTATGACTCTATCAGCATTTTAACAACCTTCGGAACTTCCCGTACAAGTGCAGTGTTTTCATGCAGAAGGCTTTGCAAACACACACATTTCTTACATGTATCCAGAAATGTCAGACCATGCCCAATCAATTACTCAGCCTAAAAAGCTCTGCTGCAAAAATGCCAAGACAGTGGTTTTTACAAATTGCTGGTCACTAATCCATCTTTCAAATTTCCGAATGAAAAAAAACCTGCCAACGTACCAATGGCCACTGCACTTCAAAAAGCGGTTCTTGGCACCCTAAGTACTTGAGGGAAATTTTCCACAAGAAATGTGATTTGAGCCACCTTGACGTGAACTTTACACTTGAAAAAAGGGGCCAGAAATATCCCTTTGAGTCGCCATCATAAGCACTGTCCAGAACCAATCTAATTCATAATTTGATGGCCCATTTATTCTGCAGTTTATCCGCCGCGCCCATGTAAAAACCGAGACATATTTTAGGACTCCAGCCATCAATCCTCTCAATGCATTGAATCCACCAAAGAGATATAAGAAATGTGAAGGAGGCATTTTGTGTTGTGTGAAGGGCCTGTCCCACTTGACGGGTTTTTTCGGCGACTGCCGGTGTCATTGACTGGCGTATCGGGTCACCGAAAAAGTCACGGCGTGATGACGTATTGACGCGCGGCGTCTCCTCAAGTGCGCAACATTTTTTTTGTCGCCGCTGGATTTTGAAATGTTCAAAATGTTTTGGAGACCCCTAATACGTCAGTCAATGGCGCCGGCAGTCGCCGAAAAAAAATCGGCAAGTGGGACTGGCCCTTTAAGTTGTCTCCAGTATAAAGCTGGGCATTTGAGAATTTTTGCTTCACTAAAAAGCAATTGTGAATGAATATAGAACAGTACAGCACAGGCAAAGGCCCTTTGGGCCTGTACTCACTGGAGTTTAGATAGAGTGGATGTGGAGAGGATGTTTCCACTAGTGGGAGAGTCTAGGACTAGAGGTCACAGCCTCAGAATTTAAGGACGTTCTTTTAGGAAGGAGATGAGGAGAAATATTTGGTCAGAGGGTGGTGAATCTGTGGAATTCTTTGCCGCGGAAGGCTGTGGAGGTCACATCAGTGGATATTTTTAAGGCAGGAATAGATAGATTCTTGATTAGTACGGGTGACAGGGGTTATGGGGAGAAGGAAAGAGAATGTGGTTCGGAGGGAGAGATATATCAGCCATGATTGAATGGCGGAGTAGATTTGATGGGCCGAATGGCCTAATTCTATTCCTATTACTTATGACCTTATAGATAGATAGATTCCTTTATTGTAATTATGTTGCCTTATGACCTTAAAGCCCGCTATGTCTGTGCGAAACTTGATGCCAAGACCAACTCCTGATTTCCTGCACATAACCCATATCCCTCCTTTCCCTGTTCATCCACGTGACTTTCTAAAAGTCTCTTAAAAGCCACTATTGCATCTGGTTTATACCAATGATAGAAACAGAGTGCTTGAGTAACTCAGCAGGTGGGGCAGAGTCTCTGGAGAAAAAGGATAGGTGACGTTTCAAATTTGGAAAACACCCTCTCGCCCGATTATTATTTTCAAATGTGGAAGAGATTTCACCAGTGAACAATTAAGTACAGTTGGGGATACATAACATTGTGGTGTACTCGGGTGCTGTCCGTGTGGAGTTTTCAAGTCCTCCCTGTGGGTTCCCTCCGGGAGCTCCGGCTTCCTTCCACATCCAAAAGACGTGTGGATTTTGTAGGTTAATTGGCCTCTGTAAAACTGATCCTAGTGTGTAGGGAGTGGATGAGAAAGTGGAATTGTATGGAATGAGTGTGAATGGTTCATCGCTGGTCGGCGTGCACTCGATGGGCTGAAGGGCCTGTTTCCATGCTGTATCTCTAACAAGAAAACTAAATCTGAAACTTAAAGTAAATGCTGTGAAAATTATTTTAACTTGAGGGTGAGATGTGGTTCAATTAATTACAGTATTATGGAATCCACTTTGTCTGAAAACCCCCATCATTCGAGTTTAGTTTAGAGATACATAGATACATAGATACATGGAAAATAGGTGCAGGAGTAGGCCATTCGGCCCTTCGAGCCTGCACCGCCATTCAATATGATCATGGCTGATCATCCAACTCAGTATCCCCTACCTGCCTTCTCTCCATACCCCCTGATCCCCTTAGCCACAAGGGCCACATCTAACTCCCTCTTAAATATAGCCAATGAACTGGCCTCAACTACCCTCTGTGGCAGAGAGTTCCAGAGTTTCACCACTCTCTGTGTGAAAAAGTTTTTCCTCATCTCGGTCTTAAAGGATTTCCCCCTTATCCTTAAGCTGTCACCCCTTGTCCTGGACTTCCCCAACATCGGGAACAATCTTCCTGCATCTAGCCTGTCCAACCCCATAAGAATGTTGTACGTTTCTATAAGATCCCCTCTCAATCTCCTAAATTCTAGCGAGTATAAGCCAAGTCTATCCAGTCTTTCTTCATATGAAAGTCCTGACATCCCAGGAATCAGTCTGGTGAACCTTCTCTGCACTCCCTCTATGGCTATAATGTCCTTCCTCAGATTTGGAGACCAAAACTGTACGCAATACTCCAGGTGTGGTCTCACCAAGACCCTGTACAACTGCAGTAGAACCTCCCTGCTCCTATAATCAAATCCCTTTGTTATGAAAGCTAACATACCATTCACTTTCTTCACTGCCTGCTGCACCTGCATGCCTACTTTCAATGACTGGTGTACCATGACACCCAGGTCTCGCTGCATCTCCCCATTTCCTAATCGGCCACCATTTAGATAATAGTCTGCTTTCCTGTTTTTGCCACCAAAGTGGATAACCTCACATTTATCCACATTATACTGCATCTGCCAAACATTTGCCCACTCACCCAGCCTATCCAAGTCACCTTGCAGTCTCCTAGCAACCTCCTCACAGCTAACACTGCCCCCCAGCTTAGTGTCATCTGCAAACTTGGAGATGTTGCCTTCAATTCCCTCATCCAGTTCATTAATATAAATTGTAAATAGCTGGGGTCCCAGCACTGAGCCTTGCGGTACCCCACTAGTCACTGCCTGCCATTGTGAAAAGGACCCGTTTACTCCTACTCTTTGCTTCCTGTTTGCCAGCCAGTTCTCTATCCACATCAATACTGAACCCACAATACCGTGTGCTTTAAGTTTGTATACTAATCTCTTATGTGGGACCTTGTCGAAAGCCTTCTGAAAGTCCAGATACAACACATCCACTGGTTCTCCCCTATCCACTCTACTAGTTACATCCTCGAAAAATTCTATAAGATATGAAACAGGCCCTTCGGCCCATCGAGACCACACCGACCAGCGATCCCCGCACAGTAACACCATCCTACACACACGAGGGACAATTTTACATTCATACCAATCCAATTAGCCTACAAACCTGCACGTCTTTGGAGCGTGAGAATGAAAAGCGTGAGAATGAAACCGATGATCTTGGAGAAAATCCAGGCAGGTTACGGGGAGAACATACAAACTCCATACAGGCAGCACCCGCAGTCAGGATCGAACCCGGGTCCCTGCCGCTGTGCCACCGTGATGCCCTCTTTTTACTACTTTTAGATATTATAGGGAGCAAAAAGGTACATATTATATCATCACTTCTACACTATAATATAATATTTGTGCAATGTTAAGGAATATATTTCATCTGCCCACCCATTGTCAACTCGATCTCTATCCAACCTTGTACAGACATCAAATGTAATGGGCAGTTGACTGAAAGAAAGCCCCAAATGGTAATTTTCTGTCTGAATACTTTTAATGTCAGAAAAGGTATAAATGAATGAATAGCGTTTGATATTATTACATATTTATATCAAAATATTTAGCTTTGCTGTGACCTTTCTTGTCAACTGTTGTAAGGTTTCGAGGCGTACTTTTTGCATTCACTGGCACAAAGCTTGCAAATTCATTGTCTTTTTTTCAAACTTGAATCCCTATAATTATCCACAGTCATGGAAAATTGCTTCAATTTTGACAGCTGATCTGATTTGCCAACTGTTTTCTTTCTCAGTTTGATGCCCCAACCGATATTCAGTGATTTGCAAAAGACACAGAGTGCTGGAGTAACTCAGCGGGTCAGGGAGGAACTGGTTTAATTTGGTTTAGAACGATGTGTAGGGTAGAACTCCGGATGCTGGTTTACACCCAAGATGGGCGCAAAAAGCTGGAGTAACTCAGCGGGACAGGCAGCATCTCTGGAGAGAAGAGATGGGTGATGTTTCGGGTCGAGACCCTTCTTCAGACCTGTCTCTGATCTGATCTGGGAAATGTTGAAGGATCTTGACCCAATAGGTGCAGGAGTAGGCCTTTCGGCCCTTCGAGCCTGCACCGCCATTCAATGTGATCATGGCTGATCATCCACAATCAGTACCCCGTTCCTGCCTTCTCCCCATATCCCCTGACTCCACTATCTTTAAGAGGCCTATCTAGCTCTCTCTTGAAAGTATCCAGAGAACTGGCCTGCGGCAGAGAATTCCACAGACTCACAACTCTCTGTGTGAAAAAGTGTTTCCTCATCTCCGTTCTAAATGGCTTATCCATTCGCTCAGCATATGACAATTCCTTTTCTCCAGAGATGCTGCCTGACCCGCTGAGTTACTCCAGCACTCTGTGTCATCTTTTGCAAACCAGCATCTGCATGGTGGACGTCTTGATTGTAATCATGTGTCGTCTTTCCTTTTTTACCTTTTTTTTGTTGCTGAAATGGAACATTAACGTGAGATTGTTCTGGCTACGTTCCGTTCAGACGGCTCAACACAAATCAAACACAACCATAATGACGCTCAGTCCGTCTTGGCCTATGCGATCTCCCAGTTGCCGAACACTTTAACTCCCCCTCCCATTCCCACACTTACCTTTCTGTCCAGGGCCTCCTCCATTGTCAGAGTGAGGCCCAATGCAAATTGGAGGAACAGCACCTCATATTTCGCTTGGGCAGCTTTCAACGCAGTGGTATGAACGTTGATTTCTCTAACTTGCATTAACCCTTGCATTCTCAGCCCCCCCCCCCCACCCCGCCCTCCCCACCCCCCTCCCTGGTCATCCTACTAGTTCCACTCAATCCTGTATCCTCTCGTTACCACCTCTTCCCCAGCCAACAACGGCCCATTGTGGGCTCCACCCTTCTTTGGCCATCTGTTTTTAGTTTAGTTTAGATTAGAGATACAGCGAGGAAACAGGCCCTTCGTTTTCCACTTTGGTGGCAAAAACAGCAGGCAGATTATTATCTGAACGGTGTCAAGTTGGGGAAAAGGGGAAGTACAACAAGATCATGGAGTCCTTGTTCATCAGTTTATTAGTGCAGTAAGCATACAGGTGCAGCAGGCAGTGAAGAAAGCATGTTGGCCTTCATAACAAGAGGAGTTGAGTATAGGAGCAAAGAGGTCCTTCTGCAGTTGGACAGGGCCCTAGTGAGACCACACCTGGAGTATTGTGTGCAGTTTTGATATCCAAATTCGAGGAAGGACATTCTTGCTATTGAGGGAGTGCAGCGTAGGTTCACGAGGTTAATTCCCGGGATGGCGGGACTGTCATATGTTGATAGAATGGAGCGGCTGGGCTTGCACACTCTGGAATTTAGAAGGATGAGAGGGAATCTTATAGAAACATATAAGATTATTAGGGAATTGGACACGCTAGAGGCAGGAAACATGTTCCCGATGTTGGGGGAGTCCAGAACCAGGGGCCACAGTTTAAGAATAAGGGGTGGCCATTTAGAACGGAGATGAGGAAAAACTTTTTTTGTGAATCTGTGGAATTCTCTGCCTCAGAAGACAGTGGAGGCCAATTCTTTGGAGGCTTTCAAGAGAGAACTAGATAGGGCTCTTAAAGATAGCGGAGTCAGGGGATATGGCAGGAACGGGGTACTGATTGTGGATGATCAGTCATGAATCACAGTGAATGGCGGTGCTGGCTCGATATTGCGGTGCGGTGCAATATTGTCTATTGTCTTGGGAAAATAAAATGTTATCAATATGATATGAGTTGGCTTGAACGTCTCAGTTAATCAACAGAAACTGGAAAACAAAATCCCCGAAGACTTACTTAGAAATATTGCTTCTTTTTTTCACCGATAAACCCTATTAATACAACTTGGCGAAGTGTACATATTTATTCATTTGCTATAAGAATGCTGAAGGCAGTTTGTGAATGAGGTTGGTGACCCTAGCATGTGGCATGTTAGTCATTGCCAAGACAGCGTCTAATTGGCAGAAGGCAGTAAATGTCCATGTTAGTTTACCTTTGAATATTCGGTTCAGTTCAGTATATTGTCACGTGTACCGAGGTACAGTGAAAAGCTCTCGTTGCGCGCTAACCAGCCAGCGGAAAGGCAATGCATGATTACAATCGAGCCATTTACCGTGTACAGATACATGATAAGGTATTAGTGCCAGGTAAAGCCAGTAAAGTCCGATCAAGGATAATCCGAGGGTCAGGGGCGGAAATCCTGGGGGGGGGATGGGGGGGACATGCCCCCCCTGCTTTGAGAGGTGGGGGACGATCCCCCCCATGTTTTGTAATCCGGACTTTATCAGACGCTTTCTAAGGGCTGAATCGACCCGTTCTCGGGGCCTTTCAGCGCCCGGCGCGACTTACACCGCTGCATCGAGGCGATCGATACTCCCGATGTTGAAGCCCCCGCCGGCCGTAGAAATACCCCGTGAATGGGCCGTTTCAAGCCCCACGGTTCAGGGTGGACGAAGCTGCTGCTGCTGTTGCCCACGGCCGAAGCCTCGCGTGCGCGCGCGTGGGCGGCCGCCAAGAAATTGTGTCCCCCGCATGTTTTGACAGCGATTTCCATGCCTGCCGTGGGTCACCAATGAGGTGGATAGTGGGGACCAGTGGAGCGTCCCTTGTAGCCAGGGTCGGGAGGGCAAGGAGCACCGACACGCCACCTAGGGTCCGCAAGGGGAGGAGTGGCTCTGCTGACAGTGACTGAAGGACTGGTGATGGGATCTAGGGGGTGGGCAGGGCTGAAGATGTCCTGGTTGGGTTGCTCCCTGGCCTGGCCAAGCTGGCCATCCACGAGTCACGGCGCCAGGCGGAAGAGGGCTCTGCCCGAGCCAGATGCTTGCCCCTTTACCGGGTCGTACAGTAGTTATTAGAATATTTGTAGCATAGTTGTTTGATGATTTTGTAACGGTGGTGGGTACGTCACCACGGTTTGGTTTTTTTATTGTTTTTTTGTATCGTGTTGAAATTAATTCAATTATTTTTTGATACAAAAAAATAAATGAGATTGAAAGTAGTTCAGCACTGCTCTCTCTGGTTGTGGTAGGATGGTTCAGTTGCCTGATAACAGCTGGGAAGAAACTGTCCCTGAATCTGGAGGTGTGCGTTCTATACCTTTTGCTCAATGGGAGAGGGGAGAATGTGAGCCTTTTGTTAGTATTGATCATCTCAATTTAAGGAGTCTGTGAGTTGATGTCTCGACTTGATGTTTCGTTTTGGAACTGAAGGAAAACGAATATTAAAGCCGAAAATAAAAGATGAAAATAGCCAAGTGCTGGAGTAACTCAGCGGGTCAGGCAGCATCTCTGGAGAACATGGATAGGTGACGTTTCACAGAGTGCTGGAGTAACTCAGCAGGTCAGGCAGCATCTCTGGAGAGCATGGATAGGTGACGTTTCACTTGGTGCTGGAGTAACTCAGCGGGTCAGGCAGCATCTCTGGAGAACATGGGTAGGTGGCGTTTCGGGTCTAGATCTTTCTTCAGACTGATTATGGTGAGGTCAGACAGCTGGAAGAGAGGTTGGGGTGGGACAGGGCAAGTCACATGATAAGCGGATTCCGTTACTGTTTAGTCTATTGTCACGTGTACCGAGGTACAGTGAAAAGCTTTTCTTGCGGAAAGACAATACATGATTACAATCGTTGTTTTACACAAGGATTCAAACAAGGAACTGCAATGCAGTGATCTTCAGCAAAAATCACCGAGTGCTGGAGTAACTCAGCGAGTCAGGCAGCATGTCTGGAGAACATGGATAGGTGACGTTTCACCGAGCGCTGGCGTAACTCAGCGGGTCAGGCAGCATGTCTGGAGAACATGGATAGGCGATGATTCAGGTCTGAAGATTCCGATTTAAAACGGCACCTATCCATGTCCTCCAGAGATGCTTCCTGAGCTGCTGAGTTACTCCAATGCTTTTTCCCCCTCAAGATTCCAGCGCCTGCAGTTCCTTGCATCTTCTTCCAGTCCCATATGTGACTCCTGCCCTTCTTGAGAGAAGGTGGTATCTTTTTCAGTTCATAATGTCAGGTCATAAGTGATAGCAGAATTAGGCCATTTGGCCCATCTAGTCTAGTCTGCCATTCAATCATGACTGATCTATCTCTCCGTCCTAACCCCATTCTCCAGTCTTCTCCCCATAACCCCTGACACCCGTACTAATCAAGAATCTATCTTTCACTGCCTTAAACATATCAATTGACGGCCTCCACAGACTTCTGTGTCAAAGAATTCCACAGATTCACCACCATCTGACTAAAGAAATTCCTCCTCATCTCCTTCCTAAAGGAACGTCCTTTAATTCTGAGCCTGTGGCCTCACCGGTGCACAGTAGAGAGCATGCTGACCGGTTGCATCGTGGCTTGGTTCGGTAACTTGAACGTCCAGGAGCGGGAAAGGTTGCAGAAAGTTGTGACCACTGCCCAGTCCTTCATCGGCTCTGACCTCCCCACCATCGAAGGGATCTATCGCAGTCGCTGCCTCACAAAGGCTGGCAACATCATCAAGGACCCACACCATCCTGGCCACACACTCATCTCTCCGTTGCCATCGGGAAGAAGGTACAGGAGCTTGAAATCTGGAACATCCAGGTTCAGGAACAGTTTTCCCCACAGCCATCAGGCTATTAAACACGACATCAAACAAACTCTGAACATTAACAGCCTATTATTACTATTGCACGTTATCTGTTTATTTATTGTGTATATATATGGTCTATGGTCTATAGACACACTGAACTTTTATCTCCTGTTCTGTATTATGTTTACATATTCTGTTGTGCTGCAGCAAGCTAGAATTTCATTGTCCTATCTGGGACACACGACAATAAAACTCTCTTGACTCTTGACTCTTGGTCCTGGACTCCCCCACTGGTGGCAACATCAACTCCATGCCTCACTCTACCCAGGCCTTTCACTATTCAGTAAGTTTCAATGAGTTTAGTTTATTGCGAGGTACACTGAAAAGCTGTCGTGTGACCAACCTAGGTGAGGTAAGTGAGTGAAGGTGAGCCTTACCTGTCTGGCAGGTGCTTCCTGTGAAGCCAGGAGGACACACACACACCTCGGGAGCGACGCATGTTCCCCCATTCCTGCAGCCTCCCTCGCAGAATGCTTGAAAGAGAAAGAACCTTTAAGTTTTTTTGTCACCCAAACATGGTCAAAGCAAAAAAAACACAATTCCCAAGAACAGTGCAATTATTTAGCCATGAAACTGGACTTCTTCTTCCGTGAAACAATAACACATTTAGTTTAGTTTTTTAGTTTAGAGATACAGCACGGAAACAGGCCCTTCGGCCCAGCGACCAGCGATCCCTGTGCATTAACACTGCCCTACACACACTAGGGACAATTTACATTTATACCAAGCCAGTTAACCTTCAAACTTGCGCG
This sequence comes from Malacoraja senta, assembly GCA_038087875.1. Lineage (NCBI taxonomy): Eukaryota > Metazoa > Chordata > Chondrichthyes > Rajiformes > Rajidae > Malacoraja > Malacoraja senta. The sequence goes on from CM075979.1 coordinate 3,943,608, forward strand.
GCTTTGGAGTGTGGGAGGAAACCGAAGATCTCGGAGAAAGCCAATGCAGGTTACGGGGAGAACGTACAAACTCCACGCAGACAGCACCCGTGGTCAGGATCGAACCCGGGTCTCTGGTGCTGTAAGGCAGCAACTCTACTGCTGCGCCACCGTGCCACCCCATTAAAGGTTGGCCCTCAGGTCCCTTTTAAATCTTCCCCCTCACAAACTCAAACTTCATTTTACAGCATTTTATAGTTTAACTGTACCAACTAGGACCCGTTGGGTTCCTGTCACACAGGAGGCATGGTCCCCCAACTCAACCCATAGCTGAACGTAAGATTCCAGCACTCCCCTGCCTCCCCCAGCACTGGACTTAAAAAAATAATCCAATTGCACTTCCCCAATTGCAACACCAATTCACCCTCCTGGAGTAAGTGTAGTATGATGTCAACATTGTTGCAAATGTCGGGTGGAGGACTGTGATATCCCAGTCAGGTGAAAAGTTGGTGGAAGCACACAGTGTTCCTGTATTGCAACTGTGTATCGAAGTTTGTTGGAAGCTGGCAGGAAGGATTTCAACAGTAAAAATCTTGTTAAAGTTGGCTTTTTTAAACCTTGAAATATCAATAACATGAAATATAACCAAATCAGAAGAAGACTTGACAAGACAGACGACGGGAAAAAGCTGAGTAAGGTTCTGCAAAAATTTCAGCGCTACCGTGTACCGTTTCGGCGTAGTTCCTGAGATCACAGACAAACGGACAGACAAACAAGTCGGGCCTTTTAATAGTAGATAGATAGATGGCTACTCATCAACGTCCATCTTGTACAATGGTAACATAACGTGTAGGGAGGAACCGCAGATGCTGGTTTAAATCAAAGATAACAATAAAAGCTGGAGTAACTCAGCAGGTGGCATCTCTGGAGAATTGGAATGGGTGACGTTTCGGATCGAGACCCTTCTTCAGAATGAGAGTCAGGGGAGAGGGGAACGAGAGATATAGATGGTACTTATGACAAATGAACGGAAGATATGCCAAAAGCAACAATATTCAATGTCTGAAGAAGGGTTTCGGCCCGAAACGTTGCCTATTTCCTTCGCTCCATAGATGCTGCCTCACCCACTGAGTTTCCCCAGCATTTCTTTCTATCTTTAATAATCAAGGGAAGGTGTGGCCCACAATGGTCCATTGTTGCCTGTGTGATAGGTGATAACGAGTTATACAGACAGTGGAACTCACTAGGATGACAGTGAAACTAGTACGATGACTAGGGTGGGGGAGGGGTGGTGAGAGTGGGGATGCAAGCGTTACTTAAAGTTAGAGAAGTCAATGTTCATACCGCTGGGGTGTAAGCTGCCCAAGCGAAATATGAGGTGTTGTTCCTGCAAATTGCATGTGGACTCACTCTGACAGTGGATGAGGCCCAGGACAGGAAGGTCAGTGTGGGAATGGGAGGGGGATTTAGAGTGTTTGGCAAACCAGGTGGTCAGGTAGGTTTAGGCGGACTGAGCGGGAGGTGTTCAGGCTCCTCTCTGCTTGCTTTTAGAACGGAGACGAGGAAACACGTTTTCACACAGAGAGTTGTGAGTCTGTGGAATTCTCTGCCTCAGAGGGCGGTGGAGTCCGGTTCTCTGGATACTTTCCAGGGAGAGATGGATAGGGCTCTTAAAGATAGTGGAGTCAGGGGGATATGGGAAGAAGGCAGGAACGGGGTACTGATTGTGGATGATCAGCCATGATCACATTGAATGGTGGTGCCTTCAGAGAGTGGTGAGGACAGCGGAAAAAATCATTGGGACTTCTCTTCCTTCCATCATGGACATTGGTTACAAACGCTGTCTGTCAAGAGCTAAGGGCATTACCAGAGCCCCCACACACCCACAATGTGGACTGTTTACACTGCAAAACTCCGGGAGGAGGTACCGCAGCATGAAGGGCCGGACAACCAGGTTCTGCAACAGCTTCATCCCCCAGGCCATAAGATTATTGAACTCACACTCAAACCAATGCAAAAAACTTTCTTATAGACTGCCAATTTTACAAACGTTCCTTTTTTTAACTATGCACATGAAGCACTTTTTATGGACACACTAATGCACTTTTACTGATCGCCTGATAGAAATGGTGTATTCTGCTGTTACTTTGAAGAGTCAAGGCAACGAAATTTCGTTCAATGTGCACTGTGTCTATGTGTATACCTGAATGACAATTAAAGTTATATTCATTCATTCATTCATATTCGTGCAGGCTCGAAAGGCTGAATGGCCTACCCCTGCACCTATTGTCTAGTGTCTATTGCCTATTGCTTTGCAGTGCATTGGGTGGTTGATTCGAAGTTGAGCAACAAAATGCAATGAACCTAAATCTATTCTCCAGTGGTTTCGAAAATTGCTGTCTTTATTTTTTTGTGTGTGTGGGGGGGGGGGGGGGCTTTTGTATCCTCCCTCCATGGGAATAATAGCTCCCAGGGTGGCAAAGCTCGTAGAAAGCAACATTAGCAGGTACTCTACACAAGTTTAATGCACCAACAAATAGTCTGGATTCTAATTTCTTGCCTCTTGGGTAAACAGTGATAGAATCAAGTCAAAATTATTTTTCATTTCAAAGGGTTTAATTGTGTTTTGAAAATTGCATTTTGCAAATGTGTTCTTGTAGAAAACCCATTGCTTAGATAATGTTTCTAGCAATCATGGTTCTGGATTGGTAGTAGAACCACTTAGATTTGTTTTTTCTTCAGTTCAGTTTAGAGATATAGAGCGGAAACAGGCCCTTCGGCCCACCGAGTCCGTGCCAACCCGCGATCACCCATCCAGGAGCACCATCTTGCACACTAGGGACAATTTACAAATTATAACCTACAAATTTCGACATCTTTGGAGTGTGGGAGGAAACCGGAGCACCCGGGGAAAACCCACGCAGTCACGGGGAGAACGTACCACCTCCGTACAGACAGCACCCGCAGTCAGGATCGAACCGGGTCCCTGGCGCTGTAAGACAGCAACTCTACCACTGCGCCACCAGACTTTTTGTCTCACACTTTCTGTTGTTTCATACAGTGTGGAAACAGGCCCTTCGGCCCAACTTGCCGACACCGGCCAACATGTCCCAGCTACTCTAGTCCCACCTGCCTGTATTTGGCCCATATCCCTCCAAACCTGTCCTATCCAGCTTCATTAGTTCATAAGTCACAGGAGCTGAATGAGGCCATTCAGCCCATGGAGTCTAGTCCGTCATTCGATCATGGCTGATCTATCTTTCCCTCTCAACCACATTCTCCTGCCGTCTCCCTCAGAAGGCAGAGGAGGCCAATTCTCTGGATGCTTTCAAGAGAGAGTTAGATAGAGCTCTTAAAGACAGGGGATATGGGGAGAAGGCAGGAACGGGGTACTGTGGATTGTGGATGATCAGCCATGATCACATTGAATGGCGGTGCTGGCTCAACTTGATGGGCCGAATGACCTAATTCTTCTCGTATTACTTTTGACCTTATGAAATCATGGATTCATGGAAGATAATAGGATCAACAGGATCAACAAACTCATCAGGAAGGCTGGCTCCATCCTGGGGTCGGAGTTGGATTCACGGGAGGTTTGCCTTGGAGGGGAGGATGCTCCTCAAACTGCGGAGCATCCTGGACAACACAGCTCACCCCCTCCATGACACACTGGTCAACCTGAGGAGCACCTTCAGCAACAGACTGGTCCCACCAAGATGCAGCACAGAACGCCACAGGAGATCCTTCTTCCCTGTGGCTATCGAACTGTACAATTCCTCCCCCTTCTGTTGTGGGGTAGACTGAGACTGACTCCCCCCTAACCCCATCCCCAATCTTTGCACACTCCCAAGCCTTTCCACTCGTCACTTTAATTTCATGTTTCATGTACTTTGTGTTTTTATGACTGTTGGCAGATCTATTTCCCTCCAGGGATAAATGGGAAAATAAAGTTTAATTGTATCGTATTGTATGAAATAAAATTGAAGTATTTATGGAAATCTGTGCCTCGGAAGGCAGTGGAGGCCAATTCACTGGATGTTTTCAAGAGAAAATTAGATATAGATCTTAAGGCTAATGGAATCGAGGCATATGGGGTGAAAGCAGGAATGGGGTACTGATTTTGGATGATCAATAGACAATAGACAACAGACAACAGGTGCGGGAGTAGGCCATTCGGCCCTTCGAGCCAGCACCGCCATTCACTGTGATCATGGCTGATCATCCCCAATCAGTACCCCGTTCCTGCCTTCTCCCCATATCCCTTGACTCTGCTATCTTTAAGACCTCTATCTAACTCTCTCTTGAAAGCATCCAGAGAATCGGCCTCCACCGCCTTCTGAGGCAGAGAATTCCACAGATTCACAACTCTCTGGGTGAAAATGTGTTTTCTCATCTCCGTTCTAAATGGCTTACCCCTTATTCTTAAACTGTGGCCCCTGGCTCTGGACTCCCCCAACATCGGGAACACGTTTCCTGCCTCTAGCGTGTCAAAACCCTTAATAATCTTAGGTGGACAAAAATGCTGGAGAAACTCAGCGGGTGAGGCAGCATCTATGGAGCGAAGGAAATAGGCAACGTTATGGGTCAAAACCCTTCTTCAGATTGATGTGAGGTTGGTGAGGGGGCGGGAGGAAGAAAGGAAGAGGTGGAGCCAGTGGGCTGAGGGAGAGCCGAGAAGGGGAGGAGAAAGTAGGGACTACCTGAAATACGAGAAGTCAATGTTCATACCGCTGGGGTGTAAACTGCCCAAGCGAAATATGAGGTGCTGCTCCTCCAATTTGCTGTGGTCCTCACTCTGGCCATGGAGGAGGCCGAGGACAGAAAGGTCGGATTCGGAGACACCGGGAGATCAGGTTGGTTATTGCGAACCAAGCGGAGGTGTTCGGCAAATACCTCCCTCCTTAATAATCTTATATGTTTCAATAAGATCACCTCTCATCCTTCTAAATTCCAGTGTATACAAGCCCAGCCACGATCATATTGAATGGCGGTGCTGGCTTTGTTTCTCCGTTCTATATATTTGTATTTGTGAATGGACTGTGCAGGACTGAGAAAGTGAGCGGAGTTGAGCTTTATTCCTTTATTTAGAATTTAAAGGTGAGACATGAAACCACAAACGAACAAGAGTATGAAAGAAACTAATAAAGCGATGATATTGCAACGTGCAGTTGGGATATTGTCACTGTAGAGGCAACGGAGACAGGCAAGGAATAGTAAATGGTAAAAAAAACCCTACAGCTTATATTCCTGCAGCAGTCAATTTAAAAAACCCAATCATGTATATTGATCATCAATATCCGATGTCATAGATCACAGGAATGAACTGTCGGCTATTCCAATTAGTAGAATTTTTTTTCCTTCGTTTTAGTTTTAAGGATACAGTGCGGATACAGGCCCTTCGGCCCATCGAGTCCAAGTCTGCACCCGTGGTCAGTTTCGAATCGGGGTCTTTGGCGCTGCAAGGCAGCAGCTCCACCCACTGCCGCACTGTCCGGCCCAGCGACAACTTCTTTTAGTTTGGTTTAGTTTAGAGATACAGTGCGAAAAAAACTGGCCCTGTCGGCCTGCCGAGTCTACACCGACCAGCGATCCCCGCACATTAACAACTATCCCACACACGCCAGGGACAATGTTTACACGTATATACCAAGCTGATTAACCACCAAACCTGCACGCATTTAGAGTGTGGGAGGAAACCGGAGATCTCGGAGAAAATGCTCGAGCACCCAGGTCACGGGGAGAAGGTACAAACTCCGTACGGACAGCACCCGTAGTCGGGATCGAACCCGGGTCTCACATGAGATGGCACCATGCTTGGTACAAACACTGTGGGTGGAAGGGCCTCTTCCCGTGCTGTACTCTTCAATGTTCTATGAAACAGGTATTCCCCTCCTCAATGGCTCTTACTTAGATTGGGAGAGAGGACCTTAATAAATGAAGATGAGACTGCAGTTCTACCATCATGAAGTGCCACTTAAAGGGGTAGACACAAAATGCTCGAGTAACTCTGTGGGGTAAAGAAGCATCTCTGGAGAACATGGGTAGGCGGCGTTTTGGGTTGGTTCTTCAGAACCACGGAATTACTCCAGCACTTTTTGTCCTTTTTTGTAAAGCAGCTTAGCACGGGTGTCAGGGGTTTAAGGGGAGAAGGCAGGAGAATGGGGTGAGGAGGGGGAGATAGATCAGCCATGATTGAATGGCGGAGCAGACGTGATGGGCCGAATGGACTAATTCTGCTCCTCTCACTTATGAACTAATGAAGCTGGTTAGGACAGGTTTGGAGGGATATGGGCCAAAGCAGGCAGGTGGGACGAGAGTCGATGAGACATGTTGGCTGGTGTGGGCAAGTTGGGCCGAAGGGCCTGTTTCCGTCACTCTTTGACTCTTCGACTCTAAGCATCAACAGTTCCTTGTTTCTACTAGATGTGATTGTATCACAGGAGTTAATTCACAGGAACTTCTCTGCCTAAAGAAATTCCTCCTCACCTCCTTTCTAAAAGAGCGCCCTTTAATTCTAAGGCTGTGACCTCTGGTCCTAGACTCTCCCACCAGTGGAAACATCCTTTCCACATCCACTCTATCTACGCCTATCATTATTCTGTACTTTTCAACGAGGTCTCCCCCCCTTCGACCTTCTAAACCCCAGCGAGTAGAGGCCCAGTGCTCACCATATGCTAGCCTACTCATTCCTGGGTTCAAGTTCACAATTATTGTAACTTAACCCCGTTAAGGTACAGTGACATTTGAGTTAGGGGGCAGAGGTCAGCCATGATTGGATGGCGGAGTGGACCCGATGGGCCGAATGGCCTAATTCCGCCCCGATGAACCTGTGAAGTTCTCCGACATTCAGCAATAGATGTTCTCTCTGGGAAGGGGCATCTTACACTGTGTGCTTTGGGTGGACGCAATCCCACGTTGCTAAACCCATTGATCACTGAGTGTATAATGTTGAACCTTCAGACGGGCCGTGACGGCAATTAAATATGTGGCTAGGTACTTACTGGATGCTAATTTAATTGACACTTCCGTTGAAAGTTTCGGAGCTACTAATTAAAAGCTTGATCTGTTCTGCGTTGTGAAATTCCACAGCTTAGATTAATAGGCATAGAAATTCAATTGCAAAACGCTGCTCTCAGCATTTTGCTGTTCCTGTCTACGTCCCAGAGGAAGCCGCAATAACAACCATTGCTGGCACATTTATGTCACTCCAGATATTTGACTGGGAACCTCCGACGGGTGTTAGCCTTGACCAGCTGAGAAGATGTCCTCACTGGTCTGGTTTAGTTTAGTTTAGTTTTAGTTTAGAGATACCGCGCGGTAAACAGATCCTTCGGCCCACCGAGTCCGCGACGACCAGCGATCCCCGCATGCTAACACTATCCGACACAACACTAGGAACAATTCACAATTTTACCAAGCCAATTAACCTACAAACCTGCACGTCTTTGGAGCGTGGGAGGAAAACCAAAGATCTCGGAGAAAACCCACGGGGGGAGAAGGTGCAAACTCCATACAGACAGCACCCGTGGTCAGGATCGAACCCGTGTCTCTGGCACTGTGAGGTGTCAAGGGAATACTGAGGTCAATTCCAGGTCATAGACCTCAGCGGGACTGTTTCCAGTTCCATCATTAGGGCAGCACGGTGGCGCAGCGGTAGAGCTGCTGCCTCACAGCGCCGGAGACCCGGGTTCAATCCTGACCACGGGTGCTGTCTGTACGGAGTTTGTACGTTCTCTGTGGGCTTTCTCCGAGATCTTCCGTTTCCTCCCACCCTCCAAAGACGTACAGGTTTGTAGGTTTGGCTTGGTAAATGTAAAAATTGTCCCTAGTGGATGTAGGATGGTGTTGTCTGTATGGAGTTTGTACGTTCTCCCGGTGACCACGTGGGTTCTCTCCGGGTGCTCCAGTTTCCACCCACACTCCAATGACGTACAGGTTTGTAGGTTCATTGAGTTGGGGCTTAGTTTAGTGTCATATGTACCGAGGTACAGTGAAAGGCTTTGGTGGCCTGCCAACCAGTCAACGGGATGACAAAACATGATTACATGTCTGAAGAAGGGTCTCGACCCAAAACGTCACCTATTCCTTCACGCCATAGAGGCTGCCCCACCCGCTGAGTTTCTCCAGCATTTTTGTCTACCTTCAATTTTTCCAGCATCTGCAGTTCTTTCTTAAACCTGATTACAATCGGGTCATCCACAGTGTACAGATACATGACAAAGCAACTAATGTGAATGACGTTTAGTGCAAGATAAAGCCAGTAAAGTCCGATCAAAGATAGTCCAAGGTTCTCCAATGAGGTAGATAGTAGTTCAGAACTGCTCTCTGGTTGTGGTAGGATGGTTCAGTTGCCTGATAACAGCTGGGAAGAAACTGTCCCTGAATCTGGAGGTGTGCGTTTTCACACTTCTATACCTTTTGCCCGATAAGAGAGGGGGGAAGAGGGAGTGGCTGGGGTGCAATTGGTTAGGGTAACATTGTATATTGCCCCTAGTGTGTAGGATAGTGCTAGTGTGTGATCGGGATTTGGTGACATTGACTGAAGCCCATATAGACCAAATGGGACTAGTCAAGATGGAGCATCTTGGCCAGCATGGACAAGTCGGGCCGAAGGACCTACTTCCTTGCTGCCTGTGTCTGTGACCTTCCTCCAACATTGCCCACGAGATCTCTCTGATATTCCTTCCAGCTCCGCGATGAACCCTAATGGGCCTGTCCCACTCGGCGATTTTTTTAGGCAACTGCCGGCGACTGTCATGGTCGTAGCAGGTCGCCGAAAAACCAGCGACAACCTACGTCATCCTGGCGACAACCTACGACCGCACCCACGTCAGGAGAAGTCAAGCTGCGCTCAATGGCGTCAAAGAAAACTGTCGGCGAAAATGTTTCAACGTGTTGAAAATTTAGCGGCAAGCAGACAGACGCTACGACTTTTTTGCGCGACTGAGGAGACGACTCCCCGGCAAACATGTGGCGACAAACTAGTCGCCTGTAGTTGCCTAAAAAAATCGCCTAAGTGGGACAGGCCCATCGGCTAGACATCATCGAGTCATGACCAGGGAGCTGGCATTTAGCTAGCCGTGCTCTGTACACCAAGCATTTGTCTCTGCCAACCATCAAGCTCTCCTCCGTGCTCTCATTTCTGACAAGATTACAAGACGTAAAATTAGCACCTGGGAAACCGCAAGGAAAAAAAAATGATGTTATTCCCACGTTGGTGGTGAAAATGAGGTGAGGCCATTAATAATCATTGTGCTGCAATAAGGGCAAACAGCAGTACAAGTCCACACATCTATACTAATGATCCCAGAGATAATGAACTGAACTTTCACCCCTTCACCAGTCACGATCAAATATTTATCAGTTTTGTGCCGCAAATACAACACATATATAACTACTGCATGTGCAGGAAGGAACTGCAGACGCTGGTTTAAACTGAAGCTAGACACAAAATTGCTGGAGTAACTCAGCCGGACAGGCAGCGTCTCTGGGGAGAAGGAATGGGTGACGTTTCGGGTCGAGAGCCTTCTTCAGACCCGAAGAACTGAACCTGAGGAAGGGTCTCGACCCGAAACGTCATCCAATCCTTTTCTCCAGAGATGCTGCCCGTCCCGCTGAGTTACTCCAGCATGTTGTGCCTTTCTATAGCTACTGCGTAACCATCTGGAGATCTCCACATCTATATCGCTGTGTTTCTACCGTACACTATTTATTGCTGCTATCATGCCGTTATAAGTGTTCGGAGCAGATTTGGCCATTCAGCCCATCGAGTCTGCTCCGTCATTCAATCATGGCTGATCCATCTCTCCCTCCTAACCCCATTCTCCTGCCTTCTCCCCATAACCCCTGACACCTGTACTAATCAAGAATCTATCTATCTCTGCCTTAAAAATGTCTATTGACTTGGCCTCCCCAGCCTTCTGTGTCAAATAATTCCACAGATTCACCACCCACTGACTAAAGAAATTCCTCCTCATCTTAAAGGAACGTCCTTTTATTCTGAGGCTGTGATCTCTGGTTCTAGACTCTCCCACTAGTGGAAACTAGTCCGTCAAAGAAGACCTGGTGAATTGGTCTGAAGAAGGTTCCTGAGTCGAAGTGTCACCTATCCATGTTCCCCAGAGATAGTCCCCACTAATGCTTGTCCTCTCCACATCTACTCTGTCCATTCTATTCAAGCCTTTCATTTTTCAGTAAGTTTCAATTTCATGGTGGGCTGAAGGGCCTGTTTCCGTGCCGTATCTCTCTTTCGATCGAGCCATCCATCCATTTATCAATCGACCAATCGTTTGATCAACCATTCACTCACTCTGAGAAAACCCACGCAGGTCACGGGGAGAAGGTACAAAGTATGTGCAGACAGCACCCGTTGTCGGGATCGAACCTGGGACTCTGGCGCTGTGAGGCGGCAACTCTACCGCTGCGCCACCGTGCGGCTCCTTGTGCATGAGGAGCCATCAAATACCAATGGGGTGAAGCACACAAGGCCAGAGACTCGGGTCCTATTCTGATCCCGGGTGCTGTCTGCATGGAGCTTGCACCTTCACCCGGTGACCTCGTGGGTATCCTCTGGGTTCTCCGGCTTCCTCGCACAACCCAAAGACCTGCGGGTTTATAGGTGAATCGGCCCTCAATCAATTAATCAATCAATCAATCAATTGTTCGATCAACCATTCACTCACTCTTAGTCACTCAATCAAACAATCAATGTATTGAACATTCAATCAATCATTTCCCTGAAGATGTGGGCATTACTCAGCTATATTAGTCAGCAGGATGTAGTCGTCACTTCAGTGTGTGTCCCTGTTGACAATGTGATTAAAGTATCCCAGTGCACTGCTTGCTGGGAATTGATAAAGTGATGACAAAGGGACAGTGACACGTTTCCAACACAGGATGATGCGTTAAAGGGAAACTCACCAGGCGTGTCTTCGGAGGCATCTGTTGCCCTGGTCTTTCTCATGGGGAGAGGTATCAGGTGTGGGGGTAAAAAAAGACACAAAGTGGGAGTGTAACTCAATGGGTCAGGCAGCATCTCTGGAGGACAGGCCCATTCGGCCCACCGGGTCGGTGCCAACCAGCGATCCCCGCACACTAACACCATCCTACATCCACTAGGGACAATGTTTACATTTACCAAGCCAAACCTACAAACCTGTACGTCTTTGGAGGGTGGGAGGAAATGGAAGATCTCGGAGAAAGCCCACGGAGAACGTACAAACTCCGCACAGACGGCACCCGTAATCAGGATCGAACTCGGGTCTCCGGCGCGGAATTCGCTGTGTGGCAGCAACTCTACCGCTGCGCCACCGTGCCGCCCTGATGCCAAGGTAAAATCATCTCCTCCACTTGCCTTCATATCCTTCCATTCCCTGCATATCCATGTGCCGATCCAAAAACCTCTTGAATGCCAATATCCCATCTGCCCCCTAATGCTGGTGAATTCCTTTTTATTCAAGTCCTCCATAAGGAGTGCCTTAAAAGACCTGTCCCACTGTCAGAGCTAATTCAAGAGTTCTCCCGAGTTTGCCCTGATTCGAACTCGGAGAATTACGGTAATAGCCGCTCGTAGGTACTCGGGGCTCTCGTGGACATTCTTCACGAGCTTACCGCGTTTCCCGAGAACCTGCCGTTAGCGTTACGAGCCGCTAAGAGACGTCCCTGAGCTCCGACGTACCCACTACGTACATTCTACGTGCTTACCACGAGTTTGATTTTTTTTTAAACTAGGGAGAGCACTTGAATGAACCGTACAGTGGGACAGGGGTTTGACACTGATCAAAGTAAAGTTCTCAGCAAGTCCATTTTAAATAAAGTTCTGGGAGGGAGACACAAAACGCTGGAGTAACTCAGCAGATCAGACAGCATCTCTGGATGCAAGGAATAGGTGACGATTCGGGTTGAGACCCTTCTTCAGACTGATAAAGGGTCTCGACCCAAAACGTAACATGTTCCTTTTCTCCAGAGATGCTGCCTGACCCGCGGAGTTACTCCAACATTTTGTGTCTATCTTCGGTGTAAACCAGCATCTGCAGTTCCATCTTACACATGTATGGGGATGTGCCTACATTCATTTCCATGGCCTTAAGCCCCTGTCCCACTGTACGAGGTAATTCAAGAGATCTCCCGAGTTTTCCCCTGATTCGAACTCGGAGAATGTCCGTAGCGGGTCCGTAGGAGTTCGTGGATGTCCCGTAGCGGCTCGTACGAGTAACAGTAGGTACTCGGGAAATCTGGTAAACTCGTGACGTTTTTTCAACACTGTGAAAAATGTCCACGAGTAAAAAAATACTCGTGATGAGAAAAGTGGTTACTTTTTACTTGTACGAGCCGCTACGAGACATCCACGAACTCCTATGGACCCTCTACGGACATTCTCCGAGTTCGAATCAGGGGAGAACACGGGAGAACTCGTGAATTACCTCATACAGTGGGACAGGCCCTTAACTATCTATTGCTTTCTAACGATAAGATAGTTTTTCGTCAATGATATTGTGAAATCCTGTTAATAGATAAACAGTCATTTTGGAAGGTCAATTATTTAAGCTGGTCAATGTTATTGATATTGAACTCGCTAATCAATAAGAGAATTCCATCTCATCTAGAGATTGGTGAGAGGAATAAAACGTACATTGGTGACCCTCGGACTATCTTGATCGGACTTTGCTGGCTTTACCTTGCACTAAACGTTATTCCCTTATCATGTATCTGTACACTGTGGACGGCTCGATTGTAATCATGTATTGTCCCTCCGCTGACTGGTTAGCATGCAACAAAAGCTTTTCACTGTACTTCGGACAATAAACTAAACTGAACTGAACTGAATATGAGGCGGTATCAATGTCTGCTACAGCTCGAAACTCTCACTGCTAGCAAAGTGAATTTTGATTTCCACCAAATATTAGTAAACGGCTCGATTGCAATGTGCAGGAAAGAACTGCAGATGCTAGGTTTAAATCAAAGATAGATCCAAAATGCTGGAGTAACTCAACGGGACAGGCAGCGTCTACGGAGAGTGGGAATTGAAAGCATGTTCAGTTAGCCATTGGAGGTGGCGAAAATATTGGAGGATTATATGCTATATGCGACGGCTGATGGGGTGGAAGGTGAGGACAAGGGGGACAGTCATTGTTACCAATGGGGGGAGGGGGGTTTATGCTGGAGTAACTCAGCGGGATAGGCAGCATCTCTGGAGAGAAGGAATGGGTGACGTTTCGGGTCGAGACCCTTCTTCAGACCCCTAACATGACATATGTTGCAGATTATATTTTTCCTTCACGATATTGGGACCTTCAAGCCTGTCTTGCCCTTCAATTTGAACATTGCCAAGTTGTGCTTTGATTTCATACCTCCACCAATTCCCCAAGCCCCTAAACACCTTTGGTTAATGAGGATTACATAATCTTACACTGAAAGTTGCCACGTGAACTAGAAGCAATTGTCTTTTGTTGAAATGATAAACTGAACTTATAACTGTAAAGAAACATAGTATCCTTAGAAACATTTAAAAAAAATAGGTGCAGGAGTAGGCCATTCGGCCCCTTCGAGCCAGCACCGCCATACAATATGATCATGGCTGATCATCTAAAATCAGTACCCCGTTCCTTTTTTTTCCCCATGTCCCTTGATTCTTTTAGCCCCAAGACCTAAATCTAAAGGGCCTGTCCCACTTACCCGACTTTTTCGGCGACTGCCGGCACCCGTCATAGGTCGCCGAAAATGTTCAACATGTTGAAATTTCAGCATCGACCAGAAAGACGCTACGATTCTTTGGGCGACTGAGGAGACGACTCACGACCGTACAGGCGACGTGTCGCGCGGTGAAGCCTGTATGGTCGTGAGTAGTCGCCCAAAGAGTCGTACCTTGTTCTGGTCGCCGCTGGATTTTCAACGTGAAAAATTTTCAGCGACCTGCAACAACCGGATGCCGGATGCTGGCAGGCCCTTAACTGTCTCATGAAAGGCTTTAAGCTGTTCTCTACACAGCGAGCCATATCTCCCTGTGACATCTCACACCATGTAAGTATGAGCTGACAATCTTTGTCTACAGCATCCACAATCCAACTATTGATTTGTTTTCAGGGGGCTTGTAATCAAACAGCAATGAAAGAATTGGATGTCACCGCAACTTGCCATTTAAATAATTCCTTTCTATAACACGGAAAGTGGTCAATAAAGGAGTCAATAGCACATTTTCTGCTACATGAATTAAATTGTTATTGATGTTGCAGAACTATTGTTGCTTAAACCAGGAGGCATAGTGAGGAATACACGTTTGTACGTCCAAGCGCGGCACGGTGGCGCAGCGGTAGAGTTCCTCACAGCGCCAGCCACCCAGGTGCGATCCCGACTACGGGTGCCGTCTGTACGGGGAGTTTGGACGTTGTCCCCGTGACCTGCGTGGGTTTGCTCCGAGATCTTCGTTTTCCTCCCACACTCCAAAGAAATCCAGGAGTTTGTAGCCCATCAAGGGTTTTCAGTCCATCGAGTCCATGCCGACCATCGGTCGCCCCATCCCCACAATCTCTCATCCACTCCCTTATCACACACACCGGGGCAATTTTACAGAGGACGATCAACCTGGACATTGGTTTGAGGTGAGAAAGGAGAGATTTAATAGGAACCCGAGTAGCGACTGTTTCACACAGAGGGTGGTGGGTGTATGGAACGAGCTGCCAGAGGAGGTAGTTGTGGCAGGTACCATCACAACACTTAGAAAACATTTGGGCAGGTACATGGATGGGACAGGTGTGGAGGTATATGGACCAAACTACTGGTGGGAATAGTGTAGATGAGGCATGTTGGACAGCATGGGCAGGTTGGGCCGAAGGGCCTGTTTCCACGCTGTTTGACGCTGTGACCCTAAACCCGAGGCAAAGTTACCTCGGTTTGATTTGAACTCCATCCAGATGTATTAAACCACTATCATGTTCCCGATGTTGGGGGAGTCCAGAACCAGGGGCCACAGTTTAAGAATAAGGAGTAAGCCATTTAGAACGGAGACGAGGAAACACTTTTTCTCACAGAGAGTTGTGAGTCTGTGGAATTCTCTGCCTCAGAGGGCCGAATGGTCTACTCCTGCACCTATTGTCTATTGTCTATTGTCCATCCCATTTCATTTTGCCATTCTAAGTGGAATTAACTTTCATCAAGATGAATAATGCATGCATTGGACATTTGCAACCACTCCTTTTAAAAAAAATAAACTATACGACTCTGTGACTCTCTGTCATCCACCGGCATGCACTCCAGCCCCACCATATAGTAGTCTTTTAACAGTCCACCAAATATCCATTGATCAATGCAGAAAGAAATAAAGAAATAATCGTCATCTGAGCTGACTCAGATACAATAGACAATAGACAATAGACAATAGGTGCAGGAGTAGGCCATTCGGCCCTTCGAGCCAGCACCGCCATTCAATGTGATCATGGCTGATCATCCCCAATCAGTACCCCTTTCCTGCCTTCTCCCCATATCCCCTGACTCCGCTATCTTTAAGAGCCCTATCTGGCTCTCTCTTGAAAGTATCCAGAGAACCGGCCTCCACCGCCCTCTGAGGCAGAGAATTCCACAGACTCACCACTCTCTGTGAGAAAAAGTGTTTCCTCGTCTCCGTCCTAAATGTCTATACTCCTTATTCTTAAACTGTGGCCCCTGGTTCTGGACTCCCCCAACATCGGGAACATGTTTCCTGCCTCTAGCATGTCCAAGCCCTTAACAATCTTTGCACGATACAACTTTAGGCAAGAAGAAGAAGAAGTGCGCGGGGATCGCTGGTCAGCGTGGACTCGGTGGGCCGAATGGCCTGTTTCCGCGCTGCATCTCTAAACTAAACTACACAAATATTCTATCAGTAATCATTGCGTATACATGACACATAGCAGCACCATTTATCCCAGCAGACTTCGACCAGTTGAGAAGCTGCCTATGTGATTCCTCCCACGCCTATTCACTCCCGCTAACTCAACATGCTTTCAATTCCACCTATCTACCACCTTTACAGGTCTATCACGGTTTGCCTTGTAAATGACTCCGAGCAAATTACCCCAAATACTTCATGTCATAATGAGATTTCTTATTGGATTTATTCATGACTATTTTGTGTTTACGCTCCCAAGCTTTTGGTCTCATTACGAGTGGAAATATATTCCCGCTGTTTATCCCGCCGAGCCCTTTCATAATTTTAAGCAGAAGACATCTCAGTACATTTTTACATAATGAGGGCTAATAAGGTTGCCCAGTTCAGAGATCTTGCAATGAAACACTTCGTTCACAGATTAGCTTAACTTGAGAAGCCGCCGTTCTATAATGCTTTGAAAAAAGTAATTTATTTTGGGTCAAACACACAAAAATCTTCCACATTTGCGATTAACGAGACGTTCATGTAAGCAATTAGCATTTTGTGTTCCTTCCCAAATTATTTTGTTTTTTAATCTGCAGTGAAGGAAAACATACATCTGGTGAATTAACTATTGTAGACTCTGCTGCCTGAGGATAGAATTAAGGAATAAAAAGGTGAAATCCCATTTGTATTTTTACATTCCTTAGGAATATTCTAAAGATAACCACGGAATAGAAATCACCGGCAATCTTTGGTTAAGTGTAGTTTGGAGATGCAGCGTGGTAGCAGGCCTTTCGGCCCATCCAGTCCGCGCCGACCGACTGTTCACTAATTCTATCCAACACACTGGAGATAATTTACGGAGGTCAGTTAACTTACGAACCCGCAATCCTTTGGAGTGTGGGAGGAAACCGGAGCACCCGGAGTAAAACCCACGCAGGTCACGGGGAGAACGTACAAACTCCGTACAGACAGCACCCGTAGTCGGGATCGAACCTGGGTCTCTGGCGCTGTGAGGCAGCAACTCAAGTCAAGTCAAGTCAAGTGAGTTTATTGTCATGTGTCCCTGGTAGGACAATGAAATTCTTGCTTTGCTTGAGCACAACAGAACATAGTAGGCATTTACTACAAGGCATTCTATAAATATATACACAATGGTCAATATACTGATAACGTGCAAATAACAGTATTGGCTAATAAAGTTCAGTGTTATGTCCGAGCCAGGTTTAATAGCCTGATGGCTGTGGGGAAGTAGCTGTTCCTGAACCTGGAAAGGCTGCGCCACCGTCCAGCCTTTACTCCAATTGTCTTCAGCTGTTTTGTGGTCAAATTGATAATGGAAATCTCAAACACATGCATCCTCGCGATGTCAAGTTCATACTGTGTCCATACTTTATCAATTCCTCTTTTAGTTTCAGTTTAGAGATACAGCATGGAAACAGGCCCTACGGCCCACCGGGTCCGCGCCCACCAGCGAACCCCGCACGCTAACACTATCCTGCACACACTAGGGACAATTTACATTTACACCAAGCCAGTTAACCTACAAACCTGAATGACTTTGGAGTGTGGGAGGACACCCAAAGATCTCTGAGAAAACCCACGCAGGGCGCGGGGACAACGTACAACGTCTGTGCAGCCACCACCCGTTGTCGGGATCGAACCTGGGTCTCTGGCGCTGTGAGGCAGCAACTCTACCGCTGCGCCACCGTGCTGCTCCTTGTGCATGATGGCCATCAAATACCAATGGGGTGAAGCACACAACGCCAGAACACTGCATTCGATTCTGACCCAGGTGCTGTCTGTGTGGAGCTTGCACGTTCACCCTGTGACCTCGTGGGTATCCTCTGGGTTCTCCGGTTTCCTCCCACAACCCAAAGACCTGTGGGTTTGTAGGCTAAGCGGCCCTCTGTAAAATTGCCCCTCGGGTATAGAGAGGGGATGAGAAAATGGGATGACATAGAACTAGTGTGAGCGGGTGATCGATGGTCGGCATGGGCTCGATGGGCCGAAGGGCCTGTTTCCATGCTGTCTCTCTAAAACTAAAAAAAAATTAAACTCCGCACACAAAACTACACCTCAGTCTGCGACAGCCAGCAAAGCTCTGATCAATTGCTCATAGATTTTTAAAAACAAATTAGTATGTTACAAAGTACTAAACAAAACCTGCGATATATATCTGGAGATCTGAGGTATTGACAGCAATTTACAGCTACTGTAGCAAAGGACTGTTGGTGCTTTCAAAATAAACTTTTAAAGCCATCTCTAAATAAACAGAAAGAACAAACTTCAGGCAAAGTTGAGATGGTGTACACAGAAAGCTGGAGTAACTCAGCGGGACAGGCAGCATCTCTGGAGAGAAGGAATAGGTGACGTTTGGGGCCAAGAACCTTCTTCAGTCTGAGATACAGTGCAAAGCTTTTTGGTTGCGTACTATCCAGTCAGCGGGAAAACTACACATGCATTACTTCCTCCAGAGACACTGGCTGGCAGACAGGAAGCAA
>CM075979.1:3966934-4071534 GCA_038087875.1 Malacoraja senta
CAGCGTCAGAGATAAGGTTCGATCCTGACTACTGGTACTTGACTAAGAAAGAACTGCAGATGCTGGAAAAATCGAAGGTAGGCGAAAATGCTGGAGAAACTCAGCGGGTGAGGCAGCATCTATGGAGCGAATGAAATAGGTAACGTTTCGGGTCCCTTCTTCCGTCTCGACCCGAAACGTCGCCTATTCCTTCGTTCCATAGACGCTGCCTCACCCGCTGGGTTTTTCCAATATGTGGAGAGTGGCATAACCTTGAACTAGTGTGGATGGGTGACCGATGGTTAGCGTGGACTCGGTGGGCCGAAGGGCCTGTTGCCATACTGTATCTTTAAACTAAACTAAATTAAACTAGTGGAGAAAAGTAAACTCCTTTGTAAAAGTGCAGGATTTGAAGACAGGCAAAATCCCGAATAGACCCCACATCTTGGCACGCATTCCTTGCCAGCTGGCACCTCGCCAGCTCCTCCAATGATGTTAAAGCAGATTCCTCATGCTCAGCCTGTTGGCACTTAACCCCCATGCCCGGTCTCGAGTCGATCCACTCTTCAAATCCTACATCCGCACCAACACTAAAGCAGCTTTTCTCGGCTCAAAAAATCTCACCTACTTCTCTTTCTCATCCTGTCACCATTTTAATCATCAATTGGCCCCTTCGGGTCCAGTTTTTCTGAGATTCAGCGCGGAAATGCCCCCCCACCCCACACTCCAAAGACCTACAGGTTTGCAGGTTAATTGGCTTGGTATAATTGTAAATTGCCCCCTAGCGTGTGTCGGAGAGTTTTAGTGTGTGGGGGATCGCTGGCCGGCGCGGACTCGGTGGGCCGAAGGGCCTCTTTCCGCGCTGTATCTCTAAACTAAACAGCTGAACTTGCAGGGCATGGAGGAATGTAGACACATTCGAGCAAATGTTCAGATGAACTTGGCAGCCTGGTCAGCACAGACCCCGTGGGACGAAGGGCCTCTTCCTGTAACTTTCAAAATGGCTTTATCAACTACTGCAACTTGTAAAGATTCATGTCTGCAAACAAATGATTTTTTTCAGTACACAAGTTTGATAAAATTGTAAACTGTCGCTAGTGTGTGTAGGATAGTGTTCGTGTGCGGGGGGTCGCTGGCCGGCGCGGACTCGGTGGGGCCGAAGGGCCTGTTTCCGCGCTGTATCTCGAAACTAAACTAAACTAAAGATCGGTTAAACCTCTACAAAAACACAAATCAAGTCAAATACAAGCACAATAGATGTAGCAAAGGGGAAGATATCGAGGGCAGAGCATAGTTCTCAGTCTGAAGAAGGGTCTCGACACGAAACGCCGCCCATTCCTTCTCTCCAAAGATATATGTCAGGTCAAGGCGTAGCCTTGCTACTGGTACCATGTAGTCCAGTTCAACCTGTGGGAGATAATCATCCTTCATGGAAAGTTTCTTATAGAAACATATAACATTATAAAAGGACTGGACAGGCTAGATGCAGGAAAAATGTTCCCAATGTTGGGCGAGTCCAGAACCAGGGGCCACAGTCTTAGAATAAAGGGGAGGCCATTTAAGACTGAGGTGAGAAAAATCTTTTTCACCCAGAGAGTTGTCAATTTGTGGAATTCCCTGCCACAGAGGGCAGTGGAGGCCAAGTCACTGGATGGATTTAAGAGAGAGTTAGATAGAGCTCTAGGGGCTAGTGGAGTCAAGGGATATGGGGAGAAGGCAGGCACGGGTTATTGATTGGGGACGATCAGCCATGATCACAATGAATGGCGGTGCTGGCTCGAAGGGCCGAATGGTCTCCTCCTGCACCTATTTTCTATGTTTCTATGTTTCTATGTCTGCCTTGGCGAACCAGGCGGGAGAGGTCTTCGTGAGCCAACGGCTGGAAAGGCAACATAGCGACGCGCTGTGGAATGCGTAGGGTTAGTCAGAGCGCTAAAGACGACACGGCCGTCAACTGCAGCCAAACAGTCTCCAGCCATGATGATTTTTCATACCACTGGACTCTGACTTCTGCGGCAGAGAGGGGGGGGGGGGGGGGGGGGGGGTGTACACTGCAACAGCTTCTCCACCTTAAACCGTTCACGCGCAGGTTTTCGTGCAGCCTTGGACACGTGACCCATGTCAGAACTCACCAGGATTGAGGCAGCACAACCTGTCACCACCACATATATATATATAATGTAGACAGAAATGCTGGAGAAACTCAGCGGGCGAGGCAGCATCTATGGAGCAAAGGGATAGGCGACCTTTCGGGTCGACACCCTTTTTCTGACTGATGTGGGGGAGGGGGGGGAAAGAAAGGAAGAGGCGGAGACAGTGGGCTGTGGGAGAGCTGGGAAGGGGAGGGGAAGGGAAGGAGGGAGAAAGCAGGGACTACCTAAAATTGGAGGTCAATGTTCATATATATATAAATATATGTGAGTATGTGTGTATGTCTCGTTTATCATATTGTTTACAGTGTTTACATATTCTGTTGTGCTGCAGCAAGTTAAGGGCCTGTCCCACTTGGGCGTCATTTGCGTGTCACGCAGGTGGCGCGCGAAGATTTTGTACATCCCAAAATCCTGGGGCGACACGCGCGACCGCTCGTCACTGCCTACGTCACCACGTGCACGTCACAACTCGCGCGTCGTGCGTCGTGTCGCGTAAATGATGTCGCGTAAATAATGCGCAAATGACGCCCAAGTGGCACAGGCCCTTAAGAATGTCACCGTTCTACCTGGGACACATGACAATAAAACACTCTCTTGACTCTTGTCCGAGCCACATGCGCACGCTGAGTTAAAACGTTGCACTGGTCAGTGTCAGACAGGCTCACAGTGTGTGTGTGTGTGTGACAGCTGATCCTCAAGGCATCAGACATTAACACACAAAGCATTGACTGGAGCACATCTGTATCCCTTTCTCTGCCAATGAATTATGGTTTGTCCGCTGGTTAAAAGCAGCAATTTATTTTCTTGTCCCAGCATTCTGCCTTTCAACTCAAACAGCAGCACCATGTAAACTGTGACATCTCATTTCTAATATACTGGCACAAATTTGAAAATAAAAACCTGCAGTTTTAAGGGCCTGTCCCACTTCCGCGATTTATTTCAGCGACTTGCCGGCACCCGTCATAGTCGCAGCAAGTCACCGAAAATGTTCAACACGTTGAAAATCCAGCGGCGACCAGAACAAGGTACGACTCTTTGGGCGACTACTCACGACCGTACAGGCGTCATGGGGTGACTGGCCCTTAAGGCTTGCATGTTGAACCTCCGTGCTCATTTAATTAACACCAGTTAACTTGTCCCCTGTGCCTCCATATTGTCCAGAGCTACCAGCAAGGGTCGTGTGTCCTCATTCCGAATCAGTCTCCACAGTCTTGGATGGTGGCGCAGCGGTAGAGTTGCTGCCTCACAGCGCCAGACACTCGGGTTTGATCCTGACTGTCCGTACCGAGCTTGTGCGTTCTCCCCGTGACCTGCGTGGGTTTTCTCCGGGAGCTCCGGTTTCCTCCCACACTCCAAGGACGTGCTGGTTTGTAGGTTAATTGGCTTCGGTAGAAATGTAAAAAATTGTCCCCAGTGTGTGTAGGATAGTGTTCATGTGCGGGGATCGCTGGTCGGCGCGGATTCGGAGGGCCGAAGGGCGTGCTACCGCGCTGTATCTCTAAACCAGGGTTGGGGAACCTTTTCATGTTGGAATGCCGCATTAAGTTAGCTGTAATCTAATAAGGCCGCATCCAAGAAACTTCAATTATATACACTTCAATTCAAAATGTACATTATTTTGTTAAAATAGCCCTCATGACTGACTAATGTTTTAATTGTGGCCGTTGGTCGGGAGGATTATTTTGTTGAATCTTCTTTTACTCTTTGGTATTTTAAATACGTTCATTTTAAGGTTAAAATAAAAAATAATAAAAGACGAACGAAAACATATTAATAAAAATAAAAGGATTTGTTCTACAAAAAATGTGGATTCATTCACAAGGCCGCACTTAGTGGCCTATAAGGCCGCAGGTTCCCCACCCTGCTCTAAACTAAACTAAATTAAACTAAACAGCATCTGATGCTTAGATGCCAAGAAGCACAAAGGTTAAAGGTTATTTCGGTAACTCATTCCGGTCCGCAGGGCATGATTCCATTACTGGATTGGTTTCCCGTTCCCTCCTGTCTCCACAGATGAATTGTGGACATCGTATAACAGGAGAAGATGCAACTCCACTAATGTAAAATACTCATCCTATTAAAATCCCCAGCTTAAACCGCAGCACAGATTCCCACCGGCAGATTTAATTGGTAATGATGTCAACATTTTAAAAAGCCGTTTACGGTCGACGTGTACAATGCCTGGTGAAGATGAACATAAATAAATGTATGTGCGGGAAAGAACTGCAGATGCTGGTTTAAATCGCAGATAAGACACAAAAGGCTGGAGTAACTCAGCGGGACAGGCAGCATCTCTGGAGAGAAGGAATGGGCGACGTTTCGGGTCGAGACCCCTCTTCGGATTCCATTAATAAATAAATACATTTTATTTGATGAATAAATAAATGAACGCAGTCTTAGTTACAATATTGTCAGCGTTGCCTCCAATACGTTTCATTATTGATTTTGAATTAATCACGGAATTGGAAATATATATATATATATAAATGGTCAATAACATGAGCAAAGGTGGGATTGCAAATTATAAGCTGTTGCTAATACAAGATGAATTGTCATAGAATCATAGAATCAGAGCGTGGGCAGCCTATAACACAGCCATATGAATATAGACCTCTAATTTCAAATAACCCTTGTTTTCCCATCTCTCTCCATCCCTCCCCCATCCCAGTTCTCCAACCAGTCTGACGGTCCTCCTCATTATATTTTATCTTTGTACGCCTCGTTGTCAGCTTCCCCTAGCTAACGGTGATCTATTCTGCATTATCCTCCATCTTCGTCCCCTTTGATCCCTCGTTTTCACACCACACCCTTCCATATCTCTGTGCCTCCCTCTCCCCTGACTCTCAGTCTGAAGAAGGGTCTCGACCCGAAACGTCACCTATTCCTTCTCTCCGGAGACGCTGCCTGTCCCGCTGAGTTACTCCAGCAATTTTGTGTCTATCTGCGGTGTAAACCAGCATCTGCAGTTCCTTCCTGTGCATAGTATCAGAGTCAGAAACAGGCCCTTCGTCCCAGCTTGTCACATGCTGACCAAGATGCCCCATCTGTGCTCGTCCCACCTGCCTGTGTTTGGCCCACACCCCTCTAAACATTTCCTATCCATGTACCTGTCCAAATGTTTGAAATGCTATTATGGTCCCTGCCTTGACTACCCCCTCCAGCAGTTCATTCTATACACCCACCACCCTCTGTGTGGAAAAAGTTGCCCCTCAGGTACCTATTAAATCTGATCCATCTCATCTTAAACCTATGCCCTCTGGTTATTGATTCCCCTTCTCTGATTAAAAGATTCTGTGCATTATCTGTCTATTCCCCTCGTGATTTTATATATTGATGGGAATACAAAAGATTCATCAAATATTCATGCCAGAAATCATTGAAGAATGTAATTATGTTTTGCTTCTACAGATGCAGCTTTAATCAATCTGGAGTTACAATAGGCTTTTGCTGAAGTTTCTATGTAATACAATGTATGGTTTTAACAGTTCATAACCCATGGCATATTGACTCATTCAGTAAGGCCACAGAATGACAGATGTGTAAAGATATACTGAGGGCAGAATGCATCAAATTAGCCCGGAGCTGAACAGGATTCTTAATGTAGTGGCAAACCAAACCTCAGTGATTCCCATAATACTAATGATCAATTTGTATAAAATGCTCTTTTCCCTGATTAAGTACAGGCATTTGTCCACAATATAAGGTGACGTCAGTATCGGGCAGGACGTCTTCTAGATCCAAAGGAAACGTTTATCAAAAATTTAGGAAGTGCATTTAGGAAGAAAGAGTTAGGGGAGGGGGAATGGACAAATGTAAACATCTCTAAAAGGTCTGTAACTCAGCGGGACAGGCAGCATCTGTGGAGAGAAGGAATGTGTGATGGGTAACTAACTAACCAACTAACCAACTAACCAACTAACCGACTAACCGACTGACAGACGGACTGACTGACTGACTGACTAATTATTTAACTAACTGACTGACTAACTAACTAACTGACTAACTAACTAACTGACTAACTAACTAACTGACTAACTAGCTAGCTAACTAACTAACTGACTGACAAAATAACTGGTCAAAGTCAAAGTCAAATTTATTCGTCACATGCACCTGAAGGTGCACTACACTAACTAACTAACTATTCGTTCAAGAAGGAACTGCAGATGCTGGAAAATCGAAGGTAGACAAAAGTGCTGGAGAAACTCAGCGGGTGCGGCAGCATCTGTGGAGGGAAGGAAATAGGCGACGTTTCGGGCCGAAACGGGTCTGAAGAAGGGTTTTGGCCCGAAATGTTGCCTATTTCCTTCGCTCCATAGATGCTGCCTCACCCGCTGAGTTTCTCCAGCACTTTTGTCTAACTAACTAACTGACTAACTAACTAACTAACTGACTGACTGACTGACTGACTGACTGACTAACTAACTAACTAACCAACTAACTAACTAACTACCTACCTAACTAACCAACTAACTAACTAACTAACTAACTAACTAACTGACTGACTGACTGACTGACTGACTGACTGACTAACTAACTAACTAACTAACTAACTAACTAACTAACTAACTAACTAACTAACTAACTAACTAACTAACTCTCACTTCCCCCCATTCTTCCTGTGTTCACCCATCACCCATTCCTTCTCTCCAGAGATGCTGCCTGTCCCACTGAGTTACTGATGCGTTAAAGCTGTTTGTGTCTATCTTCAGTGTGAACCAGCGTCTGCAGTTCCATCTTTAAAGCGTCTTATGAAAACACCCAGGAGTTTACATCCATGAATCATTACAGGTTGCAGAAGTTGACAGAAGGTCCTGCTTCCATGCTCCACCTCTGAACTAAACTAAAATGAACTTTCCTAAAGTAGACTGAACTAAACTAGACCACACAAAGTAAAAAATGAATGAATGAACGAATGAATAAGTTTATTGGCCAAGTATTCACATACAAGGAATTTGCCTTGGTGCTCCGCCCGCAAGTGACAACATGACATACAGTGACAGTTAGGAATGACACATAAAACATTAAACATTAAATATATAAATAGCAATGAGTTGGTAACCTAAGAACATCAATTTAAGATTAAAAGGCAAATGATCCTGAATCTGGTGAAGGAAATGTTACTTATACACCATACAATGTTCCAATGTTAAATCGTTTTAGTCACTCTGTTGGAAAGATGTTGTTAAGAATTATTTTAAATGGCCTGCTTCTCCGTCCTCAGATGCTGCCTGACACTGTGAGTGTTCACAATATTTTCTGCCTTTATTCTTATTTGCTGCATCAGAGGTAACTTGAGGTCAATTATTGGCAAATGCTTCTCTTCTTTATCTGCTTTCAATAGTTGTTAGTTAGTATACACACAGTATTTCACACAGAGGGTGGCGGGTGGATGGAACAAGCTGCCAGAGGAGGTCGTTGAGGCAGAGACTATCCCAACATTTAAGAAACAGTTAGACAGGTTTAATTTTGTTTAGTTTAGAGATACAGCGCGGAAACAGGCCCTTCGGCCCACCGAGTCGGTGCCAACCAGCGATCCCCGCACACTAACACTATCCTACACACTGTAGGGACAATTCTACAATTATACCAGGACAAATTTAAAAAACAAACCTGTACGTCTTTGGAGTGTGGGAGGAAACCGAAGATCCTGAAGTCCAGAACAAGGGGTTACAGTTTAAGGATAAGGGGGAAATCTTTTAGGACCGAGATGAGAAAAACATTTTTCACACAGAGAGTGGTGAATCTCTGGAATTCTCTGCCACAGAAGGTAGTTGAGGCCAGTTCATTGGCTATATTTAAGAGGGAGTTAGATGTGGCCCTTGTGGCTAAAGGGATCAGGGGGTCTGGAGAGAAGGCAGGTACAGGATACTGAGTTGGATGATCAGCCATGATCATATTGAATGGCGGTGCAGGCTCGAAGGGCCAAATGGCCTACTCCTGCACCTATTTTCTATGTTTCTATGTTTCTATCTCGGAGAAAACCCACGCAGTCACGGGGAGAACGTACAAACCCCGTACAGACAACACCCGTAGTTGGGATCGAACCCGGGTCTCCAGCGCTTCAAGCGCTATAAGGCAGCAACTTTACCGCTGCGCCACAGTGCCACCGTGGTGCATGGATAGGACAGGTTTTGGAGGGATATGGGCCAAATGCAGGCAGGTGGGACTAGTCTAACTGGGACATGTTGGGCAAGTTGGGCCGAAGGGCCTGTTTCCACGCTGTACGACTGACTCTATGACAGTCCAGTTAATGTTTTAAGTGCTGTAATACACTTGATCGCCACTAGATGTCTGACACACCGAATATTCTCCACAATCTATAATTTGAATGAAATGGTGAATTTTAATAGTAAAAAAAATGGTTTTTGGACTTAAAAGCTGGGAAGATCGTTTGAGATATTTTCCTCATATAAATGTAATTTTAACATTAATAACAACTAGACCTAATCGTGATTAAATCTAGGTTTGCGATGCACACATATTTTCTCTGTTAAATGTCACACTTTCATTTTTCTACCCTTGGTTATGGGGCCATGGCTAAATCATCATCAGTTTTAATAAGGCCAGCCAGCAGAGTTGGAACAATAACAGTAAAGAGATTAAACATTAACACTTCTAACAGATGTCGCTCGAACGGAGTGTTCAGAGACAGAAGACAACGTTTCCCCAGGTTTCTGCCATGACGACACTCCTGAAATAACTTTACGATGCGATACGACGGAACTTTATTTATCCCGGGGGGGGGGGTGGAATTGTTCTGCCGAGAGTCACAAAAACACAAGGGCCATTTGGGACCCAGATGAGGAAAAACATTTTCACCCAGAGGGTTGTGAATCTGTGGGATTCTCTGCCACAGAAGGCAGTGGAGGCCGATTCACTGGATGTTTTCAAGAGAGCGTTAGATTTAGCTCTTGGGGCTAAAAGAATCAAGGGATATGGGGAGAAAGCAGGAACGGGGTACTGATTTTAGATAGTCAGCCATTGTCATATTGAATGGTGGTGCTGGCTCGAAGGGCCGAATGGCCTATTCCTGCACCTATTTTTCTATGTTTCTATGTTCTATGTAACAAGATGCGTGAAACATTAAATTGAAGTGACGAGTGGAAAGTACAGGATTGGGGATATGCGAAGATTGGGCAGGGAGAGGGTGCGGGGGGGGTGGGGGATGGGTCTGGGGAAGGGGAGTCAGTCTACCCCACGACAGAAGGGGGAAGAGTTGAACGGTTTGATAGCCACGGGGGAAAACAATCTCCTTTGCTAACTCTGATGCACTGTAGGACTGACAATAGACAATAGACAATAGGTGCAGGAGCAGGCCATTTGGCCCTTCGAGCCAACACCATTCAATGTGATCATGGCTGATCATCTAAAATCATTACCTCGCTGCACAGATCTACGGCTTAATTAGATCAGCCAGATGAATATTAAGGCTGCAAGACTGGGCCAGAGGACGGGGGGTCCTGCAATAAGCCATTAGTGATCAGTGGGCGGCACGGTGGTGCAGCGGTAGAGCTGCTGCCTCACAGCGCCAGAGAACCGGGTTCAATCCCGACTACGGGCGCTGTCTGTACGGAGTTTGTACGTTCTCCACTTGACCGCGTGGGTTTTCTCCGAGATCTCCCGTTTCCTCCCACACTAGAGACGTACAGGTTGGCAGGTTAATTGGCTTGGTATAAATTTAAATTATCCCCAGTGTGTGTAGGATAGTGTTAGTGTGCGGGGATCGCTGGTCGGTGCGGGCTCGGTGTGACGAGGGGCCTGTTTCCCTGCAGTATCTCTAAATTCCACCTTCTCATCCACTCTCTACACATTAGGAGGATTTAATTTACCGAGACCAATTTATCTACAAACCTGCACGTCGTTGGAGTGTGTGAGGATTCCGAAGCTCTCAGAGAAAACCCACTCAGGTCACGGGGAGAACGTACAAACTCCGTACAGAGAGACCCGGGTTCAATCCTAACTATGGGCGCTGTCTGTACGGAGTTTGTACGTTCTCCTCGTGACCTGCCTGGGTTTTCTCCGGGTGCTTCGGTTTCCTCCCACACTCCTAAGACGTACAGGTTTTTAGGTTAATTGGCTTCTGTAACTTGTCCTTAGTGTGTGTAGAATAGTGCCAGCGTGCGGAGATCGCTGGTCAATAGACAATATGTGAAAGGAGTTGGCCATTCGGCCATTCGAGCCATTCAATGTGATCATGGCTGATCATCCCCAATCAGTACCCCGTTCCTGCCTTCTCCCCTCATCTCCTGACTCCGCTATCTTTAAGTGCCCTATCTAGCTCTCTCTTGAAAGTATCTGTCGGCGTGGACACGGTGGGCCAAAGGGCCTGTTTCCTCTAAACTAACAACAACTAAGGGCATGTTACCACAGCAAATGTTGCCAGGACTAGAAGGTCTGAGCTATCAGAAGAGGTTGAGTAGGCTGGGTCTCTATCCCTTGGAGCGCAGGAGGATGAGGGGTGATCTTATAGAGGTGTATGAGATCATGAGAGGAGTAGATCGGGTAGATGCACAGAGTCTCTTGCCCAGAGTAGGGGAATCGAGGACCAGAGGACATAGGTTCAAGGTGAAGGGGAAAAGATTTAATAGGAATCTGAGGGGTACCTTTTCCACACAAAGGGTGGTGGGTGTATGGAACAAGCTGCCAGAGGAGGTAGTTGAGGCTGGGACTATCCCAACATTTAAGAAGCAGTTAGACAGGTACATGGATAGGACAGGTTTGGAGGGATATGGACTAAATGCTGGCAGGTGGGACTAGTGTAGCTGGGACATGTTGGCCGATGTGGGCAAGTTGGGCTGAAGGGCCTGTTTCCACGCTGTATCACTCTATGACTCTACGAAGCAATTTTCAAAGTAATTCAAGATAACAATAGAAAAAAAGGACTTCATGAATCGGCAATTAATTTTGAAAATGAGAAACAGAGAGTGTATTGTATCCAAGACACAAACAAACACAGCAGCAAATAAATAGACTCTAGAGTGAAGGTGCTGATCGATAGTCAGTGCAATGACAGGTGAATTGATTCTGGCAGAGATTGGGAGGAAGCGTTTCACAAAGCTCACACTAGCATATTCAGCTGGGTCAGTGACAGAAAGAGGCACTGAATCCCTGTTCTGGTGCCTGTAGATTAGTGTGTCGATACTATATATATGTTAGCACACAGATTGTGCTTCCTGCACATTCGTTATGCCACTCATACTACTGGTCCGCCCACAGGCCTATTAGTGAGCTCTCTCTCTCTCTCTCTCTCTTTCTCTCTCCAGTCAGACGAGCTGAATGCATGGAGATGAAAGCACCTAGTGTTTCCTCCGCAGAGTTGCTGATAAAAGACTATGGATTCTAATCACTGTGCGTGAGTCTGATAATTTCCTACATGGTGTCAGAAGTGGGACATGACTCTTTAACAAGTTTAACATGACTTACCTACAGCCAGAGCTACCTAAAAGTTTGTGTGGTCCACCCATTCATAAAAGTTTTCATGAAAAACAAGCGGCGGTAGAGTTGCTGCCTCGCGGTGCCAGAGACCCGGGTTCGATCCCGGCCACGGGTGCTGTCTGTACGGAGTTTGTACCTCCTCCCCGTGTCCTGCGTGGGTTTTCTCCGGGATCTCCGGTTTCCTCCCGCACTACAAGGACGTGCAGGTTTGGCAGGTAAATTGGTTTGGTGTAATTATAAATTGCCCCTGTGTGTGTGCAGGGCTGTGTAAATGGGCGGGGATCGTTGGTCGGCCGAAGGGCCTGTTTTACACACTGTATCTCTAATGTGGGGACCAAGGAAAGAGCGTTCACGTCGCGGCCCTGTTTCCACCACCACGCACAAGAAGCGACAAGACAGACACCATTGTGTGCAGATGCCGAGAAGTGTGTTCAGCTCTGGCTGAACAACTTCTAATCTTGTGTGTGCACTCGATAAGAAGAAGGAAATGAAAATTACGTGAGGCACTGATAGGGGAGACAGTTCTATGTTATCCCACTTTTGCGCACACTGGGGGCAATTTACAGGAGCCAATTAACCTACTGACCGGCACGTCTTTGGGATGTAGGAGGAAACCAGAGCACCCGGAGAAAACCCACGCGGTCACAGAGTGTTTAGGAAAGAACTGCAGATGCTGGAAAAATCGAAGGTGGACATAAATACTGGAGGAACTCAGCGGGTGAGGCAGCATCTATGGAGCGAAGGAAAAAGGTGATGTTTCGGGTCGAGACCCTTCTTCAGACTGATGTGGGGGTGGGGGGGGGGCTGGGCGCCCATCAGTCTGAAGAGGGGTCTCGACCTGAAACGTCGCCTATTTCCTTCGCTCCATAGATGCTGCCTCACCCGCTGAGTTCCTCCAGAATTTTTATCTACCTTCAATTTTCCAGCCTTCCTTCTTAAAAGCCTCTAATCTCGTGTGAGGACTCGATAAGAAGAAGATCTAAAATCTAATTAAAGTAAATGAGCATTAATTCTGAACTTCTGTGCCATACAGCTGCCACGGAGAAGACGGGCTGAAAGTGCCTTCCTTACTGAACTGTAAACTTCGGGGACAACATATATTTTTTCCCCGCAAGTTTGGAATCCAATTCCATGTGAAACCTCCTTGTTCTCAGCTTCAATAAACCTCCGTCTTCCCAAATAATCATTCCGCGTGAAGTTCAATGTAAATAAACCTGCCTCGTTCACACTTGGATCTTAATCCTGAATTTCTGCCTCTTTGTTATTTCCTCACCACCTACTGTTACTAATCTCTGACAAACCTTTCCGACGCTTCAATAAATTCAAATGTTCACAGACCATCCCCGCTGTAAAGATAAAAAACATGTTGCTTTTCTTTCTAAGTCAGTCACTCCAGCTCTACTGAAATTTCTAGAACGGACCAACGCAAAATGCAAATATTTTTACAGAGCCCTAGTGAGACCACACCTGGAGTATTATGTGCAGTTTTGGTCCCCTAATTTGAGGAAGGACATTCTTGCTATTGAGGGAGTGCAGCGTAGGTTCACAAGGTTAATTCCAGGGATGGCGGGACTGTCATATGCTGAGAGAATGGAGCGGCTGGGCTTGTACACTCTGGAGTTTAGAAGGATGAGAGGGTATCTCATTGAAACATATATTGTTAAGGGCTTGGACACGCTAGAGGCAGGAAACATGTTCCCGATGTTGGGGGAGTCCAGAGCCAGGGGCCACAGTTTAAGAATAAGGGGTAAGCCATTTTGAACGGAGACGAGGAAACACTTTTTCTCACAGAGAGTGGTGAGTCTGTGGAATTCTCTGCCTCAGAGGGCGGTGGAGGCAGGTTCTCTGGATGCTTTCAAGAGAGAGCTAGACAGGGTTCTTAAAGATAGTGGAGTCAGGGGATATGGGGAGAAGGCAGGAACGGGGTACTGATTGTGGATGATCAGCCATGATCACATTGAATGGCCGTGCTGGCTCGAAGGGCTGAATGGCCTACTCCTGCACCTATTGTCTATTGTCTATTGTCTACTGACTTCACGGAACTTCAACCAAAATAGCATTTTGAGATATAACTGGCCAAAAAAAAAAAACACAGTGTGAATTGTTCCCGGTGTGTGTAGGATTGTGTAAAGGGCCTGCCCCACTAGGCGATTTTTTAGGCGACTGCCGGCGATTGTCATAGTCGTAGCAGGTTGCCGAAAAAACGGCGACCGGACTAATGGGCCTGTCCCACGTAGGCGATTTTTTTAGGCGACTGCCGGCGACTACGACAATTAGACGTTCTTTTAGGAAGCAGATGAGGAGGAATTTCTTTAGTCAGAGGGTGGTGAATCTGTGTAATTCTTTGCCACAGGAGATGGTGGAGGTCGTCATTTTTAAGGCAGAGATAGATAGATTCTTGATTAGTACGGGTGTCGGAGGTTATGGGGAGAAGGCAGGAGAATGGAGTTATGAAGGACAATAGACAATAGACAATAGGTGCAGGAGTAGGCCATTCAGCCCTTCGAGCCAGCACCGCCACTCAATGTGATCATGGCTGATCATCCCCAATCAGTACCCCCGTTCAACTCTGCAGGAAAACTCTGCTGGCAAGTTTTAAAAAGTTAAAACAGCCTTAAGAACGCACGGTGTAATTGTCCAGTCGGACATGGAATGAATGCTGACTGGAGCAATCAGATAGCATCACGCTGGCACTCTGTGTGGAAAGGTGAGTGTGAGTTGATTAAAACATTGTTTACTGCCTTGCCCCGTAATCAATTCCTCGTCCTCAATGTAGAAGCCTGGCTCATTATGTTCTTTGTGGTAAGAAGCTGCTTCAGTGGAAATGGCCCTATTTACCTTAACGAGATTACAGAATGTGAAACATGCTCTTGTCCATTAAGAGATAAATCGCTGCTGTGAATTATTATGTGCAGAAAGCGAGATTATCGTTAATGGTTCTGGAATAAATACAATATGATGATGACTCATTTTGTTGGGCATGAATTTAATAATTTGTTCGCGGATGCTGCATAGCTTATGTGGAAATCCGTTTAGACCTTCGATAATTTAATATCATCAAAATCTAAGGTGGCCAAATGGAGGTGATTAAAATCATTAGACCTTGCTTATTAATACTGTCTGACATGATTGCACTAAAACCTCCAAAAGAATCAATTGCTACTGAGGTTTAAGAAAGAACTGCAGATGCTGGAAAAAAATCGAAGGTAGACAAAAAAAAGCTGGAGGAACTTAGCGGGTGAGGCAGCATCTATGGAGCGAAGGAATAGGGGCTGTTTCGGGTCGAGACCCTTCTTCAGACTGATGGTCAAGTCATTCAATGTGTCTGAAGGAACTGCAGATGCTGGCTTACACCGAAGATAGACGCAAAATGCTGGAGTAACTCCAGCAGGGTGGCGCAGTGGTAGAACTACTCCCTCACAGCGCCAGAGACTCTGGTTCTACCCCGACTACATGCTGTCTGTACGGAGTTTGCACGTTCTCCCCGTGACCGCGTGGAATTTCTCCGAGATCTTCAGTTCCCCCCCAAACTCCAAAGACGTGCAGGTTTGTAGGTTAATTGGCTTGGTTTAAATGTAAATTGTCCCTAGTGTGTGTTGGGTAGTGTTAGTGTGCGGGGATCGCTGGTCGGCACGGACTCGGTGGGCCAAAGGGCCTGTGTCTCCAAACTAAACCAAACTAGACTAAACTCAGCAGGACAGGCAGCATCTCTGGAGAGAAGGAATGGGTGACGTGCCAGTCTGACGAAGGGTCTCGCCCCAAAAATCGTCACCCATTCCTTCTCTCCAGAAGTGATCAATTGTGTTGCCCTTGGATACCAGCTTGGATTTGATTTCCGCTTCCCTTTATTCTGTAGCGAACCTAAACCCTTATTTTTTTCTCTTCTCTTTACAAAACAGTGAATAACTGCTGCTGTTACTTGGGGATTATGGAGTGAACACACAAGAACTTCCTCATCAATCGCTGCTGAACAACCATCCACTGTTAATCTGCATTATGCTGCATCTGCTGTTGACACTATTTACGATCACCTTATTTATCTTACGTTCGACACTGCCACATGTCAAAGCTGTCCGCTTGTGTATGAAAGAAGTTAATACCATTTTAGTCGATCTCCGAAATCAATTCGCCGACTCTTCACGTCAAAAACCAAGCTGGGCCAAAACAACCTGAAACAGCTTCCTCTGATTGTCTGTTTCAGAAAGACCTGCAGATGCTGGAAAAATCGAAGGTAGACAAAAATGCTGGAGAAACTCAGCAGGTGAGGCAGCATCTATGGAGCGAAGGAATAGGTGACGTTTCGGGTCGAGACCCTTCTTCAGACCTCTGATTGTCTGACTTATTTGAGACTTGGACTGTGTGTTAATAAGCACTAGAGTCACAGTCATTCAGTGCTGGGACTGGCCTTTCACATTCTGACTATCAAATACATCGAAGGACCAGACCACGCAGTTTAAGACAGACACAAAAATGCCGGAGTAACTCAGCGGGACAGGCAGCATCTCTGGAGAGAAGGAATGGGCGACGCTTCGGGTCCAGACCCTTCTTCAGGCTAGTTAGGGATAAGGGAAACGAGAGATATAGACGGTGATGTAGAGATAGAGAGATGTAGAGAGGGACACACCCCAGGGGGGCTAAACAATTGGCATAGGTGCCAGGTATTGTAAACACCACCAAACATAAACGCTAATGAATGCATGTGCAGCCACTGATGAACATCGCAACAGTTTATGCACTATTCTCGTGTATTTATTCTTTATTCAAATGCAAGTTTATTTTTGGAAAATAAAGAGCGGAGAGATGATTGATGAGGATGTTGTTGGGACTCGAGGGCCTGAGCTATTGCGAGGGGGGCATTCTGGGGCGTTCTTTGGAGCATGAGGGATATCGATAGGCTAAATGCAAGTGTATTTTACTTAGGGAAAGGGGGATCACGAACTAGGGACGTACTGTAGGTTTGAGGTGAGATGGAACCAATTTCACAGGAACCTGAGGGGTAACTTTTTCACACAGAGGGTGGTGGTCGTATGGAATGAGCTGCCGGAGGAGGTAGTTGAGGCTGGGGCTATCGCAACATTTAAAAATCACTTGGACAGGCACATGGATAGGACAGGTTTGAAGGGATATGGACCAAACACAGACAAATGGGACAAGCTTAGATGAGGTACTAGCATGGATGAGTTGGCTGAAGGGCCTGTTTCCGTTCTTTATGACACTATGACTCTGGATAAGGGGTTGGAAACTTGGTATGTGTGAAGATTGGTAAATGCGTTTTCTTCAGACCCTGTACAAAGCCTGGAGTGTGGGGGGAAACCGGAGCACCCGGAGAAAACCCACGCAGGTCACGGGGGGAACGTACAAAATCCGTACAGACGGCACCCGTGGTCAGGATCAAACCCGGGTCTGTAGCGCTGTGAGGCAGCAACTCTACCGCTGCGTCACCGTGCAACTGATTTGTATTCCAATTTAAACAGCTCGTTCTACGAATTCAGACGTGATAAAGCAAAAAGAGCTTCCAGCATGTAATTTCCACCGATTTAGTGTAACCAATTACTGAAGACAAAGAGATAGGCGACTCATATAAAAATGAAAGATTTATTTTAATTGCATCCAGATTACGTTCCACAATCAGAGTCAAATCATTAAAACGGTTTCATATATAGTTCGGGATTCTTCACACCTGTACTTTCCAACCCATTATGTAAAGGATCCTGATGTGTCCCAGTACACCAGAAATTTTATTTTAATTTGCTCTCTTAAGAGAATTAGCTTCTATAATTATTAATCTTCCCAGGTAGCAAATCATTTGGCATTTGCTCACGTTTCCCATTGGATGCATATAACGTTTTAATGAAGGCCGGTGGCTCCACACAATCTATCACATAACTGGAACTGTCCTTCTCAAGTTCGATTGTTAATTTTTAGTTTAGTTTAGTTTAGAGAAGCAGCACGGAAACAGGCCCTTCGGCCCACCGGGTCCATGCCGGCCAGTCATCCCCGCACACTGAAGGGGCTGTCCCACTTGGGCGACCTAATCCGCGAGTTCTGGTGAGTTTGCCCTCGACTGATACTCGCGGCATGGTCGACACGAGGTCCTAGGAGGTCTTCGTGACTCTCCTTCATGCTCGAGAGTGGTCCCTGCGTACTCGAGGCCTCAGCTAGGTCGCGGCGTTTTTTTCAATATGTTCAAAAATGCCCGCGAGTAAATAAAGGCGCTATAGAAAAAAATCGATACTTTTTTTACTGTTAGTCGTAGGTAATCGAGGGTAGTCGAAGGTAGTCGTGGATAGTCTTCAACATAGTCGAAGGGAGGTCGAAGGAGGTCGTCTTCACTCTCCACTATTCGGTGTCCAATTTTCCCGAAGTTAGTCATAGCTTGTCAAAGCTAGTCTTCAACATAGTCAAAGGAGGTTGAAGGAGGTCTTCTACATAGTTGAAAGAGGTCTTCAACTTGACATTTTTTCAAACTCTCCTAAACTCTTCTAAACTCGCCAATTAGGTCGCCATAGTGGGACAGCTCCTTGACGCTATCCTACACACACTAGGGACAATTTTTACATTTACACCAAGCCAATTAACCTGCAAACCCGCAGTTTCTGCTTTTGTGTTCATGCTACCATGACTATGGCAATTTTCGGGAAAGGTTTGTCTCTGAATTTCTTATTTCACAGCAAACTATATCATGTATCATTTTACAGAGGCAATGTTGCTATGTGATCAGTATATGTTGGTTACATTTTGTTTGGAGCGCGAAAACAGGCCCTTCGGCCCCACCGAGTCCGCGCCGACCAGAGATCCCCGCACACTAACACTATCCTACACACACTAGGGACAATTTTTTCATTTACCAAGCCATTTTACCTACAAACATGCACGTCTTTGGAGTGTGGGAGGAAACCGAAGATCTTGGAGAAAACGCGCACAGGTCACGGGGAGAACGTGCAAACTCCGTGCAGGCAGCACCCGTAATCGGGATCGAACCCGGATCTCCGGTGCTGTGGGGCAGCAACTCTACCGCTGCGCCACCTTGCCGCCCTGCTACGTTTAGTAGTTGATTTCTACTTTTGCGGTTGACTTGCCCGGTTTCACCACCACGTCATTCAATGTCCTGAGGTTCAATACGCCGGCCAAAGAACACTGGAATCAGCGCGGCACGGTGGTGCAGCGGGTAGAGCTGCTGCCTCACAGCGCCAGGGATTAGACACAAGATGCTGGAGTAACTCAGCGGGACAGGCAGCATCTCTGGAGAGAAGGAATGGGACGTTTCGGGTCTGAAGAAGGGATTCGACCCGAAACGTCGCCCGTTCCTTCTCTCCAGACCTGCTGCCTGTCCCGCTGAGTTACTCCAGCATTTTGTCTCTGTCTTTGGTTTAAACCAGCATCTGCAGTTCCTTCATTCACAGCATCAGAGACCAGGTTCGATCCTGCCTATAGGTGCTGTCTGTGTGGAGTTTGTTCGTTCTCCCCGTGACCATGCGGGTTTTCTCCGGGAGACCCCGGTTTCCTCCCACATCCCATCCCAAAGATGTGCCTCATCTACACCAGCCCCACCTGCCTGCGTTTGGCTCATATCCCTCTAAACCTGTCCTATCCATGTGCCTGTCTAAATGTTTCTTAAACGTTGGGACAGTCCCTGCCTCAACTACCTCCTCTGGCAGTTCGTTCCATACACCCACCACCCTTTGCGTACAACAGCATCCAAAATTCCTTGTGTCGAAACATGGAATAGTTTCATTATAATAGGTAATTTTCCAATGGGCGGCACGGTGGCGCAGCGGTAGAGTTGCTGCCTCACAGCGCCAGAGACCCGGGTTCGATCCTGACTACGGGTGCTGTCTGTACGGAGTTTGTACGTTCTCCCCGTGACCGTGTGGGTTTACTCCGGGTGCTCCGGTTTCCTCCCACACTGCAAAGACGTGCGGGTGTGTTATGTTAAAGATAATCACAAAATGCTGGAGTAACTCAGCGGGTCAGGCAGCATCTCTGGAGAACATGAATAGGTGGCGTTTCGGGTCGGGAACCTGCTTCGGACAGTTTGCAGGATAATTGGCCTCCGGGCGTAAGGAGTGGATGAGAAAGTGGGATAACGTGGAACTAGCATGAAGGGGCGGCATGGACGCGATGGGCCGAAGAGCCTGGCTCCCTACTGCATCTGCAAACTAAAATACACATGTTTCACCAGTGTGATGTGCGAGGAACTAACAGGGTGATGAATTAGCAACGTGCAGCTGGAGATAGGATGAAACTCTGCATGTCCTCTGCGCTCAATCAAGTTATCAGTGAAACTAAATAGCAGGCACGTCAGCTAACATTCAAGTCTGAGTCAGCTGGTTGATAGCTGGTGACTATTTGCATTGCTGTCAGCTCTTGGCCCATTGTCCCAGCCCTGTCAACCCTGCCATTTAACGTTGACAGGCCTTCATTCACCAGCCCAATCCTGCAACTCTTCAATCCTTTTCGTTTCGAGATCCAGCGCGGAAACAGGCCCTTCGGCCCACCGAGTCCGCACCGACCAGCGATCCCCGCACGCCTACCCTGCAGACACAAGGGACAATTTACAATTATACCAAGCCAATTAGCCTACATACCCGCACGTCTTTGGAGTGTGGGAGGAAACCAGGGCGCCCGGACAAAACCCAAACAGGTCACGGGGAGAACGTGCAAACTCCGTATCAACATGCACCCGTAGTCGGGATTGAACCCGGGTCTCTGGCGCTGTAAGGCAGCAACTCTACCGCTGCGCCACCGTGCCGGGCCCTTTTGTCTCACTCTTTCTGTTGTTTCATAAGTCATAGGTGCAGAATTAGGCCATTCGGCCCATCAAGTCTACTCCGCCATTCAATCATGGCTGATCTATCTCTCCCTCCTAATCTCATTCTCCTGCCTTCTCCCCATAACCCCTGACACCCGCACTAATCAAGTCTCTGCCTTAAATATATCCACTGACTTGGCCTCCACAGCCTTCTGTGGCAAAGAATTCCACAGATTCACCACCCTCTGATTAAAGACATTTATCCGATGTCCTGTGTCCTTCTGTGAGCTGTGCATTAACTTCTTCAGGCACAGAGACTCTCAGTGTCACGACCCGAAACTTCTCCTATCCACGTTCCCCAGAGATGCTGCCTGACCCGCTGAGTTACACCAGCACTTTGTGTCTATCTTTGGGCTGGTAATGGGCCTGTCCCACTATACGAGTTTACCCAAGAGCTCTCCCGAGTTTAAACAAAAATCAAACTCGTGGTAAGCACGGAGAATGAACGTAGCGGGTACGTCGGAGCTCGGGGACGTCTCTTAGCGGCTCGTAACGCTAACGGCAGGTACTCGGGAAACGCGGTAAGCTCGTGAAGACTCGTGAAGATTTTTCAACATGTTGAAAAATGTCCACGAGAGCCCCGAGTACCTACGAGCGGCCATTACCGTAAATCTCCGAGTTCGAATCAGGGGAAACTGGGGAGAGCTCGTGAATTACCTCATACAGTGGGACAGGGGCTCAAGTTATTTGATGCTGTGATTCTTTTGTTCTTCAACTTCTCCTGCAGAAGTCCCCTTTAGTTTACACCGCAGACAGACACAAAATGCCGGAGTAACTCAGCGGGACGGGCAGCATCTCTGGAGAGAAGGAATGGGTGACGTTTCGGGTCGAGACCCTTCTTCAGTCTCAGTCTCGACCCGAAACGTCACCAAATTCCTTCTCTCCAGAGATGCTGCCCGTCCCGCTGAGTTACTCCAGCATTTTGTGTCTGTCTTCGGTTTAAACCAGCATCTGCAGTTCCCTTCCCACAGAGAACAGAGTCACCTCTCTTATTTCCCAATAAAAAATCATCAGTAATGGAAAGACAATCTCATTGTCGACTTTAAATTACTTTGGAGATACAGCGCGGAAAAAGGCCCTTCGGCCCATGGACTCCGGGCCATCCAGCGATCACCGCGCAGCAACAATAACATATTGCACCTTAGATCAAGCCTCCAGACGGTATAAAGGTTCAGTTCAGAGATACAGGCCCATCGGCCCACTGAGTCCGCGCAGACCAGCCATCACCACGCACACTATCATTATCCCACACACTGGGTATAATTTACAATTTTACCCAAGCCAATTAACCTACAAACCTGCACCTCTTTGGAATATGGGAGGAAACCGGAGCACCCGGAGAAAAGCCACGCGGTCACAGGGAGAACGTGCAAACTCCGTACAGACAGCACCTTGTGGACATAGGTTTAAGGTGAAGGGGAGAATATTTAATAGGAATCTGAGGGGTATCCTTTTCATACAAACGGTGGTGGATTGAACAAGCTGCCAGAGGAGGTAGTTGAGGCTGGGACTATCCCAACATTTAAGAAACAGTTAGACAGGTACATGGATAGGACAGATTTGGAGGGATATGGACCAAATGCTGGCTGGTGGGACTAGTGTAGGTGGGGCTACACTAGAAACATAGAAAATAGATGCAGGAGTAGGCCATTTGGCCCTTCGAACCAGCACCGCCATCCCTTAGCCCTAAGAGCTAAATCTAACTCACTCTTGAAAACATCCATTGAATTGGCCTCCACTGTCTTCTGTGGCAGAGAATTCCACAGATTCACAACTCTCTGAGTGAAAAAGGTTTTCCTCATCTCAGTCCTAAATGGCTTACCCCTTATTCTTTTTCACACAGAGAGTTGTGAGTCTGTGGAATTCTCTGCCTCAGAGGGCGGTGGAGGCCGGTTCTCTGGATCCTTTCAAGAGAGAGCTAGATCGGGCTCTTAAAGATATGTCAGGGGATGTTGGGGAGAAGGCAGGAACGGGGTACTGATTGGGGATGATCACATTGAATGACGGTGCTGGCTGCAAGGGTCTAATGGCCTACTCCTGCACCTATTGTCTATTGTCTATTAACTCCACCGCTGCGCCACCGTGGCGCCCTGAATCTACAATTTGATGTCCAGCGTAACTTTCAGAAGCAAGAACCTTGGGCAATGGTGGGAGCGTATTTTTTATTCAACGACTGTGTTGTGAGGCATGGATCCTGTCACCTCAGTGGGCTTTTCAGGAGGCAGTAATCTATCTCTTGCCCATTAGGGTACACACTGGTGCCTTCTGCTCTCAATCTCCGTTGAGGGCTGGAGCGACCACTGTTCTCCGTCTTTCTGTAAGAAATCTGCAGTCTTTCGAGCCAGTAATGAGAGCTGCCTTGCTTAACTCCTGGAGGCAAACTCGAAGACGTTCTGAGATGACAGCCTCATTTCTGAAGTGGGGCCAACACAATTATTTAACATCCGCGGAGCACAAAAACACAGCGTTTTTTTTTTTGTGCTTTTGTTAACAGGCCAAACAGCGCTGTGCTGGAAATGAATATTCAGTGGAGGCCACATCCGGGCAAAGTGCCAACAATCTCTCTGCCCTAAGCACTTGTGAAGCCCGAAATGATGGACCATGACAAATCTCTCTGCGCTCCTGATACCCTCACCGGTATCATCGACATCTACTTGCCATCGCCCGGGGGGCCAAAGAGTAGAAAGGCGATGGGTTTAAGAAACATAGAAACATCGAAAACAGGTGCAGGGAGTACAGGCCATTCGGCCCTTCCAGCCAGCACCGCCATTCATTATGGATTGTTGGGCGGTCACGGTGGCGCAGCGGTAGAGTTGCTGCCTTACAGCGAATGCAGCGCCGGAGACCCGGGTTCGATCCCGACTACAGGTGCTGTCTGTACGGAGTTCGTACGTTCTCCCCGTGACCTGCGTGTGTTTTCTCCGAGATCTTCGATTTGCACCCACACTCCAAAGACGTACAGGTTTGCAGGTTAATTAGCTTGGTATAAATGTAAAAATTGTCCCTTGTGGGTGTAGGATGGTGTTAGTGTGCGGGGATCGCTGGCCGGCACGGACTCGGTGGGGCCGAAGGGCCTGTTTCCGCG
Source organism: Malacoraja senta (assembly GCA_038087875.1). Taxonomy (NCBI): domain Eukaryota; kingdom Metazoa; phylum Chordata; class Chondrichthyes; order Rajiformes; family Rajidae; genus Malacoraja; species Malacoraja senta. Next base: position 3,990,399 of record CM075979.1, read on the forward strand.
CCGTATCTCCAAACAAAGCCAAACTAAAAGATACTGATCACATAGCAACGTGGCTGCTGTAAAATGAAACATGATATAGTTTGCTGGGAAATAAGAAATTCAGAGACAGATCTTTCCCTAAAATTGCCATGGTCATTGTGGCATGAATACAGAAGCAGAAACTGCTGGGAGATACCCAGCGGGTCCGACAGCACCCGCGGTGAGTGAAGCAAGGTTAACGGAGCTCGAAACAGTTAGAAACAGAACAAGTCTTTAAATATGTGTGAAGAGACAGAGGCGCAGAAAATAAACCAAAGGGGATGTGTAGGAAGGAACAGCTGATGCAGTTCCGAATAGTGAAAGGCTTGGGTAGAGTGGATGTGGAGAGGATGTTTCCACTTGAAACATAGAAACATAGAAACATAGAAAATAGGTGCAGGAGGAGGCCATTCGGCCCTTCGAGCCAGCACTGACATTCATTGTGATCATGGCTGATCGTCCCCAATCAATAACCCGTGCCTGCCTTCTCCACATATCCCTTGATTCCACTAGCCCCTAGAGCTCTATCTAACTCTCTCTTAACTAGTGGGAGAGTCTAGGACCAGAGGTCACAGCCTCAGAATTAAAGGACGTTCCTTTAGCAAGGAGATGAGGAGGGATTTCTTTAGTCAGAGGGTGGTGAATCTGTGGAATTCTTTGCCACAGACGGCTGTGGAGGCCAAGTCCATGGATATTTTTAAAGCAGAGATGGATAGATTCTTGATTTTGTACGGGTGTCAGGGGTTATGGGGAGAAGGCTGGAGATTGGGGTTATGAGGGAGAGATAGATCAGCCATAGGCAATAGACAATAAGGAGTAGGCCATTCGGCCCTTCGAGCCAGCACCACCATTCAATGTGATCATGGCTGATCATCCCCAATCAGTACCCCGTTCCTGCCTTCTCCCCATATCCCCTGACTCCACTATCTTTAAGAGCCCTATCTAGCTCTCTCTTGAAAGTATCCAGAGAACCGGCCTCCACCGCCCTCTGAGGCAGAGAATTCCACAGACTCACAACTCTCTGTGTGAAAAAGCCATGATTGATTGGCAGAGTAGACTTGTTGGGCCGAATGGCCTAATTCTGCTCCTATCACTTATGACCTCATGACCTTATGGGATGCTGGTTTAAACCGAAGATAGACACAAAATGCCGGAGTAACTCAGTGGGACAGGCAGCATCTCTGGAGGACATGGATAGTTGATGTTACTGGTCGGGACCCTTATTTAGACTGGAAATGGATCGGCAATGTCTTGGGTTGGGACCATTCCTCAGGCTCAGGAAGAAGGGTCCACCTCGCTTTGATATATCGGTCGTCTTCCGTCTACACTGCCTGTCGTGATGCGGGGTCTGGACCCGAAACATCAACCATCCCTCTGCTTCCATAGATGAAGATCGCTGCACTGATTTACTCCAAGAAAGACGCAAAAAGTAGTAAACACTGCCCAGTCCATCATCGGCTCTGACCTCCCTTCCATCGAGGGGATCTATCGCAGTCGCTGCCTCAAAAAGGCTGACAGCATCATCAAGGACCCACACCATCCTGGCCACACACTCATCTCCCCGCTACCTTCAGGTAGAAGGTACAGGAGCCTGAAATCTGCAACATCCAGGTTCAGGAATAGCTGCTTCCCCACAGCCATCAGTCTATTAAACTCAACTCAAACAAAACTGTGAACATTAATAACCTATTGCACTTTATCTGCTTATTTATGTGTGTACATATATTCAATGGTATATGGACTCACTGATCTGTTCTGTATTTATTTATGCCTACAATATTCTGTTGTGCTGAAGCAAAGCAAGAATTTCCTTGTCCTATCTGGGACACATGACAATAAACTCTCTTGAATCTTGAAAGTGCTGGAGTACCTCGGCGGGTCAGGCAGCATCTCTGGAGAACATGGATAAGAGATGTTTCGGGCTGGGACACCGCGCCAACCAGCGATCCCCGCACATTAACAGCATCCCACACCCACTAGGGACAATTTTTACATTTACCAAGCCAATTAACCTACAAACCTGTACGTCTTTGAGTGTGGGTGCAAACCGAAGATCTCGGTTTACAAGGTTAATTCCCGGGATGGCGGGACTGTCATTGCTGAGAGAATGGAGCGGCTGGGCTTGTATACTCTGGAGTTTAGAAGGGATGGGAGGGGATCTTATTGAAGCATATAAGATTATTAAGGGTTTGACACGCTAGAGGCAGGAAACATGTTCCCGATGTTGGGGGAGTCCAGAACCAGGGGCCACAGTTTAAGAATAAGGAGTAAGCCAATTAGAACGGAGATGAGGAACACTTTTTCACACAGAGAGTTGTGAGTCTGTGGAATTCTCTGCCTCAGAGGGCGGTGGAGGCCAGTTCTCTGGATACTTTCAAGAGAGAGCTAGATAGGGCTCTTAAAAATAGCGGAGTCAGGGGATATGGGGAGAAGGCAGGAACGGGGTACTGATTGGGGATGATCAGCCATGATCACATTGAATGGCGGTGCTGGCTCGAAGGGCCAAATGGCCTACTCCTGCACCAATTGTCTATTGTCTATTTCTTGCTCTGATTCCAGCATCTGCAGTGTCTGGCTTGTCCTCGTGTGATTCAGTGGACAAGCCAGGGATGGCTTAGAGCTCGGCCTGGGGGCGCGTGCATCAAGGGGCATCATCTGTGCCATGCAACTCAATGAGTGAGGGTACAACGACCAGAGTGCAGGCTGCACCAGTTGACACTTCCTTCCCCACTGCCCCCTGATGGATGACTTTCTTTCCATTGGGAAACTCATTAGACAGAGTTGCAGCCTGGCAGCTAACAAACCAACACACAAACTTACTGCGTTTCTCACAAGGATCTCAGCGGGCCCGGCAGCATCTCTGGAGAGAAGACACAAACAGCTGGAGGATCCACTTCGGGCCTTCTCTTGTAAACCATCATCTGCAACTCCTTCTCTCAGCATCTCTGAGAGGGGTCCCGACCTGAAACGTCACCTATCCATGTTCTCCACTGATGCTGCCTGACCCGCTGAGTTACTCCAGCACTCTGTGAAACGTCACCTATCCATGTTCTCCACTGATGCTGCCTGACCCGCTGAGTTACTCCAGCACTGTGAAACGTCACCTATCCATGTTCCGGCAGCATCTATGGAGCGAAGGAAATAGGCAACGTTTCGGCCCGAAACCCTTCCGGGTTTCGGCCCGAAACGTTGCCTATTTCCTTCAGGGTTTCGGCCCGAAAGGTTGCCCATTTCCTTCGCTCCACAGATGCTGCCTGACCCGCTGAGTTACTCCAGCACTCTGTGAAACGTCACCTATCCATGTTCTCCACAGATGCTGCCTGACCCGCTGAGTTACTCCAGCACTCTGTGAAACGTCACCTATCCATGTTCTCCACAGATGCTGCCTGACCCGCTGAGTTACTCCAGCACTCTGTGTATTTTTTTTTTTTAAACGCTTTTATTTACCAGTTATAAAACTGCAGCAAAAAATGAGGTGATATTTAATCTGACTGCAAAATGTATCCACGATTAGGGGGAACACAATATTTTCACCAACGATATGAATCTTATGTTTTTCTGCTGCTGTGTTTGGTATCAGTGAGGGACCCACATGTGCCACCATCTCCCATCAACCAAAATCCGCTCGCTATCTCTGGAAAAGATGGATACTGTAGGTGAGGTCTGGGATTAGGGACCCTTCGTCAGACTGATTGACTCAACAAGGTGGGCACTGAGAGGGGGGGGGGGCATTTATTTTGGAGGGGAGCACGGTGGCGCAGCGGTAGAGTTGCTGCCTCACAGCGCCAGAGACCCGGGTTCCATCCCGACCACGGGTGCTGTCTGTGTGGAGTTTGCACGTTCTCCCCGTGGCCTGCGTGGGTTTTTTCCTCCGGGTTCCTCCCGCACTCCAAAGACGTACAGGTCTGTCGGCTAATTGGCTCGCTGTAATAATTGTAAATGATCCTTAGTGTGTGTAGGATAGTGTTAATGTGCGGGGATCGTTGGTCGGTGTGGACTCGGTGGCCTGAAGGGGGCCTGTCAGGATCGAACCTGGATCTCTGGAGCTGGAAGGCAGCAACTCTACCGCTGTGCTGCCCTTTCTCCAATATCCTGCTTTATCCTTCTCTTTCTGGATATATTGGAGAAACAACACCTTATATTTCTCTTGGGCAGCTTACAACCAGTCCTATGACTATTGATTCCTCTAACTTCAAGTAACCCTTGTTTTCCCTCTCTCTCCATCCCAGTTCCCCCACCAGTCTGACCCTCCTCCTGGTTAAACTGTACATTGTCTGCCCCGTTGTCACCTTCCCCTAGCTCACGATGATCTCTTCTACATTTTCCTCGCGGTCCGTCCCCTTCGATCTATCGTTTTCACACCTTGCCCTTCCATATCTCCGCGTCTCCCAATCTCCCCTGACTCTCAGTCTGAAGAAGGGTCTCGACCCGAAACGCCACCCATTCCTTCTCTCCAGAGATGCTGCCTGTCCCGCTGAGTTACTCCGGCATTTTCAGGTCGATCTTCGCTTCAAACCAGCACCTGCAGTTCCTCCCTGAACTAAATTGGAGCAGTTTTCCGAGACTTGTCTGGAGTTGCACTCAAATTAGTTGGTCTGCCATTTTGTGCCTATCTATGGATGATGAGACTGTGGATTCATGACTGATGATCTTCTGGTCTGAAGAAGGGTCTCGACCTGAAACGTCACCTATTCCTTCTCTCCAGAGACGCTGCCTCACCCGTTGAGTTACTCCGGCACTTTGTGTCTGTCTTCGGTTTAAACCAGCATCTGCGGTTCCTTCTGACACACTGAAGATCTTCGCGACTGTGTTAGATCTCAGCAGGTGTGCCGACTACACCCGAGGCTTTGCTTTTAAATAGCAACAGTAGCACCTGAGCAACTCAGGTACTTTACTGACCACCTGGGATATGTTCCTGGCAATGAAGCCACTAATGGATTCAGCATGAAGAGTGCTTATTGCATCTGACTGGCTTCCAGCACAAAATAGCTGGAGTAAACCCCCTTCCTTCCCCCCACCGCTGTGGCCTGTGCCATATACGCCACAGAAAGCATTTCATCGAGATGTTTAAGAAGGAACTGCAGATGCTGGAAAAATCGAAGGTAGACAAAAATGCTGAAGAAACTCAGCGGGTGAGGCAGCATCTATGGAGCGAAGGAATAGGCGACGTTTCGGGTCGAGACCCTTCTTCAGACTGATGTGCGGGTGGGGGGGAGGGGCGGGAAGAAGAAAGGAAGAGGCGGAGACAGTGGGCTGTGGGGGAGCTAGGAAGGGGAGGGGAAGGAGGGAGAAAGCAAGGAATACCTGAAATCGGAGAAGTCAATGTTCATACACGCTACTAGATGTAACTAGTAGAGTGGATAAGGGAGAACCAGTGGATGTGTTGTATCTGGACTTTCAGAAGGCTTTCGACAAGGTCCCACATAAGAGATTAGTATACAAACTTAAAGCACACGGTATTGGGGGTTCAGTATTGATGTGGATAGAGAACTGGCTGGCAAAGGAAGCAAAGAGTAGGAGTAAACGGGTCCTTTTCACAATGGCAGGCAGTGACTAGTGGGGTACTGCAAGGCTCAGTGCTGGGACCCCAGCTATTTACAATATATATTAATGACCTGGATGAGGGAATTGAAGGCAACATCTCCAAGTTTGCAGATGACACTAAGCTGGGGGGCAGTGTTAGCTGTGAAGAGGATGCTAGGAGACTGCAACGTGACTTGGATAGGTTGGGTGAGTGGGCAAATGTTTGGCAGTTGCAGTATAATGTGGATAAATGTGAGGTTATCGATTTTGGTGGCAAAAACAGGAAAGCAGACTATTATCTAAATGGTGGCCGATTAGGAAAAGGGGAGATGCAGCGAGACCTGGGTGTCATGGTACACCAGTCATTGAAAGTAGGCATGCAGGTGCAGCAGGCAGTGAAGAAAGCGAATGGTATGTTAGCTTTCATAGCAAAAGGATGAGTATAGGAGCAGGGAGGTTCTACTGCAGTTGTACAGGGTCTTCGTGAGACCACACCTGGAGTATTGCGTACAGTTTTGGTCTCCAAATCTGAGGAAGGACATTATTGCCATAGAGGGAGTGCAGAGAAGGTTCACCAGACTGATTCCTGGGATGTCAGGACTGTCTTATGAAGAAAGACTGGATAGACTTGATTTGTACTCGCTAGAATTTAGGAGATTGAGAGGGGATCTTATAGAAACTTACAAAATTCTTATGGGGTTGGACAGGCTAGATGCAGGAAGATTGTTCCCGATGTTGGGGAAGTCCAGGACAAGGGGTCACAGCTTAAGGATAAGGGGGAAATCCTTTAAAACCGAGATGAGAAGATCTTTTTTCACACAGAGAGTGGTGAATCTCTGGAACTCTCTGCCACAGAGGGTAGTCGAGGCCAGTTCATTGGCTATATTTAAGAGGGAGATAGATGTGGCCCTTGTGGCTAAAGGGATCAGAGGGTATGGAGAGAAGGCAGGTACGGGATACTGAGTTGGATGATCAGCCATGATCATATTGAATGGCGGTGCAGGCTCGAAGGGCCGTATGGCCTACTCCTGCACCTATTTTCTATGTTTCTATGTTTCTATACCGCTGGGGTGTAAACTGCCCAAGCAAAATATGAGGTGCTGCTCCTCCAATTTGCGGTGGGACTCACTCTGGCCATGGAGGAGGCCCAGGACAGAAAGGTCGGATTGGGAATGGGAGGGGGAGTTGAAGTGCTGAGCCACCGGGAGATCAGGTTGGTTATTGTGGACCGAGTGGAGGTCGTGAACTGGGGCAATGGATTAATCCCTTTTGCTCAACAATATGTTGACAGCAGCTGAAAGCATGAACGCGGTAAGGCTTCGACTTAACGTGCGTGAAGTGCAATCAGCAAAGCCAAATATGTCAATGTCAGTTTAAAAGTGAAAGGGGAACAATTGCCTTCTGTAATACATTTAGAGGGCTTGAATGGTATCATTATCTGCAGATGCAAAGATTCATTGCCGGTTTGATCCCATTAAGATCTGTTGTGTTTGTCTTATTGACATGTACCCATCCACTACAATTGCTTATCTATTATTTTTCGAGGCAACCTTTAGACTCGAATGCAAGAGATAAAATTTCCACATCATGCTATTACATACACAATACAAATCAAAGGATGAAAGAAAGAGGTTGTTTCGTGGAGACACGCCGTGTTATTTTGGAGACATATCGCTGTGTAGACCAATTTACAGAGGATATAGAGCGATATTAAATAAAGTCATAAAGCGCTGAGCGTGATATTTCACCCGTATTGATATGAGAACTGTACGGGCTTCAGACCAAATAACAGCTATTAACGTAGGCCAGGAGGAATTTCTTTAGCCGGAGGATGGTGAATCTGTGGAATTCATTGCCACAGACGGCTGTGGTGGCCAAGTCATTTGGGTATTTTTAAAACAAAGACTAATATGTTCATGATTAATAATGGGCGTCAGAGGTTACAGGGAGAAGGCAGGAGAATGGGGTCGAGAGGGGAGAATAGATCGGCCATGATTGATGGTGACCTTTGCTCCATAGATGCTGCCTCACTTGCTGAGTTTCTCCAGCATTTTTGTCCAGCCATGATTGAATGGTAGAATAGACTCAATGGGACGAATGGCCTAATTCGGCTCCTATGGCTTAGTTTAGAGATACAGCGCGGGAACAGGCCCTTCGGCCCACCGAGTCCATCCCCGCACACTAACACTATCCTACACACACGAGGGACAATTTGCATGGATACCAATCCAATTAACCCTCAAACCTGTATGGCTTTAGAGTGTGAAACCAAAGATCTCGGAGAAAACCCACGCGGTCACGGGGGAGAAGGTACAAACTCCATACAGGCAGCACCCGGAGTAGGGATCGAACCCGGGACTCTGGCGCTGTAAATGCCGTATGGCAGCAACTCTACCGCTGCGTCACCGTGCCGCCCGTCTTATGAAGAAAAGGGCACAAGTGCTGGAGTAACTCGTAGGGACTGGCAGCATCTCGGGAGAACACGGATAGATGAGTTTAGTTTCTATTGTCACGGGTACCAAGGTACAGTGAGGTACCATTTTGGTTGTGTGCTATCCAGGCAGCAGAAATAATATTCCTGATTACAATCAATCTTCCCACAGTGTTCAGATACAGGGTAAAGGGAATAGCATTTAGTGCAAGATGAAGATGGTCCCGACCTGAAAATGTCACCGATCCATGTTCTCCACAGATGCTGCCTGACCCGCTGAGTTACTCCAGCACTCTGTGAAACGTCACCTATCCATGTTCTCCACAGATGCTGCCTGACCCGCTGAGTTACTCCAGCACTCTGTGAAACGTCACCTATCCATGTTCTCCACAGATGCTGCCTGACCCGCTGAGTTACTCCAGCACTGCAGTTCCTTATTTCTACAATGATGCAATTTTGAATATACCGCACCATCATCTGCAAAGAAGCAAGGCCTGGAAAATGTGATGAAAAGAAACTGCAGATTGTGGCTGATACCAAGGATCAACACAGAAAAAGATACACCAGCATTTTGTGTTTATCACAGGCCTGGAAAATCTCCTCCAGACGTTTAAACTTAATCAACACATGATGTGTGTGTGTGTTGTGTGTGTGTGTGTGTGTGTGTGTGTGTGTGTGTGTGTGTGTGTGTGTGTGTGTGTGTGTGTGTGTGTGCGTGTGTGTGTGTGTGTGTGATTGTGAGTGTGTGCGTGTGTGTGTGTGTGTGTGTGTGTGCATGGATGTGTGTGTGAGTTTGTGTGTGTGTGCGCGCGTATGGGCGTGTGTGTGTGCATGTGAGTGTGTGTATGCACAGCTGTGTGTGCACATGTGTGCACCAGCATGTTCATGCATGTGTGTTCGTGCATGTGCATGTGTACCTGTGTGTGTGTGTGTGTGTGTGTGTGTGTGTGTGTGTGTGTGTGTGTGTGTGTGTGTGTGTGTGTGTGTGTGTGAGTGTGTGCACGTGAGTGTGTGCGCGTGCGTGTGCTTGTGTGTTTGTGTGTGCATGTGTACTTGTGTGTGTACGCGCGTATGCTTGTGTGTTCAAGTGTGCATGTGTGTGCGTGCGTGTGCGTGTGCGTGCGTTATCAGAGCTAGGTCCACCATGTACCAGCCCATGAGATTGATGCTGAGAGTCCAGTAGACCTGATGACCAGCACCTCCTCCAGTGCCTGAGATGATGCAAATGTTATTCGCAAAGCTGCGGTTCGGATCCAAATAAATATCTTTAGTGTGGCTATTCGCAGCAAGGTTTGCACACATTGCCATCGACACCTGCCTTATCACTAACCAAAGATGAGAATCGCAGTGTCGTCATTTCTTCACCATCTGTGGCTCTGAACCACGAGACTTCTCTCACTTTACAAACAGCAAACGTGGGCTTTTCCTCACATTCAATGTTATTTTCATCACCAGTATCGCACAGTAGTCTGGACACAAAATGCTGGAGTAACGCAGCGGGACTGGCAGCCTCTCTCCAGAGAAGGAATGGGTGACGTTTCGGGTCGAGAATTTTCACAACATCTTTCGGACTGATGTTGTGATCAGTCTGAAGATACTTTCAAGAGAGGGCTAGATAGAGCTCTTAAAGATAGCGGAGACAGGGGACATGGGGAGAAGGCAGGAACGGGGGTGGATGTTCAGCCATGATCACATTGAATGGCGAATGGCCGAATGGCTGACTCCTGCACCTATTGTCTATTGTCTATTGAAGAAGGGCTCGACCCGAAACGTCACCCATTCCTTCTCTCCTGAGATGCCGCCCGTCCCGCTGAGTTACTCCAGCATTTTGTGTCTATCTTCGGTTTAAACCAGCGTCTGCAGTTCCTTCCTGCACATCACACAGAGTATGTGCCTCACAGGGAAGAGTTTGGTGTGGGTAGGGCCAGTTGTGTCAGGGGCCCTGCATTCCTTTTTACATCTCTGGTTCCCAGTTCTAATTGTATCTACATTTCCAGAACATATCTGTTCCTGAGAGAGGGTAGATAAAAATGCTGGAGAAACTCAGCGGGTGAGGCAGCATCTATGGAGCGAAGGAAATAGGTGACTTTCGGGTTGAGACCCTTCTTCGGACTGAGGTGGGGTTGGGGGGGGGGGGTGGGAAGAAGAAAGGAAGAGGCGGAGACAGTGGGCTGTGGGAGAGCTGGAAAGGGGAGGGGAAGGAGGGAGAAAGCAAGGACTACCTGAAACTGGAGAAGTCAATGTTCATACCGCTGGGGTGTAAGCTGTCCAAAGCAAAACACTTCAACTCCCCCTCCCATTCCCAATCCGACCTTTCTGTCATTGGGCCTCTGTCATTGTGAGTCCCACCACAAATTGGAGGAGCAGCACCTCATATTTTGCTTGGGCAGTTTACACCCCAGTGGTATGAACATTGACTTCTCCAATTTCAGGTAGTCCCTGCTTTCTCCCTCCTTCCCCTCCCTTCCCAGCTCTCCCACAGCCCACTGTCTCCGCCTCTTCCTTTCTTCTCCCCCACCCCCACATCAGTCTGAAGAAGGGTCTCGACCCGAAACGTCGCCTATTCCTTCGCTCCATAGATGCTGCCTCACCCGCTGAGTTTCTCCAGCATTTTTGTCTACCTTCGGTTTTTTTCCAGCATCTGCAGTTCCTTCTTAAACTGTTCCTGAGAGAGTGGTTGTTTTCACAGCCATCACTTGTATCGCAGTGAGCTAATGTACATAAAGCACCTGGTAGCTTCACCAACTGTGCTGTTGCTCCGAAATCAATTGAATGTAAAAACAGCTTCAAGTACTTACGGGGATTGGCTCGTGACAACTGTGAAGCGATGTCTTCCCGTCAGTGAGCAGCATGCAGCATGTAGGAGGTGAAACATTCCTCTTACAGCAGCAGAGAGCCCGGTTCGATCCTGACTACGGGCGCTGTCTGTACTGAGTTCCTACATTCTCCTATTTCCTTCGCTCCATAGATGCTGCTTCACCCGCTGAGTTTCTCCAGCATTTTTGTCTACCTTCGATTTTTCTAGCATCTGCAGTTCCTTCTTAAACATTCTACCTTCTCCCTGTGACCCGCGTGGGTTTTCTCCGGGTGCTCCGGTTTCCTCCCCACTCCAAAGACGTACAGGCTTCGGTAAAGATTTTAAATTGTCCCCTCGTGTGTAGGATGGTGCTAGTGTACGGGTGATCGCTGTTCGGCGCGGACTCGGTGGGCCAAAGGGCCTGTTTCGGTTCTGTATCTCTGAACTAAACTAAAATCCAGAGATGCTGCCCGACCTACATTACCTTAGAGATACAGCATGGAACAGGCCCTTCGGCCCACCGAGCCTGCGTCAACCAGCGATCCCAACACTGGTTGACACCAACACTATCCTACACTCCAGGGACAATTTACAATATTTACCGACGCCAATCAACCTACAAACCTGCAGGTCTTTGGAGTGTGGGAGGAAACCGGAGCACCCGGAGGAAACCCACGCGGGTCTACGGGGGAGAAGGTACAAACTCCGTACAAACCCGTCGTCGGGATCGAACCCGGGTCTCTGGCGCTGCAAGCGCTGTAATGCAGCAACTCTACCGCTGCGCCACCGCGCCGCCCATCGCTGCCTGACCTGCTGTTACTCCAGCACTTTTCATTCTACGCAAGATTCCAGCATCTGCGGTTCCTCTCGTCTCCAATCATACATCATTTTCTTCTTAGCTCTTAATAAGTTGCCAAACAAAACCTATTGGTTGTGGATTTTAATTGAGCCAGAGTATGTAACTGTTTGGAGAAGAGATTTATTTTCACATTTAATCTACCATTTATTTGAAAAAAAAGCGCATTATTATTCTGCTCGATAGCTTGGCCTTGGTTTATAAATCTGCCTCCGGATTCCCCTTTGGACAAAGTAATTTCATTACATTTAAACTTATCGATTATTTTTTTTTATCTCTTTCAAAATACCTTGTTTAGTTTCAGGCCCTCAGAATTTTGTATTCACCCAGTCCTCTGTACTCATAACTTAACTCTTAATGTCTCAGTATTAATCCTGTGAATCAACGTGGCTGCCCATCTATGTCAATATATCCAGAGGTGCAGGGTTCAGAAGTGAGCAGTTATCATAAGATCATAAGGTCATTAGGGATAGTAGCAGAATTAGGCCATTCGGCCTGTCAGATCTATTCCGCCATTCAATCATGGCTGATCTATCTCTCCCTCCAAACCCCATTCTCCTGCCTTCTTTCTCTCCATAACCCCTGACACCCGTACTTATGTTCACGTCAAGGACATTGTACTGAAAAGTCAAAATCTTTGATCAGGATTTTGCTTCCCTGTCATGAAGTCTTCTTCCTTGTCAAGGGGTTTAGCAACTCAAAGAAGGATCCCGTCTTGAAATGTTGGGGCGGCACGGTGGCGCAGTGGTAGAGTTGCTGCCTTGCAGCGCCAGAGGCCCGGGTTCGATCCTGACTACGGGTGCTGTCTGTACGGAGTTTGTACCTTCTCTCCGTGACCCGCGTGGGTTTTCTCCGGGTGCTCCGGTTTCCTCCCACACTCCAAACAAGTGCAGGTTTGTACGTTAATTGGCTTCTGTACATTGTCCCTAGTGTGTGTAGGATAGAACTAGTGTACGGGGTGATCGCTGGTTGGCGTGGACCCGGTGGGCCAAAGGGACTGTTTCCATGCTGTATCTCAGAACTAAACTAAGATGCTGCCTGACCTGCCTAGTTACTCCACAACCTGGGGCTTTTTTGGGGTAAACCAGCATCTGCAGTTCCTGGTGTCTATGTTAACCTCTATTTGGGAACATGGTTGATAGAGCCTGCCATTGGCATGTGGTTGGTTCCACTCCAGTCCCTACATCCACCCACCTCTACAACCACTGCCTACATACGTATTGGTAGTAAAGAAAGCATTGGTTTCATGAGGGCTTGTATACAAAAACAGGGATGTAATGCTGAGGCTCTATAAGGCGCTGGTCAGTCCGCATCTGGAATATTGCGAGCAAATTTGGGCCCCATATCTGAGGAAGGATGTGCCGGCTCTGGAGAGGGTCCAGAGGAGGTTTACAAGAATGATCCCAGGAATGAGTAGGTTAACCTATGATGAGCACTGGGCTTGTACTCGCTGGAGTTTAGAAGAATGAGGGGGACCTCCTGGAAATAGTGAAAGGCTTGGATAGAGTGGATGTGGAAAGGATGTTTCCACTTGTGGGAGAGTCCAGGACTAGAAGTCATAGCCTCAGAGTTAAAGGCCGTTCTTTTAGGTAGGAGATGAGGAGGAATTTCTTTAGTCAGAGGGTGGTGAATCTGTGGAATTCTTTGCCACAGAAGGCTGTGGAGGCCAAGTCAGTGGATATTTTTAAGGCAGAGATAGATAGATTTTGGATCAGTACAGGTGTCAGAGGTTATGGGGAGAAGGCAGGAGAATGGGGTTAGGAGGGAGAGATAGATCAGCCATGATTGAATGGCGGAGTATAATTGATGGGCCGAATGGCCTAATTCTTCTCTTATTCCTTATGATCTATGCCCTTATAGCCAGGCTTGCAGCTACATAGATTGCCTTCAATAATGTTGGTGCAAAGGGCTGTCTTGTCACAGGTGTAGTGGCTGCTGCCACATTTATTGTGCTCTGCAGGAGAGAAAGGATTCTGCCCAAACGCCATCTCACCGCTCGGCAAGCAACATTACTAACAATAGACAATAGACAATAGGTGCAGGAGTAGGCCATTCGGCCCTTCGAGCCAGCCCCGCCATTCAATGTGATCATGGCTGATCATCCCCAATCAGTACCCCGTTCCTGCCTACTCTCCATATCCCCTGACTCCGCTATCTTTAAGAGCCCTAACTAGCTCACTCTTGAAAGTATCCAGAGAACCGGCCTCCACCACCCTCTGAGGCAGAGAATTCCACAGACTCACAACTCTCTGTGAGAAAAAGTGTTTCCTCGTCTCCGTTCTAAATGGCTTTCTCCTTATTCATAAACTGTGGCCCCTGGTTCTGGACTCCCCCAACATCGGGAACATGTTTCCTGCCTCTAGTGTGTCCAGGCCCTTAACAATCTTATATGTTTCAATGAGATACCCTCTCATCCTTCTAAACTCCAGAGTGTACAAGCCCAGCCGCTCCATTCTCTCAGCATATGACAGTCCCGCCATCCCGGGAATTAACCTTGTAAACCTACGCTGCACTCCCTCAATAGCAAGAATGTCCTTCCTCATTGGTGGACACAAGATGCCGGAGTAACTCAGGAGGACAGGAGCATCTTTGGGACAGAAGGAATGGGTGACGTCACCCATTCCTTCTCTCCAGAGACGCTGCCTGTCCCGCTGAGTTACTCCAGCATCTTGTGTCTATCTTTGGTGTAAACCAGCATCTGCAGTTCCTTCCTACACATAGTGTGAATGGGTGATTGATAGTTGGCGTGGACTCGCAGGGCCCAGAGGGTAACAAGTATTTGGGAAGACTACACTGACGGGATCCCTCCCAGTCTTGGCATTCTGACATGCAAACATCTTCCTGTTCCTTCACCATCATTGACTGAATATCCTGGAACTCGGTATAAATCTGTGTAAAATGGAATAGATCGGGTAGACGCACAGAGTCTCTTGCCCAGAGTAGGAGAATCTTGAACCAGAGGACATAGGTTTAAGGTGAAGGGGGGAAAAGATTAAATAGGAACCTGAGGGGTAACATTTTCACGCAAAGGGTGGTGGGTGTATGGAACAAGCTGCCAGAGGAGGTAGTTGAGGCTGGGACTATCCCCACATTTAAGAAACAGTTAGACAGGTACATGGATAGGACAGGTTTGGAGGGATAAGGGCCAAATGCAGACTAGTGTAGCTGGGACATGTTGGTCGGTGTGGGCAAGTTGGGCTGAAGGGCCTGTTTCCACGCTGTATCACTCTATGATTCCATGCACTTTGGGAGCAGATATGTAGAGTACGTAAGAGAAGACTTATCGTTACTATCTAAGCAAACCGGTCTAAATCGCCATTCAAAGTTGTCCTTGCCAACATTCCACTCATCATATAAATGAACATAAAACATCTCGGGGTTCAATTCTAGGGTGGCACGAGACCAACCGGCTCGGCCTAAAGACTACGGGCGTCGCAGTCTCCGGGGAGGGAGCGGCCGCTCCAGACACTTCCAAGCTGCTGAGGACTTCCCACCCGATGCTTCCCGGCAGGTGGGCATACAACATCTTTTTGATTAATATTTTTGTTAGAAGCAAATAAATTATAGTAACATATTATAATAGAAAAAAAAACTTTTCATATACATCAATCATGCATTATTAAAATTGTCAATTGTCAACTAATTCTGCTTCTAAGTGTTTTTTTAATATAGATAGAAAAAGAGAGGTAGAAAGAAAAAAGCATTACAAATATCGAGAAAAAAAGAAGAAAAAGAGGTGTAATGAGTTATTTATAATACGTCATTGGAGATAAGTTCGTAGGTTATGATAATTTTACATCTAATCCTGAGTTCAAGCTTCAGTTGGGTTTTCGTGCTGGGCCCATCTATCCCTTCAAATAGTTAATGAATGGAGCCCATATTTTAACAAAAAGTTCTTGTTTGTCCATTAAGACAAGTCTAATTCTTTCTAGGTGTAGGGTCACCGACATTTCCACAATCCACATTTTAATTGTGGGGGTTGTAGGACCTTTCCAAAATTTTAATATGAATTTTTTCCCAGTTATTATACTGTAGTCAAGGAAGTTTCTTTGGCTTGTTGTGAGTGTTAAACTTTGTTCTGATATCCCAAGTATTATTAATTTTGAGTCTGGATCCAATTTAGTATTAACAACTTCAGAAATTATTTCAAAAATATCAATCCAGAATATTTTTTGATTTTTATACAATTTGCAAAAGTATGTGTTAAATTGGCCTCCAGATGCAGGCATTTATCACAAATAGGAGAAATATGTGGGAAGATTCTATTTAGTTTTATTTTGGAATAATGTAATCTGTGTAAGACTTTAAATTGTATTAAAGCATGTCTGGCATTTAACATACAACATCTGGCTGCCGTTGCAGCGACTGGCTGCGGAGACCTCAAACTGGCCCCGACCTCGGGTGGACTAGGAGGAAGGGGAGGAGGACTGGACATATTGGTGCCTTTCCCTCACAGTGGAGAGTGTCGACTCTGCTGTGGGGGGATGTTCGTGTTGAATTTCTCATAGTGTGTCGTGTCTTATTTGCAACCTCTTTTTTTTTTCATTTATATGGATAATTTTCTCTGTAAAGCACTTTGTCTTCAGTGATTGAAATTGATTGAAAAGTGCTATATAAATAAAATTACTTTACTAATAGTCTTTAGATTGAACTCTAATTAGTGATGCTGATATCTTCCACATCTGCTTTGCTGATGTTTCATCTCGATGTTAAGATTCCTTCCTTTGAAAGAAAATCACTTCCTCTCATTGACTCTCATGTGGGTATAAAAGTCATCTTAATAACACAACCAAACAACCTGAAGATACATTCAAGGTGAGGCTTAAAATGCAATTCCTGATTTCCATTTCGTTTTTTTTTGTTTTGTTTATAGTTCAGAGATACAGCGTTGAAACCGGCACTTCGGCCCACCGAGTCCGCGCCGACCAGCGATCCCCGAACACCGACACTATCCTACACACACTAGGGACTGATTTGCATTTATACCAAGCCAATTAACCTACAGACCTGCACGTCAGAGAGTGGTGAATCTCTGGAACTCTCTGCCACAGAGGGTAGTTGAGGCCAGTTCATTGGCTATATTTAAGAGGGAATTAGATGTGGCCCTTGTGGCTAAAGGGATCAGGGGGTATGGAGAGAAGGCAGGTACGGGATACTGAGTTGGATGATCAGCCATGATCGTATTGAATGGCGGTGCAGGCTCGAAGGGCCGAATGGCCTACTCCTGCACCTAATTTCTATGTATCTATGTATCTATGTCTCTGGAGTGTGGGAGGAAACCGAAGATCTCGGAGAAAACCCACGCAGGTCACGGGGGGAACGTGCAAACCCCATGCAGGCAGCACCCGTCGTCGGGATCGAACCCGGGTCTATGGCGCTGTGAGGCAGGAACTCTACCGCTGCGCCAGTGTGGTCTTGTGTAGTTTCAGTAAGTTTGAATTTTCAATTTAGATGGCAAGGTTTAAATTAATAAGAAGCAAAAACCATTTGCATCAATGTAGATAACGTCATGACATCTGTTTCTAAAGCACTAGTATAATCTATTTATGAAACAAAAGTATTATGATGCAATTTACATCATCTTATGTAATGGTACTAAGGAAAAAAATCAGAAACTTTAAAAAGTTTTGTTTCGGCCTCTTGTCATAAAATATTCTCTAGAAAAAGTATTTTACCCAGAGTCAAGGCAATCAACTGGAGGTCATAGGCCAACGTGAGGGGGAAAGATTTAATAGGAACCCGAGGGGTGACTTTTTCACACAAAGGGTGGTGGGTGTATGGAACAAGCTGCTAGAGGAGGTCGCTGAGGCTGGGACTATTACAATGTTTAAGAAACATTTAGACAGGTACATGGATAGGACAGGTTTAGAGGCATATGGGCCAAATGTAGGCAGGTGGGACTAGTGTAGATGGGACATGTTTTGCGGAGTGGGATAAGTTGGGCCGAAGGGCCTGTTTCCACACTGTATCACCACTCCTAGACTCTAGATATATGCAATTAAGGACTCAAATATTTTGATCTGGAACAAGTTGGCTGAGGGTTCAACCGGATGGCCAGAGTGTTTAGCCTTAAGGTCAAAAGGGATAGGAGTAAAATTAGACCATTCGGCCCATCAAGTCTACTCCGCCATTCAATCATGGCTGATCTCTCTCTCCCTCCTAATCCCATTCTCCTACCTTCTCCCCATAACCTTTGACACCCGTACTAATCAAAAATCTATCTATCTCTGTCTTAAAAATATCCACCGACGGCCTCCACAGCCGTCTGTGGCAAAGGATTCCACAGATTCACCACCCTCTGACTAATGCAATGTCTTCTCATCTCCTTCCTAAAAGGAATGAAGTTGTTCAGAACATTCTCAAGACAACAAGCTTATGACTGGCCAAAACCCTTTCATCTTTTGCTTCGTCTTACCAGATTTGAAAGATATCCTTGTGATTGAGGCAGTGCAGCGTAGGTTCACGAGATTGATCCCTGGGATGGCGGGACTGTCAAATGAGCAAAGATTGAAAAGACTGGGCTTGTATTCACTGGAGTTTAGAAGGATGAGGGGGGATCTTATAGAAACTTATAAAATTATAAAAGGACTGGACAAGCTAGATGCAGGAAAAATGTTGGGCGAGTCCAGAACCAGGGGCCACAGTCTTAGAATAAAGGGGAGGCCATTTAAGACTGAGGTGAGAAAAAAACTTTTTCACCCAGAGAGTTGTGAATTTGTGGAATTCCCTGCCTCAGAGGGCAGTGGAGGCCAAGTCACTGGATGGATTTAAGAGAGAGTTAGATAGAGCTCTAGGGGCTAGTGGAGTCAAGGGATATGGGGAGAAGGCAGGCACGGGTTATTGATTGGGGACGATCAGCCATGATCACAATGAATGGCGGTGCTGGCTCAAAGGGCCGAATGACCTCCTCCTGCACCTATTTTCTATGTTTCTATGTCCAGGAGTACTTTTGATGACCTGAACATTTATTGAACTTTGAAAAAAAATATTTGTTCCAAGAGAATCACTTGAGTTAAGAAGGGACAAAATGCTGGAGTAACTCAGCGGGTCATCAAAACCCATTAAGATTTTTCTCTGTCTCACTCTGAGCACTGTCGTCAACTCTTGATTTAAGGAAGACTGATAATTGCCTACTTACATTTAAAGATTCGCAGTATTGTGTTCAGTTTTGGTCACCCTGCCATCGAAAGCCTGTAGGATCAGCTGGAAAGGGTGCGGAGAAGATTTACGAGGATGTTGCCTGGTTCTCGAGGGCTTGAGCTACAGGGAGAGGTTGGGCAGGCCGGGACTTTATTGCTTGGAGCGCAGGAGGCTGAGGACTGATCTTATATAGATCATGAGGGAAATAGATAGGGGAGATGCGTAGAGTCTTTTACCCAGAGTCGGCGAATTAAGAATCAGGGGACACAGGTTGAAGGTGAGAGAGGAAAGATTTCATAGGAACTATGAAGGTAGACAAAAATGCTGGAGAAACTCAGCGGGTGAGGCAGCATCTATGGAGCGAAGGAATAGGTGATGTTTCGGGTCAAGACCCTTCTTCAGACTGATGTGGGGTGGGGGAGAGGCGGGCGGGAAAAAGAAAGAGACTATGAAACTGTTTCACACAGAGGGTGGTGGGTATATGGAACGAGCTGCCAGGATGTCGTTGAGGCCGGTACTACAACAACATTGAAAAGACATTTGGATGGGTAGATGGATAGGACAGGTTTAGAGGGATATGGGCCAAGCGCAGGCAGATGCGACCAGTGTGGATGGGGCACTTTGGCCGGCATGCACAAGTTGGGCCGAAGGGCCTGTTCCCACGCTGTATAACTCTATGAATCTATGACTGGCTAAATGGAGGTTGAATGTAGTAGGTCCCCCTCGGTCATGACTGACCATGGGGGATGCATCCTAGTTGCTAAGGGCTTGGACACGCTAGAGGCAGGAAACATGTTCCCGATGTTGGGGGAGTCCAGAACCAGGGGCCACAGTTTAAGAATAATGAGTAAGCCATTTAGAACGGAGACGAGGAAACACTTTTTCTCACAGAGAGTGGTGAGTCTGTGGAATTCTCTACCTCAGAGGGCGGTGGAGGCGGGTTCTCTGGATGCTTTCAAGAGAGAGCTAGTTAGGGCTCTTAAAAATAGCGGAGTCAGGGGATATGGGGAGAAGGCAGGAACGGGGTACTGATTGGGGATGATCAGCCATGATCACATTGAATGGCGGTGCTGGCTCGAAGGGCCGAATGGCCTACTCCTGCACCTATTGTCTATTGTCTATTGTTGGCCGCTTGCTCCAAACCTCGGCTGGAGCAGCGTCGCTTGTGGCTGAAGAGACCAATGCGGGAGTGACAGTCTCTGTGGCAAAGGTCACATTTGTGTGTGTGGTCTCTGGTCTGTTGAAGTTGCTGCGCTCCTGTCTGCGTGCCCGCTTGTCTGCCGCTGCGTTCAACAGTTTCTCTTCCCCCGTTTTGAGATGTTGGTTCAGGGTACCTCTCCACCTCGTGCGGTCAGCTGCAAGGCTCTCCCAAGACTCCACATCGATGTCGAGCGCCTTCATATCTCTCTTGTAACAGACGTCCTTTTAACGTAGCTGGGGGCGGCCGATGGTTCTCCTCCCAGATGTCAGCTCTCCATAGAGGATGTCTTTTGGAATATGGCCATCCTCCATGACAATAGACAATAGACAATAGACAATAGGTGGAGGAGTAGGCCATTCGGCCCTTCGAGCCAGCACCGCCATTCAATGTGATCATGGCTGATCATCCCCAATCAGTACCCCGTTCCTGCCTTCTCCCCATATCCCCTGACTCCGCTATTTTTAAGAGCCCTAACTAGCTCTCTCTTGAAAGCATCCAGAGAACCTGCCTCCACCGCCCTCTGAGGCAGAGAATTGCACACACATGCGGTGGACATGGCCCGGCCACCGCAGTCTGCGTTGCCTGAGTAGAGTGTACCTACTGGGAAGGCCAGCGCGAGACAGGATCTCCGCGTTGGACTCTCTGTCTTGCCAGGATATGCACAGGATGCGGCGGATGCTTCTCAGGTGGAAGGTGTTGAGTCCTCTCTCCTGCCTGGCCTATGTGGTCCATGTCTCACTGCCGTAGGGCAGCGTGTTTCTGCAATTCTGTGCAGAGCAGAATTGTTTGCGGAGACTGGGATAATGATGCAGCCAATGATAACCCATTCCAATCTGGATTCAGCTTGTGGAAGACCTGTCCACACTTGCACAATCCCAACTTTAATTAACACAATGCCAGCTGCAGCTACGCTTCCAATACATCTTCTACCTTTATCCCTGCAACGCTGTCATTGTACTTGGAATCACAATCTTCAGACAGGGAACCGCCAAGGAACCTTTTCCAGAACAAGTTGTTGGCTCTCCTTTGAACAAAACGGCAGCATATTTTCTCGGCTGAATTACAACCATAACCACTGAGCTAATTTAGCAGTTGACACAAATGATCAAGTTTAGTTTAGTTTTGGGATACAGCACGGAAACAGGCCCTTCGGCCCACCCCGTCCGTGCCGACCAGTGATTCCCGCACACTAACAAATCCCTACGCGCACTCGAGACAATTTTACATTCATGCCAAGCCAATTAACTTACAAACCTGCCCGTCTTTGGAGTGTGTTGGAGGAAATCTCGGAGATCTCGGAGAAAACCCGCGCAGGTCACGGGGGGAACGCACAAACTCCGTACAGACAGGATCGAACCCGGGTCTCTGGCGCTGTAGAGGCAGCAACTCTACCGCTGCGCCACCGTGCCGCCCGAGGTGACCGAGACATTTAACCACACCGGTAAATTCTTACATTTTGACGTAAATATTGCATTAGTTCACAAGTCATCGGAGCAGAAGGAGGCTATTCGGCCCAGCAAGTCTACTCCGCCATTCATTCATCGTTGATGGATGTTTGTGTGTAAATTGTGTTGTGTCTTGGTTCTTTTTACTTGTTTGTATGACTGCAGAAACCAAATTTTGTTTGAACTTAGGTTCAAATGACAACAAATAAATTGTATCATTGTAAAAAATTTTTTTTAAAATCTATCTCTCCCTCACAACCCCATTCTCCTGCCTTCTCCCCATAACCCCCGACACCCGTACTAATCAAGAATCTATCTATCTACGCCTTAAATATATCCACTGTCTTGGCCTCCACAGCCGTCTGTGGCAATGAATCCCACGGATTTGCCACCCTCTACTAAAGAAATCTCTCCTCATCTCTTTAGTGCACGGATGCCAGAAAAACATTCAAATAAGATAAAGCAAGTGGGCGGCACGGTGGCTTAGCGGTAGAGTTGCTGCCTTACAGCGCCAGAGACCCAGGTTCGATCCTGACTTCGGGTGCTGTCTGTACGGAGTTTGTACCTTCTCACCGTGAGTTTTCTCCGGGTGCTCCGGTTTGCTCCCACACTCCAAAGACGTGCAGGCTGCTAAGTTAATTGGAGATTGTAAATTGTGTGTGTGTAGGACAGTGTGTGTAGGATAGTGCTACACATGTGGGGGGGGGGGGGGGGTCGCTGGTCGGCGCGGTCCCGACGGGCCCGCTTCCCACTCTGTATCTCTAAACTAAGCTAAACAAAGACTGGACGTTTTGCCAAAATAACAAAGATCCTTCTAAACAGAAAAACAGAGTTGAATCAAAAGAGAAACATTCCCTGCTGCAGAATCGCAACATTCTGATTTCCCAGTCCACCCTTCATGTCGGATCTGTCCGAGTGTGATTGCTCAGTCTTCTGTCAATTAGTGAATTATAACTGGTCTCTTTAGGACTTGTATTAAGACTGCAACAACTGACTTGATTTGAGACTCACGTGAGCTGTTAGATTAGAACACAAAAACCCATCTCCCATCACATCTGCCAGCTTTCCATTCAAGGTCGTACATTCAACGTGAGTTTAGCTCGCTTGGCACCCACTGTGCTGCCTGGCGTGGTAACAAATGATTAAACGTTGCCGCCAGCACAGTAATACCATGTGGACTTTGATTTCAAATCGGAAGAACAAAGGGTTTCTTGGAAGGATATTTGTTTCTCAGGCCCCTGACTGAGATCTTGGTGGACGATCTTAAAAAAGAGTGCAGTTATCAGAGAAGTGCAGCTTCCAGCTGAAGGATTTAGTAATCCGCATTAAAGATCAAACCTTCCCTGAATGGTTTAGCTTCCAAAAGATGGTTTAAAAAAAACACACACACACACACACACTCACATATCCAACAGTGAGCTTGCAGGAATAACAAAGCTGTCAAAGAAAGATTCCTGATTAGATACTTTCATAAGTCCATAAGTTCAAGAAGCAGAATTCGGCCATTCGGCCCATGAAGTCTGCTCTGCCATTCAATCACGGCTGATGTATCTCTCCCTCCTAACCCCATGCCTCGACCCGAAACGTCACCTATTCCTTCGCTCTATAGACGCTGCCTCACCCGCTGAGTTTCTCCAGCATTTATGTCTACCTTCGGTTTTTCCAGCATCTGCAGTTCTTTCTTAAACCTGATTAGATACTTGATTAGTACGGGCGTCACGGATTATGGGGAGAAGGCAGGGGAATGGCGTTAGGAGGGAGAGATAGAACAGCCGTGATTGAATGGCGGAGTAGACTTTATGGGCCGAATGGCCGAATTCTGCTTCTTGAACTTATGAAAGGAGGACCTGGCGTGGAGGACCCCCCCCATGAGGGGAGGGGGGAGAACAGATGAAGACCTGGCGTGGGATACTTTGTAACATTGTCGGTGCCCTTTATGTGGCTCCCCTTTACATATCTTTGGGCACGCGAAGCAAAGAATATCACTGTGACTTGTAAAGTAGCGTTCATTCACTCAGATGTCATGAACTAATCAGTCACGCTGGTACCACATGTAATTAACTGTCATCAACTATCAGTACTACATCCTGGTTGGTGTTCATGTATCCTGTCGGAGGGTGCGGGATGCATCACACCTAGTTTTCTGCTGTGATACACGGAAGAAAAGTCAGTTAACCTGTCAGCAACACACGAGGAACAGACAAAGGGGGACCCCCGCGAGGGAGAACAAAGGGGGAGCCGGTGTGGGGGAGGGGAGGGGGGCGGGGGGGGGGACAACCGATAACTAAAGGGGACCACAAATTGAGTGTGTTACAAATGGTTTGTGTAAAACGGAATACTTTATGTTTGTTGATGCCCTTTATATAGCGACACTTTGCATACTTGGTTACGCAAAACAAAGAATATCACGGTGACTTTTCACATGTCCCAATAAAGTATTATTCATTCATTCATTCATTCATTCATTCATTCATTCATTCATTCATTCATTCATACACTCATTCATTCATTCATTCATTCATTCATTCATTCATTCATTCATTCATTCATACACTCATTCATTCATTCATTCATTCATTCATTCATTCATTCATTCATTCAATAAATAAGTATAGTCTGAAAACTGGAGCCAAATTTAGTATGTTGGCAAACACTCATCATGGAGCAGTTTGGAACCAAATGGTGGCTTCTTAATCTGCTTGACCTAGTAAGTGGGAAGATAGACACAAAATGCTGGAGTAACTCAGCGGGACAGGCAGCATCTCTGGAGAGGAGGAATGGGTGATGTTTCAGGTCGAGACCCTTCTCTCACCCGTCCCTCCTCCCCAGAGGATGCCGCCTGTCCCCGCTGAGTTACTCCAGCCTTTTGTGTCTACCTTCACTTTAAACCAGCATCTGCAGTTCCTTCCCAGCAAGTGGGAATTTCCATTGTGAGGTTGATCACACTCTGGAGACAAGGTGTTGTCTTCACAAGAGCTGTGTGTGCTGTCATTTCTATTAATGCAGCCTCAATCTGCAATCTATCTGCTGAGTGGGAACAGAACGCCGACACGGAGACAAATAACGCACAGATCTACCAGGTGATGGGACCAATAATCATTTAGTGTCTCTTTTATTTAGATTAAAGATAGAGATCAAAATCCTTTATTTCAAATCTGCGATGACAGGCAAGATACGTTTCAGGTACTATATTGAATATTAGTGAATAAAATGTATCTTTCACAAGATCATGACGACATCCGAGCAGAATTAGGCCTTTCGGCCCATCAAGTATTCTCTACCATTCGATCATGGCCGATCTATCTCTCCCTCCGAACCCCATTCTCCTGCCTTCTTCCCATAACTCCTGACACCCGCACTCGTCATGAACCTAATCAAGAATCATTCCCTTTCTCCATCCATTGACATTCTCCTGCCTTCTACCCGTAACCTTTGACCATCTCAGTTGCTTCTACAGGTGCACAGTAGAGAGCATGCTGACTACAAAAAATAGTAAACACTGCCCAGTCCATCATCGGCTCTGACCTCCCTTCCATCGAGGGGATCTATCGCAGTCGCTGCCTCAAAAAGGCTGGCAGCATCATCAAGGACCCACACCATCCTGGCCACACACTCATCTCCCCGCTACCTTCAGGTAGAAGGTACAGGAGACTGAAGACTGCAACGACCAGGTTCAGGAATAGCTATTTCCCCACAGCCATCAGGTTATTAAACTTGGCTTGGACAAAACTCTGAACATTAATAGCCCATTATCTGTTATTTGCACTTTATCAGTTTATTTATTCATGTGTGTATATATTCATATAATGGTATATGGACACACTGATCTGTTTTGTAGTCAATGCCTACTGTGTTCTGTTGTGCTGAAGCAAAGCAAGAATTTCATTGTCCTATCAGGGACACATGACAATAAACTCACTTGAATCTTGAATCTTGCTTCTCCCCCTCTCCCATCAGGAAAGAGGTACAGAAGTGTGAAAACACCCCCCCCCAGATTCAGGGACAGTTTTTCCCCAGCTGTTATCAGGCAACTGAACCATCCTCTCACCAACCGGAGAGCGGTCCTGAACTACCATCTACCCCATTGGAGACCCTCAGAGTGCCTATCATTGGACTTTACTTGCACTGAATGTTATTCCCTTTATCCTGTATCTGTACACAGTGGACGGTTCGATTGTAATCACGTATCGTCTTTCTGCTGACTGGTTAGGATGCACCAAAAAACATCTTCACTGTAGCTCGGTACACGTGACGATAAATCTAACTAAATTATAGGATGTGGATCCCCTTGGTTGGACTACTCCTTATTGCCAACCCATTCCTGCCCGCAAACCAATGCCAGCCATTGGAGAAGAGGCACGGTGGCGCAGCGGTAGAGTTGCTGCCTCACAGCGCCGGAGACCCGGGTTCGATCCTGACTACGGGTGCCGTCTGTACGGAGTGTGTACGTTATCCCTGTGACCCGCGTGGGGTTTACCGGGTTTTTTTCCGGGCGCACCGGTTTCCTCCCACATTCCAAGGACGTGCAGGTTTGTAGGTTATTCGACCTTTGTGAACTTTCCCTGGTGTACAGGATAGAACTAGTGTACGGGCGATCGCTGGGCTGTGCAAACACGCTGGGCCGAAGATCACGTTTCCATGCAAAATCTCTAACGCTAAAGAATACAAATCGAAAAAGTAAAGAGGAATAGAGTGTGAGTGTATATTTGGTTTCACATTATAGAGATACAGCACCGAACAGGGCCGTCGGACCAACAAGTCCGCGCCAGCCAGCAGTCACACCGTACACTAACACCATCCTACACACCGGGGACAAATTACAATTCTTACCGAAGGCCATTCACCTACAAAGCTGCACGTCTTTGAAGTGTGGGAGGAAACCGGAGCACCCGGAGAAAACCCACGCGGGTCACGGGGAGAACGTACAAACTCCGTACAGACAGCACCCGGGTTCAGGATGGAATCCGGGTCTCTGGCGCTGTGAGGCAGCAACTCTACCCGCTGTGCCACCATTGCGCCCTTCAACTATACAATCATCCACTTGTTGAACAGTCCACTGAGGAATGATTAACATGGAGTATGGAGACAAGTATTGGATTGTGCGAGAGACGGGAATGGGAGAGGTTTTCTGGTTTGGGCACAAACTTACAACTAACTTCAAACTATTGCAGACTGAGGCCCGGTAAACCAGTCAAGTACAAATAAAGCTGCATCAACTCACGCTGTCTCTTGCCCAGAGTAGGTGAATCGAGGACCAGAGGACATACAGTAGGTTCAAGGTGGAGGGGAAAAGATTTAATAGGAATCTGAGGGGCAACCTTTTCACACAAAGGGTGGTGGGCGTATGGAACGAGCTGCCGTAGGAGGTAGTTGAGGCTGGGACTATCGCGACGTTTAAGAAACAGTTCAGACAGGTACATGGATGGGACAGGTTTGGAGGGATATGGGCCAAACGCGGGCAGGTGGGACTAGTGTAGATGGGACATGTTGGCCGGTGTGGGCAAGTTGGGCCAAAGGGCCTGTTTCCACGCTGTATCACTCAATGACTCAAACAATAGACAATAGACAATAGGTGCAGGAGTAGGCCATTCGGCCCTTCGAGCCATTCAATGTGATCATGGCTGATCATCCCCAATCAGTACCCCGTTCCTGCCTTCTCCCCATATCCCCTGACTCCGCTATTTTTAAGAGCCCTATCTAGCTCTCTCTTGAAAGCATCCAGAGAACCTGCCTCCACCGCCCTCTGAGGCAGAGAATTCCACAGACTCACAACTCTCTGTGAGAAAAAGTGTTTCCTCATCTCCGTTCTAAATTGCTTACTCCTTATTCTTAAACTGTGGCCGCTGGTTCTGGAGGAACTTAAATCCTTTTTCCAAGAGGTAGCAATTCATTCAGCGCAGGAGTTCATTTCTCTCTTTCAATTCCTTTTCAATCGATCACAAGACGAGTTACATACGTCCCCCCATCAAAATAACTGCTGGTTGACTGGGTACATCCATTAGAGTTGAATAAATCCTAGGCCCAGGTGCACTTTTGCAATTGCTTTTAACTTGCGATGCACATGACCAATGTTCTCCAGAGGTATAAACATCAATCCTACCATACAACGAACATACTCTATTCTATCTTTAAGAGAGACAAAAAACCTGGAGAAACTCAGTGGGTGAGGCAGAATCTATGGAGCGAAGGAATAGGTGACGTTTCGGGTCGAGACCCTTCTTCAGTCTGAAGAAGGGTCTCGACCTGAAACGTCACCTATTCCTTTGCTCCATAGATGCTGTCTCACCCGCTGAGTTTCTCCAGCATTTTTGTCTACCTTCGATTTTTCCAGCATCTGCAGTTCCTTCTTAAACTATTCATAGGACGACAGATGGCGCAATGGGCTAAGTGTTCGGCTGGCAACCGGAAGGTAGCCGGTTCGAATCCCGCTTGGAGTGCATACTGTCGTTGTGTCCTTGGGCAAGACACTTCACCCACCTTTGCCTGCCTGTGAATGTGTGTGAATGTGTGTGAATGATTGGTGGTGGTCGGAGGGGCCGTAGGCGCAGATTAGCAGCCACGCTTCCGTCAGTCTGCCCCAGGGCAGCTGTGGCTACAGAAGTAGCTCACCACCACCGAGTGTGACTGAGGAGTGAATGAATAATGCGATGTAAAGTGCCTTGAGTATTAGAAAGGCGCTATATAAATCCCATCCATTATTATTATTATTATTATTCCATGTCTAAATGTGTCGGGAACTTGAGGCTGTAAACAGGGACTCTAATTGCAAAGATTAGAAAGACCTTTGGTGTGGCGAGGTCTTATAGAGTTGTAGAGTTATATAACGTGAAAACAGGCCCTTTGGCCCAACTTGCCCACACTGGCCAGCATGCTCCAGCTACACTAGTCCCACCTGCCTGCCTTTGGCCCATATCCCTCTCAATAGACAATAGACAATAGGTGCAGGAGTAGGCCATTCGGCCCTTCGAGCCAGCACCGCCATTCAATGTGATCATGGCTGATCATCCCCAATCAGTACCCCGTTCCTGCCTTCTCCCCATATCCCCTGACTCCGCTATTTTTAAGAGCCCTATCTAGCTCTCTCTTGAAAGTATCCAGAGAACCGGCCTCCACCGCCCTCTGTTGTGATAGTCCCAGCCTCAACTACCTCCTCCGGCAGCTCATTCCATACACCCGCCATCCTCTGAACGAAAAAAGTTGCCTCTCAGGTTTCTATTATATCTTTCCTCCTGTATAAGGCCCATATCCCTCGAAACCTATCCTATCCATGTGCCTGTCTATATGTTTAGTTTAGATTAGTTTAGTTTAGAGATACAGCATGCAAACAGGCCCTTCAACCCACCGAGTCTGCACTGAGTCCACCGTGTCTGGGCTGAGTCCACCGTGTCTGGGCTGAGTCCACCGTGTCTGGGCTGAGTCCACCGTGTCTGGGCTGAGTCCACCGTGTCTGTGCTGAGTCCGCGCCAACCAGCGATCCCCCTGTACACTAGTGCTATCCTACACACAATAGACAATAGACAATAGGTGCAGGAGTAGGCCATTCAGCCCTTCGAGCCAGCACTGCCATTCAATGTGATCATGGCTGATCATCCCCAATCAGTACCCTGTTCCTGCCTTCTCCCCATATCCCCTGACTCCGCTTTCTTTAAGAGCCCTATCTAGCTCTCTCTTGAAAGTATCCAGAGAACTGGCCTCCACCGCCCTCTGAGGCAGAGAATTCCACAGACTCACAACTCTCTGTGTGAAAAAGTGTTTCCTCGTCTCCGTTCTAAATGGCTTACTCCACACACTTGAGACAATTACTTCACAACTGGCCGAAGTCAATTAACCGACAAACCTGTCCGTCTTTGGAGTGTGGGAGGAAACCGGAGCCCCTGGAGAAAACCCACGTGGTCAGGGAGAGAGCGTACAAACTGCATACAGACAGCACCCATAGTCGGGATCGAACTTGGGTCTCTGGCGCTGAGAGACAGCAGCAAATCTACCGCGGCGCCACCGTGCCGCTCTAAAAACATTGCCAGAGACCCGGATTCGATCCTGACTGCAGGTGCTGTCTGTACGGAGTTTGCATGTTATCCCTGTCACCACAGGGCGGGGGGGGGGGGTTCTCCAGGTGCTCCGGTTTCCTCCCGCACTCCAAAGACGCGCAGGTTTGTCAGTTAATTGACTTCGATCAGTTGTAAAAAAATTGTCCCTAGTGTGTGTGTGTGTGGGATAGAGCTAGTGTACATGGTGATTGCTGGTCGACACGGTCTCGGTGGGCCGAAGGGCCTGTTCGCGCGCTGTTGTCTAATTAGTCACCTCAATGGCTGTTATTCATCGGTGTTTCTGATATTTGTCGGCTGGTGATTATAATTGGATGGTGCCCATTCACGAGACACAGAGGCAGAGGTTGATGCCAGAGTCCGTGCTCTGTTAATTAACATTAAAAGCACATTCTGAAACAAAGGCAGTAGGTGCCATTTAAAATGAATGCCAGTCAAATCAACGTGCCATATCCTCACCTCAATGCTTCTGGGACTACGGGCTGGAAATAAATGAGTTTCCTATGATGAAAGAAAAACTGTCTTTCCGCAGTGTTTCATTTTGCATGTAGATTAGAAGCTATCGGGAAAGCTTTGAATTTACATGTATCACCTGAAAGCAGGCTACAAAATAGTCACGGGCATCTTCCCAGCTGTTAGACTGAGCGAGTGCACTCAAACACACTGTTGCCAGACAAGGACTGTGTTTTGAGAAGGAGTGTCTGACCAAAATGGCTGGATACTTTTCACCAACGTTGATGTTAATCGCAGACAATTAGCAGCGAGAACTAAGGCCAGGGATACTCAGTAAATCATAAGAGCGTAAGTGACAGGAGCATAATAAGGCCATTCAGTAGACAATAAAAATATAGGTGCAGGAGTAGGCCATTCGGCCCTTCGAGCCAGCACCGCCATTCAATGTGATCACGGCTGATCATCCCCAATCAGTACCCCGTTCCTGCCTTCTCCCCATATCCCCTGACTCCACTATCTTTAAGAGCCCTATCTAGCTCTCTCTTGAATGTATCCAGAGAACCGGCCTCCACCGCCCTCTGAGGCAGAGAATTCCGCAGACTCACAACTCTCTGTGTGAAAAAGTGTTTCCTCGTCTCCGTTCTAAATGGCTTACTCCTTATTCGGCCCATCAAGTCCACTCCAGTTCAATGGCTGATCTATCCCTCCCTCATAACCCCATTCTCCTGCCTGATCTATCCCTCACTCATAACCCCATTCTCCTGCCTGATCTATCCCTCACTCATAACCCCATTCTCCTGCCTGATCTATCCCTCACTCATAACCCCATTCTCCTGCCTTCTCCCCATAACCTCCGACACCCGCACTAATCAAGAATCTATCTATATCTGCCTTAAAAATATCCGCTGACTTGGCCTCCACTGCCTTCTGTGGCAAAGAATTCCACAGATTCACTACCCTCTGACCAAAGAAATTCCTCTCACCTCCTTCCTAAAATAACGTCCTTTAATTCTGAGATTATGACCTCCTGTCGTAGACTCTCCCACTAGTGGAAACATCCTTTCCACATTCACTCCATCCCAGAAAAACTGGACTGCAAGGATTTGATGGACTTGCTCCAAATGTAGCAGCTTAGAAGTGTAAAGGTTGCCATCTGGCCTTGGTCACTAAAATAAAATCGGTGACCCTCGGACTATCCTTGATCGGACTTTGCTGGCTTTACCTTGCACTAAATCTTATTCCCTTATCATGTATCTGTACACTGTGAATGGTTCCTTTTTGTAATCATGTATTGTCTTCCCGCTGACGGGATAGCACGCAACAAAAGCTTTTCCCTGTACCTCGGTACACGTGACAATAAACTCAACTGGTAAAACTCCAGACTGAAGAAGGGTCTCGACCCGAAACGTCATCCGTTCCTTCTTTCCAGAGATCCTGACTGTCCTGCTGAGTTACTCCAGCATTTTGTGTCTGTCTTCAGTTTTAACCAGCATCTGCAGTTCCTTCCTGCACTAAACCAACATGCCCCATTTACACCAGTCCCACCTGTCTGCATTTGGCCCATATCCCTCTAAACCTCTAAACCGGTCACGGTGGCGCAGCGGTAGAGTTGCTGCCTTACAGCGAATGCAGCGCCGGAGACCCGGGTTCGATCCCGACTACGGGAGCTGTCTGTACGGAGTTTGCACGTTCTCCCCGTGACCTGCGTGGGTTTTCTCCGAGATCTTCGGCTTCCTCCCACACTCCAAACACGTACAGATTTGTAGGTTAATTGGCTTGGTATAAATGTACACATTGTCCCTCGTGGGCGTAGGATAGTGTTGATGTGCGGGGATCGCTGGTCGGCGCGGATCCGGTGGGCGGAAGGGCCTGTTTCCGCGCTGTATCTCTAAAAAACTAAACTAAACCAAAGTTTTTTCAAATGTTGTGATAGTCCCACTCAACTACCTCCTCCGACAGCTTGTTCCGTACACTCACCACCCTTTGTGTGAAAAGGTTACCCCTCAGGTTCCTATTAAATCTTTCGCTGCTCAGCTTAAACCTACTGTCGTCCGGTTCTTGACTCTTGGCGCGCCTGAATGGCAAAGGTAAATAGAGACAGTGGGAGAGGCCTGGGTTGTTGGAAGGACACTGCCCGAGTCACGAGGCCGTTTCTCCCTCGTGTAGTTTGATCTCGTCCCTAGACTGCTCCAGTTTGTGCGAAGCCTTTGGCAGCAGGCCCAGAGGGTGCTGAGAGCTGAGCGCCAGCAATAAGTTTATAGACAATAGACAATAGGTGCAGGAGTAGGCCATTTGGCCCTTCGAGCCAGCACCGCCATTCAATGTGATCATGGCTGATCATCCCCAATCAGTACCCCGTTCCTGCCTTCTCCCCATATCCCCTGACCGCTATTTTTAAGAGCCCTATCTAGCTCTCTCTTGAAAGCATCCAGAGAACCGGCCTCCACCGCCCTCTGAGGCAGAGAATTCCACAGACTCACAACTCTGTGTGTGAAAAAGTGTTTCCTCGTCTCCGTTCTAAATGGCTTACTCCTTATTCTTAAACTGTGGCCCCTGGTTCTGGACTCCCCCAACATCGGGAACATGTTTCCTGCCTCTAGTGTGTCCAAGCCCTTAACAATCTTATATGTTTCAATGAGACACCCTCTCATCCTTCTAAACTCCAGAGTATACAAGCCCAGCTGCTCCATTCTCTCAGCATATGACAGTCCCGCCATCCCGGGAATTAACCTTGTGAACCTACGCTGCACTCCCTCAATAGCAAGAATGTCCTTCCTCAAATTGGGGGACCAAAACTGCACACAATGTGGTCTCACTAGGGCTCTGTTCAACTGCAGAAAGACCTCTATGCTCCTATATTCGATTCCTGTTGTTATGAAGGCCAACATGCCATTCGCTTTCTTCACTGTTTAAGAGCAACGGTGTATGTTGTGGACACTGCAGATGGGTTGACTCACAGCTTTGACCTTCTCGCACACAATCTGGGTCCGTAATCAATCAGCAAAGAACCTCTGCTTCAAACAGACCAAGAGAAATATTTAAGGAAGACAAAAAATGCTGGAGTAACTCAGCGGGTGAGGCAGCGTCTACGGAGCGAAGGAATAGGTGACATTTTGGGTCAAGACCCTTCCAGGGTCTCGACCCGAAACGTCACCTATTCCTTCCCGCTGAGTTACTCCAGCTTTTCCTGAAGAAGGGTCTCGACGCGAAACGTCACCTATTCCTTCGCTCGCCATCTTGTGTGTGGACTCTGTGTGTGTGTGTCATTTGAGGAAGGATATCCTTGTGTTTGAGGCAGTGCAGCGCAGGTTCACGAGATTGATCCCTGGGATGGCGGGACTGTCATATGCGGAAAGATTGAAAAGACTAGGCTTGTATTCACTGGAGTTTAGAAGGATGAGGGGGGGGTTCTTATAGAAACATATAAAATTATAAAAGGACTGGACAAGCCAGATGCAGGAAAATTTTTCCCAATGTTGGGCGAGTCCAGAACCAGGGGCCACAGTCTTAGAATAAAGGGGAGGCCATTTAAGACTGAGGTGAGAAAAAACTTTTTTACCCAGAGAGTTGTGAATTTGTGGAATTCCCTGCCACAGAGGGCAGTGGAGGCCAAATCACTTGTTGGATTTAAGAGAGAGTTAGATAGAGCTCTAGGGGCTAATGGAGTCAAGGGATATGGGGAGAAGGCAGGCACGGGTTATTGATTTTGGACGATCAAGGGCCTGTCCCACTGTACGAGGTAATTCAAGAGCTCTCCCGAGTTTAAAAAAAAATCAAACTCGTGGTAAGCACGCAGAATGTACGTAGCGGATACGTCGGAGCTCGGGGACGTCTCTTAGCGGCTCGTAACGCTAACGGCAGGTACCCGGGAAACGCGGTAAGCTCGTGAAGACTCGTGAAGATTTCTCAACGTGTTGAAAAATGTCCACGAGAGCCCCGAGTACCTACGATCGGCTATTACCGTAATTCTCCCCGAATGGCCTCCTCCTGCACCGGAATTTCGGTATAGGTTCGTAGGTACTCGGGCTCGATAAAAAGAAGCCCTCCAAACCTGTTAAACACCACAGCAGTAATAGCTGGGAGAGATGCCCAGATGTGCAGCGTCGTGTTCCTGTGTGGTAACGTGATCTGAAGTATATTCATTTATTCACTGGATTCAGATTGGATATTTATCTGGTACATGCGGATTTAACTTGAGCGACAGATTCATATTTCACCAAATAATAATTGCCTTAAGTAACATAAATAGGGTGATTAAACTGCGACTCGGCGCTGTAAAAGACCAACAGGTGGAAGAGATAACACCAATCGGGGGGTGTCGGAAGGAACTGCAGATGCTGGTTGACACCGAAGATAGACACGAAAATGCTGGAGTAACTCAGCGGGACAGGCAGCATCTCTGGAGCGAAGCAATGGGTGACGATTCGGGAAGACACCCTTCTTCGGACTGAGAGTCAGGGGAGAGTCAGGCTCCGGTTCTCTGGATACTTTCAAGAGGGAGGCTCTTAAAGATAGTGGAGTCAGGGGATATGGGGAGAAGGCAGGAATGGGGTACTGATTGGGGATGATCAGCCATGATCACATTGAATGGCGGTGCTGGCTCGAAGGGCCGAATGGCCTCCTCCTGCACCTATTGTCTATGTTTCTATGTTTCTATGAATCATCATTACTGCCTCCGAGCCATGTTCTGTTTCGTCGATGCACCATAAATATTTGTCTTCAACAGCATCGACTACAATAACCTTGCATTGATGTTGCCTTTGTGTTGGTGATAGGAGAGGGAGATGGAGATGGATCAGCCATGATCGAATGGCGGAGTAGAATTGAGTGGCCGAATGGCCTCATTCTGCTCCCACCACGAACTGTATGAACTTCTGGACACAAGAAATTGCAGATGCTGGTTTACAAAAGAAGGCACAAAGTGCTGGAGTAAAGGGCCTGTCCCACTTGGGTGTTATTTGCGTTTCATTTACGCGACATAATTTACGGATTACGGACGCGTTGTGACGCGCGCATGCCGTGTATTACGCGCACATGGCCCGTGGTGAGACGTGGTGACATAGGCAGTGACACGAGTAGCGCCCCAGGATTTGGGGATTCACAAAACCTTCGCGCGCCACCTGCATGTCACCCCAACACTTTGTGACTCCATTTACACTGAAGTTGCAAAAGCACTTCACAGCTATTGAACATCACAGAGTCCAGCCGCTGAGATACTCCAGCACTTTGTGTCTTTTTTTCTCCCCCGATGGGAATTGCCACTTTAAGGGCTGCCCTTCAGGATAGGAGGCTGTGCAGCAAACCTTGCACTCTCCTCATTGTCCACATTGGAATAATGATTCGGAGTGTGTTGGAAGGAACTGCAGGTGCTGGTTTAAATCGTCGACGCAAAATGCTGGAGTAACTCAGCGGGACAGGCAGCATCTCTGGAGAGAAGGTACACAAAAATGCTGGAGAAACTCAGCGGGTGCAGCAGCATCTATGGAGCGAAGGAAATAGGTAACGTTTCGGGCCGAAACCCTTCTTCAGACTGATAGGGGGTGGGGTGAAGAAAGGAAAAAAGGAAAAAGGCGGAGGAGGAGCCCGAGGGCTGGGGGAGGGGAGGAGACAACCAGATGACTGATGAAGGGGAGGGGACAGCAAGGGCTAGCAGAATTGGGAGAATTCAATGTTCAAACCCCCAGGATGTAGACTGCCCAAGCGGAATATGAAGGAATGGGTGACGTTTCGGGTCGACACCCTTCTTCAGATGTAAATAGATTTGGCTCAAGCAGCCCTTGCTTTCCCTCTCTCTCCATTCCCTCCCTCTTCCCAGTTCTCCGACCAGTCTTAGTGTCTCCGACTACATTTCATCTCCGTCCCTCCCACTCCCCTGACTCTCAGTCTGATGAAGGGTCTCGACCCGAAACATCACCCATTCCTCCCCTCCACAGATGCTGCCTGTCCCGCTGAGTTACCCCAGCATTTGGTGTCTATTTCGGAATTATGATTCAATGGCTCAATGGATATTTATTGTCATTTCTGCAATTGAACATTACACTGTGAAATTCATTTTGCATTTAATAATGCCGGCTCTGCCATGTGTGGCTCTAGTTAATCGGGTTCAAAGTCCGGGTTCCCACATGTTCGTTCTACTGGAGTGGCTCCCAATCCCCTCTGTAATGGTTCCCCCTCAGTGCCAGCTGATGTGACCACTGCTACCTAAAGGAGCAAAGAGGTCCTTCTGCAGTTGTACAGGGCCCTAGTGAGACCACACCTGGAGTATTGTGTGCAGTTTTGGTCCCCTAATTTGAGGAAGGACATTCTTGCTATTGAGGGAGTGCAGCGTAGGTTCACCAGGTTAATTCCCGGGATGGCGGGACTGTCATATGCTGAGAGAATGGAGCGGCTGGGCTTGTACACTCTGGGATTTAGAAGGATGAGAGGATATCTTATTGAAACATATAAGATTATTAAGGGATTGGACGCGCATGAGACAGGAAACATGTTCCCGATGTTGGGGGAGTCCAGAACCAGGGGCCACTGTTTAAGAATAAGGGGTAAGCTATTTAGAACGGAGACGAGGAAACACTTTTTCTCACAGAGAGTTGCGAGTCTGTGGAATTCTCTGCCTCAGAGGGCGGTGGAGGTGGGTTCTCTGGATACTTTCAAGAGAGAGCTAGATAGGGCTCTTAAAGATAGCGGAGTCAGGGGATATGGGGAGAAGGCAGGCTCGGGGTACTGATTGTGGATGATCAGCCATGATCACATTGAATGGCGGTGCTGGCTCGAAGGGCCGAATGGCCTACTCCTGCACCTATTGTCTATTGTCTATAAATGCACACGCCAATATTTTTTAGTTTTGTTTATTCTAGGGACACAGCGCAGAAACAGGCCCTTCGGCCCATCGAGTCCACGCCGACCAGCGATCCCTGCACACCTATGGGCCTGTCCCACTTCAGGCGATTTTTTAGGCGACTGCCGGCATCTAGAACAATGGAATTCACCGAAGTCAGCACCAGCGACAACCTATGTCACCTGGCGACAACCTACGACATCCTGGCGACAACCTACGACATCCTGGCGACAACCTACGACATCCTGGCGACAACCTACGACATCCTGGCGACAACCTACGACATCCTGGCGACAACCTACGACAGCCCAAATTGTCGTCACTGTCGCTGAAAAATTTTCAACATGTTGAAACATTTTTGGCAGTCGCCTGTAGTGGCATAAAAAATCGCCTAAGCCTACCCTACACACACTAGGGACAATTTACAATTTTACCGATCCAATCAGCCAACAATCCTGTACGGCTTTGGAGTGTGGGAGGAAACCGAAGATCCCGGAGAAATCCCACGCAGGTCACGGGGAGAATGTACAAACTCCATACAGACAGTCCCCGTAGTCGGGATCGAACCCTGGTCTGTGAGGCAGCAACTCTACCGCTGCGCCACCGTGCCGCCCCAAAATCTCGGCGGTTCTGTCTTATTTGCTATCTTTAGAGATAAAATCAGCTCATAATAAAGTTGCCCTGAAGTTATCAGTCAGACTGACGTGCCTTCTGTTGAAATAATCTCCAAGATGTGTCCTCTCAAATCTTTTCCTGACTGATGCTATCAACAATTCACAAAGCAGGGGCGCCACTAATCTATCTGGGTTTCCAGTTCAATCTAAAAGCAGTAAAAGGTGAATTCTGTGAGAAGATTGCCCTTCAGAAGCCCATCAATCTCAGAGTACCAAGCTATCTGTGGGCAGATAGGCACAGAGTGCTGGAGTAACTCAACGGGTCAGGAAGCATGTCTGGAGAAAAGGAATAGGTGACGTTTCGGGTCGAGACCCTTCTTCAGACTGAGAGTCAGGAAAACATTTTTCGCACAGAGAGTGGTGAATCTGTGGAATTCTCTGCCACAGAGGGTAGTTGAGGCCAATTCATTGGCTATATTTGTTAGATGTGGCCCTTGTGGCTAAAGGGATCAGGGGGTATGGAGAGAAAGCAGGTACAGGATACTGAGTTGGATGATCAGCCATGATCATATTGAATGGCGGTGCAGGCTCGAAGGGCCGAATGGCCTACTCCTGCACCTATTTTCCTTGTTTCTATGTTTCTATGAAGGGGAAACTGGAGGTATGCAAAGACACTTAGAACAAAAGAATGAAAGTGCCTCTTTCATACGTCTAATGTCCCTCTAGTCGGCAGGGGCTCGGTGGGCCGAAGGGCCTGTTTCCACGCTGTATCTCGAACCTAAAATAACCAAACTACACCTAAAGAAGTGCGACACGCTGGCGCAGCGGTAGAGTTGCCGCCTTACAGCGCCAGAGACCCGGATTCGATCCCGACTACTGGTGCTGTCCGTACGGAATTTGTGCGTTCCCCCCCCCCCCCCTGTGACCACGTGGGTTTTCTCCGGGAGCTCCGGTTTCCTCCCACACTCCAAAGACGAACAGGTTTGTAGGTAAATATTAAATATTGTAGATTACCCCTAGTGTGTGTAGGATAGTGCTAGTGTACGGGGTGACCGCTCATCGGCGCGGACCCGTTGGGCCGAAGGGGCTGTTTCCGCGCTGAATCTCTGAACTGAAATAACTAAACGTAACTAAACATGAAGAATATAAAGAGATATGAGTATTCAAATGCAGAGAAAACGAAGAATTTTGTTGGTGGACAAAAATGCTGGAGAAACTCAGCGGGTGAGGCAGCATCTATGGAGCGAAGGAAATAGGCGACGTTTCGGGTCGAGACCCTTCTTCAGACTGATGGTATTGTTGGTATTGTATAGAAATGTTTGCAGAGTTACACTGAACGTCAGAGCAGATTAGTTTAGTTTTGTTTAGAGGTACAGCGCAGAAACAGGCCCTTCGGCCCACCGAGTCCATGCGGTCCTCGAACACTATATCCTACACACACTAGGGACAGTTTACACTTACACCAAGCCAATTAGCCTACAAAACTGCACGTCTTTGGAGCGTGGGAGGAAACCGAAGATCTTGGGGAAAACCCACGCGGGTCACGGAGAGAACGTGCAAACTACGTACAGACAGCACTCGTAGCCGGGATCGAACCCGGGTCTCCGGCGCTGCATTCGCTGTAAGGCAGCAACTCTACCGCTGCGCCACCGTGACCGCTTTATGATGTATGGAACAGCTTGTCGGCCTGTAGACGGAAGCTCCAAGAAGACGTTTCTACCTGTTACACGGACTTTAGAGAGACATGTATAATGTCACGGATGATCTGAAACAAACGAGATCTGAAGCAGACATGGCAAGTGTCAGCCCTTGGCAACATTTCCCAACCGATTTTCAATGCTGGATCCCCTGACGTGGGCTTCTACTGCTGGAGGCCTTTCTCACATCTATAATCCTTGGAATGGCAGGCCATTCCATTTGAATTCCCAAGATTTAAGCTCACACCAGACAGGCACACACATCTTCCGCCTTCGGGAGAGTTTTGGAGTTCTGCAAAAATTTGGCATGAGGATCCATCCGATGATCCTGCCAACCGGAGGCCCTGGTTCAATAGACACAAAAATCTGGAGTCACGCAGCATGTCAGGCAGCATCTCTGGACAGAAGGAATGGGGGGTGTTTCGGGTCGAGACCCTTCTTCAGAAATGTTATTTATTCGTAGAATAAACTTATTTATTTACTAATAGAGTCTGAAGAAGGGTCTCGACCCGAAACGCCACCCATTCCTTCTCTCCAGAGATGCTGCCTGTCCCGCTGAGTTACTCCAGCATTTTGTGTCTATCTGTGGTTTAAACCAGCACCTGCAGTTCCTTCCTGCACATTCAGCCCACACGTCTTCTGACTCGACCCGAAATGTCACCTATTCCTTTTCTCCAGAGATACTGCCTGACTCGCACAGTTACTCCAGCATTTTGTGTCTATCTCCTCCGTAAACAAGCATCTGCAGTTCCGTCCTACACATTCACCTTACCAGATTTCCTCACAGGTTAGTTGGTTGTACATGTATCTAGGAGATTAATCTCCAAATCCTCAAGAGTCCAGGGTGATTTGTCTATTCCAACAAACGTGGTGGATGGGATTTATAGGAAGCTATAAATATGGGCTATTTATAAAATATATTATTGACAATAGACAATAGGTGCAGGGGTAAGACATTCGGCCCTTCAAGCCAGCACCGTCATTCAATGTGATCATGGCTGATCTTCCCCAATCAGTACCCCGTTCCTGCCTTCTCCCCATATCGCCTGACTCCGCTATCTTTAAGAGCCCTATCTAGCTCTCTCTTGAAAGCATCCAGAGAACCGGCCTCCACCGCCCTCTGAGGCAGAGAATTCCACAGACTCACAACTCTCTGTGTGAAAAAGTGTTTCCTCATCTCCGTTCTAAACGGCTTACCCCTTATTCTTAAACTGTGGTCCCTGGTTATGGACTCCCCCAACATCGGGAACATGTTTCCTGCCTCTAGCGTGTCCAAACCCTTAATAATTTTGTATGTTTCAATAAGATTCCCTCTCATCCTTCTAAACTCCAGAGTATACAAGCCCAGCCGCTCCATTCTCTCAGCATATGACAGTCCCGCCATCCCGGGAATTAACCTTGTAAACCTACGCTGCACTCCCTCAATAGCAAGGCTACTAGTGAACTAGTTAGCATTGTTCTGAGGGAAGGAGCCATGAATCTGCGATTGACGAAGGACAGGTAATGGCGTTACGGCCTAGTATAGTCAAGTATGATCTAGTTTAGTTTAGTTTAGAGATACAGCGCAGTGGCCTGGGAAATCAGAATGTTGGAAGTTTGCAACGGAGAATGTTTCTCTGAAGGTAGACAAAAATGCTGGAGAAACTCAGCGGGTGAGGCAGCATCTATGCAGCGAAGGAAATAGGCAACGTTTCAGTCTGAAGAAGGGTCTTGTCCCGAAACGTTGCCTATTTCCGTCGCTCCATAGATGCTGCCTCACCCGCTGAGTTTCTCCAGCATTTTTTCCTACCTTCGATTTTCCAGCATCTGCAGTTCCTTCTTAAACATGTTTCTCATAAAGTTTTGGTTCTGTTCTTTGTTAAAAAAAAGATCTTTGTCATTTTATCCATTGTTTAGTTTAGATTAGTTTAGAGATACAGCGCGGAAACAGGCCCTTCGGCCCACCGGGTCCGCGCCGACCAGCGATCCCCGCACACTAGCACTATCCTACACACACTAGGGACAATTTACATTTATACCGAGCCAATTAGCCTACAAACGAAGGCTCCTATATCGAATGTACGAGCAAAGAGGTCCTTCTGCAGTTGTACAGGGCCCTAGTGAGACCACACCTGGAGTATTGTGTGCAGTTTTTGTCCCCTAATTTGAGGAAGGACATTCTTGCTATTGAGGGAGTGCAGCGTAGGTTTACAAGGTTAATTCCCGGGATGGCGGGACTGTCATACGCTGAGAGAATGGAGCGGCTGGGCTTGTACACTCTGGGATTTAGAAGGATGAGAGGATATCTTATTGAAACATATAAGATTGTTAAGGGCTTGGACACGCTAGAGGCAGGAAACGTGTTCCCGGTGTTGGGGGAGTCCAGAACCAGGGGCCACAGTTTAAGAATAAGGAGTAAGCCATTTAGAACGGAGACGAGGAAACACTTTTTCTCACAGAGAGTGGTGAGTCTGTGGAATTCTCTGCCTCAGAGGGCGGTGGAGGCAGGTTCTCTGGATGCTTTCAAGAGAGAGCTAGATAGGGCTCTTAAAATAGCGGAGTCAGGGGATATGGGGAGAAGGCAAGAACGGGGTACTGATTGGGGATGATCAGCCAAGATCACATTGAATGGTGGTGTTGGCTCGAAGGGCCGAATGGCCTACTCCTGCACCTATTGTCTATTGTCTATTGTCTATTGTCTAAACCTGTACGTCTTTGGAGTTTGGGAGGAAACCGAAGATCTCGTAGAAAACCCACGCAGTTCACGGGGAGAACGTACAAACTCCGTACAGACGGGGCACCCGTGGTCAGGATCTCGAACCCGGGTCCCTGGCGCTGTGAGGCAGCGACTCTACCTCCGCGCCACCGTGCCGCGCCTTCCCTCAGCCGACTGCTTCCTTTGTTCAGAGTTTTTTTTTTTTGTTCTGCCCAATCAAATATTTCAGTGAGCGATTTTTAATTGGCGCTCGACGTCCGTGCCAACGAGGCCCCGTTTCTCTCCAACAGCCGGCTGGCACTCTCTCAGCTCACTGCAGGAGCAGGCCTTTCAGAGCAGCCTTCAAGATGTCAGCCGCCCCGGGATGTCCTGAAACATTATTCCACTCATTTGCAGATCAGCACAAATTGGCGTCAATTAAGCAAGAGAGAGAGAGAGAGAGAGGTGGCGCTTATTAATGAGTTGGCAGGCAGCCTTTGGTCCGTGGGAGAGAGAGGACCGTGTGAGCCCCTCACTGGTACAAAGCAATTGGCAGCAGTAAAATAGAAGATGCATATCTTTGGTGCAAATGTTGCGTTCTACCTGATTGTGAATGGATTCTGCAGTCAGAGTACATATACGTGATAGCAGCAGAATTAGGCCATTCAGCCCATCATGTCTGGACTCCGCCATTCAATCGTGGCTGATCTATCACTCCCTCCTCAATCCGTTCTCCTGACACCCTCAAGGGCCTGTCCCACTTTCACCACCTAATTCAAGACCTCTGCCGAGTTTGCCCTTGACTCGTACTCACAGCATGGTCGTCACGAGGTCGTAGGAGGCCGTGATGCTGGTCGTAGCTACTCGTGGCATCAAGTAGGTCGGGGCGTTTTTACAACATGATGAAAAATGTCCACAAGTAAAAAATGTTGTGAATTAGGTCATGAATCAGGTCCTTCAGTAATCAAGAATCTGTCAACGTCCGCCTTAAAAATACCTGACTTGGCCTGTGGCAATGAATTCCACAGATTCACCACCCTCTGACTAAAGAAGTTCCTCCTCATCTCCTTTCTAAAGGAACATCGTTTTATTCTGAGGCCGTGCCCTCTGGTGCTAGACTCTGCCACTAGTGGAAACATCCTCTCCACGTCCACTCTATCCAGTCCTTTCACTATTTGGTGCTTACACTCTCTTTTTCACTGCAGTTTTTATTTTGCTAATAAACAAAGGCGTCTAGTATAAAAGACAAAATGCTGGAGTAACTCAGCGGGTCAGGCAGCATCTGTGGAGAACATGGATAGGTGACATTCTGGGACAGGACACTGGTGCCATGTGTGATCAGATTGGAAAACGGTGGTTAATATTCACGCTAAAGATTTCTACGAGTTGAGTATTTTTGTCGAATGCTAGGGAGATTTCACTGATCCAGTATTTGGTTAGGCAGGTAGACAAATGTGCTGGAGAAACTCAGCGGGTGAGGCAGCATCAATGGAGCGAAGGAAATAGGCGACGTTTCGGGTCGAGACCCTTCTTCAGAGGCACCACCAGTTTTAGATAAATGCTTATCTAAAAAACTGCTCCAATAAAAATTATTACTGCAAATAAAAAACACGAAATGCAAACACAAGCTACTGCTTCTAAGGCCAGAGTAAATAAAAATATATAAATACTGGAAATGCAAAGTCAACACTGAGTTGGTTTAGTTAGTCACAGTTAGTGGGTGGAAATGAGAGTGGAATTTATCGGGTGGGGTGAAGGCATGTTTAGTTTAGTTTATTGTCACGTGTACCGAGATTGAGTGGAAAGTTAGACATAGAGTGCTGGAGTAACTCAGCGGGTCAGGCAGCATCTGTGGAGAACATGGATAGGTGACGTTTCACAGAGTGCTGGAGTAACTCAGCGGGTCAGGCAGCATCTGTGGAGAACATGGATAGGTGACGTTTCACAGAGTGCTGGAGTAACTCAGCGGGTCAGGCAGCATCAGTGGAGCGAAGGAAATGGGCAACCTTCCGGGCCGAAACCCTGAAGGAAATAGGCAACGTTTCGGGCCGAAACCCGGAAGGGTTTCGGGCCGAAACGTTGCCTATTTCCTTCGCTCCATAGATGCTGCCGGAACATGGATAGGTGACGTTTCACAGAGTGCTGGAGTAACTCAGCGGGTCAGGCAGCATCTGTGGAGAACATGGATAGGTGACGTTTCACAGAGTGCTGGAATAACTCAGTGGGTCAGGCAGCATCTGTGGAGAACATGGATAGGTGACGTTTCACAGAGTGCTGGAGTAACTCA
Source organism: Malacoraja senta (assembly GCA_038087875.1). NCBI lineage: Eukaryota > Metazoa > Chordata > Chondrichthyes > Rajiformes > Rajidae > Malacoraja > Malacoraja senta. The sequence goes on from CM075979.1 coordinate 4,034,415, forward strand.
GCGGGTCAGGCAGCATCTGTGGAGAACATGGATAGGTGACGTTTCACAGAGTGCTGGAGTAACTCAGCGGGTCAGGCAGCATCTCTGGAGGACATGGATAGGTGACATTTCGGGTTGGGACCCTTCGAAACATCACCTATCCATGTTCTGCAAAGATGCTGAAATCCCGTAAGGAGCTACAGATATTGGATTATAACTGTACACAATGTGGTTACTCCAGCAATCTATGTCTCTTTTTGTAAACCAGCATCTGCAGATCCTTCTGGTTCCGAACGATGAGCGGCACGGCGGTGCAGCGGTAGAGTTGCCACCTCACAGCGCCCAGAGACTCCGGTTCGATCCTGACTATGGGCGCTGTCTATACAGAGTTTGTACCTTCTCCCCGTGACCTGCGTGGGTTTTCTCCGGGTGCTCCGGTTTCCTCCCACACTCCAAAGACGTGCAGGTTGGTAGGTTAATTGTCTTCGGTGACATTGTAATTGTCCCTAGTGTGTGTAGGATAGTGTTAGTGTGCGGGGATCGCTGGTTGGTGCCGACTCGGTGGGGCGAAGGGCCTGTTTCTACGCTGTATCTCGGAACTAAACGAAACAAAGCGTGAAATGCTTCACCTTGAATTCTCAGAGATATTACAACCAAGCATTCCAACAACTATTGATTTTTATTTCTATCAGGTTAATCCTCACCAATAACAATGTTGAACAAGCACTTTTAGTTTAGTGTAGTTTAGGTTAGTTTAGTGATACAGCGCAGAAACAGGCCCTTCAGCCCACTGAGTCCGCGCCGACCAGCAATCCCCGCACACTAATACTATCCCACACACACTAGGGTCAATTTGACATTCATGCCAAGCCAATTAACCAACAAACCCGCACGTCTTTGGAGTGTGGAAGGAAACCGAAGATCTCGGAGAAAACCCACGCAGGTCACGGGGAGGACGTGCAGACTCCGTACAGACAGCACCCAGTAGTCGGGATCGAACCCGGGTCTCTGGCGCTGTAAGGCAGCAACTCTACCGCTGCGCCACCGTGCCGTGATTCACCGCAAGCATTGGTTTTTACATGGGCAAACATTTTGTCTCTCTGGCAGTCTGTGCTGTATTCATGGAAATGGTGGTGGTCTTTGAGAGGTCAGTGGAACGAGGAGCCCACCCTTCAGTGGTCTGTGAATGTTATCAGTTGGCCAAACGCACGCCCTTGGCACGAACAGTACAACATTTTCCCGTTGTCTGTGTCTCCCTGCTAGTTTAGTTTTAGTTTAGTCTAGAGATACAGCGCGGAAACAGGCCCTTCCGCCCACCGAGTCCGCGCCAACCAGCGATCCCCGCACACTGACACCATCCTACACACACTGGGGACAATTTACAATTATATCGATCCAATTAACCCACAAACTTGTACGTCTTTAGAGTGTGGAAGGAAACTGAAGATCTCGGAGAAAACCCACGCGGTCACGGGGAGAACATGCAAACTCCGTACAGACAGCACCCGTAGTCAGGATCGAACCTGGGTCTCTGGCGCTGTGAGGCAGCAAGTCTACAGTTGTGCCACCCTAAACCCCAGATTCCCTGAGCCCTCAGCCTTAACTTCTTTCTGTGGTACTTTGAGAATGTCTTTGGTAAGTTCTTTGGTTAGAGTGGATGTGGAGAGGATGTTTCCACTTAGCAGAGGATGGGATTGAGCACATAATCAGGTCAGCACTCCAGCTCCATGCTGATGAAAGTTGCCTCTTCCAGATGAGGCGTTAATGCAAAGAGCTCTGCCCCTTCAGAATGGATGCAAGTCTCCTGGCATGACTTTGAACAACAAGGGTCAGTCTCTGATGTGGTTGCCACGGTTTACCTCTCAACAACCATCATTAATACATCAGTAATCATTTCCCCAGATCTCACTCAGCCCATATATAAACCAGTGGGACCATCCGAGCGTCACAGACACACGCTGAAAAGATGTTCGAAGGTACACAAAAATGCTGGAGAAACTCAGCGGGTGCAGCAGCATCTATGGAGCGAAGGAAATAGGCAACGTTTCGGGCCGAAATCCTTCTTCAGACACTTGAGTTCAGTTTCGCTTATTGTCATGTGTACCGGGGTAAGTCAGTCAGAACGGAGATGTGGAAAGATTATTAAGGGTTTATTAAGGGTTTGGACACGCTAGAGGCAGGAAACATGTTCCCGATGTTGGGGGAGTCCAGAACCAGGGGCCACACACAGTTTGAGAATAAGGGGTAAGCCATTTAGAACGGAGACGAGGAAACACTTTTTCACGCAGAGAGTGGTGAGTCTGTGGAATTCTCTGCCTCAGAGGGCGGTGGAGGCAGGTTCTCTGGATGCTTTTCAAGGGAGAGCTAGATAGGACTCTTACAGATAGCGGAGTCAGGGGATATGGGGAGAAGGCAGGAACGGGGTACTGATTGGGGATGATCAGCCATGATCACATTGAAAGGCAGTGCTGGCTCGAAGGGTCAAATGGCCTACTCCTGCACCTATTGTCTATTGTCTATTGTCTATTCTCCAGACTGAGAGTCAGGGAAGAGTGGGGGGGGGGGGGATGTCCAGAGATATGGAAGGGTGAGGTGTGAAAAGGACAGATCCAAGCAGACAATGTTCAAGGAAAAGAGGAATGGTTCATTGTTTTCTGAGGGGAAGGTGACAACGAGGCGTACACACAGTAAAATTTATGCAGGAGGACAGTGAAACTTGGGTGGGGGAGGGACGGAGAGAGAGGGAAAGCAAGGGTTACTTGAAGTTGGAGAAATCAATATTCATGCCGCTGGGTTGTAAGCTGCCCGAGCTTTTTTATCTTGCACATTACATGTTATGCTTCATTGCTGTCACCTGCACACTCTTGAAGTCTTCAATTGCAGCTCAATGTTTCTTAGTATTGATCACCGCTCAATAATTCTGTGTCTGTTTCCAACCCCTCGCCACTTCGCTGCCTCTGACTGTCTGATGGAAAACAAGCCCCGCGTTGCAGCGTCTACTCCCCCGCAGAGGTTGGCAGCAGGAGTTCATCAAGGTTGGCTTCAATGTCCCGCAGGACATCCCTCTCTTGCTCATCGCTGATACCCAACGCAGCCCGCGAGGACTCCTGGCCCCAACCTCCAACGCTTCCCAGAATCAGCATCGTTCAATCTCCCTCTCCGCCGGGCGGTCACGGTGACGCAGCGGGCAGAGCCGCTGCCTCACGGCGCCGGAGACCCGGGTTCGATCCCGACTACGGGTGCTGTCCGTACGGAGTTTGTACGTTCCCCCCGTGACCTGCGTGGGTTTTCTCCGAGATCTTCGGTTTCCTCCCGCACTCCAAAGACGCACAGGTCTGCAGGCTAATTGGCTGAGTATACATTTAAATTGTCCTCAGTGTGTGTAGGATAGTGTTAGCGTGCGGGGATCGCTGGTCGGCCTGGGCTCTGTGGGCCGAAGGGCCTGTTTCCGCGCTGTATCTCTTAACTAAACTGAAATCCCCAAACTAAAACTCATCTGAACTAAAATTAATTTCAAGGAACACCACTGTCTGAGTCACAATGCTCTGTTATTGAGCCATACCGCACGGACATTAAAAAAAATCCTGTTGGCTATGGTCTTTGGACAATGGACGCTCTTGAGGGCCTGTCCCACTTTCACGACCTAATTCACAACCTTGAAAAAAACGGCCTGACCTACTTGATGCCACGAGTACCTACGATTAGCATCACTGCCTGCTACGACGAGCATCACGACCTGCTACGACCTACCTACGACCTCCTACGAGCTACCTACGACCTTCTATGACCTCGTGACGACCATGCTGCGAGTATGAGTCAAGGGCAAACTCGGCCCTTGAAATTAGGTCGTGAAAGTGGGACCGGCCCTTTAGTCAGTCGATGTGAACTTTGCCTTCCAGTGGTAAATTACTGGGATTAGACCAGGGGCTCGTTCTTGAAGAAAATATTAGCTGTGATTTGATGTAAGACGAGCTGCTAATGCGAAAGGATACGATAGAACTTTATTTATCCCAGGAGGGAAATTGATCTGCCGACAGTGATAAAATACAACAAGAGACATGAAACATGACATTAAAGTGACGAGTGGAAAGGATAGGGGATGTGCAAAGATTGTGGAGGGTGGGAGAGGAGTCAGTCTACCCCACGACGGGAGGGGGAGGAGTTGTACAGTTTGATAGCCACAGGGAAGAAGGATCTCCTGTGGCGTTCTGTGCTGCATCTTGGTGGGACCAGTCTGTTGCTGAAGGTGCTCCTCAGGTTGACCAGTGTGCCATCACGCACAATAGAGGCATTGAAAGTGATGGAGGCTTTGATGGAACAACTATAGATGCGCAGGTCGGAGGCTCAAGGCTCAGTGCTGGGACCCCAGCTATTTACAATTTATATTAATGATTTGGACGAGGGAATTGAAGGCAACATCTCCAAGTTTGCGGATGACACTAAGCTGGGGGGCAGTGTTAGCTGTGAGGAGGATGCTAGGAGACTGCAAGGTGACTTGGATAGGCTGGGTGAGTGGGCAAATGTTTGGCAGATGCAGTATAATGTGGATAAATGTGAGGTTATCCACTTTGGTGGCAAAAACGGGTAGGCAGACTATTATCTAAATAGTGGCCGATTAGGAAAAGGGGAGATGCAGCGAGACCTGGGTGTCATGGTACACCAGTCATTGAAAGTAGGCATGCAGGTGCAGCAGGCAGTGAAGAAAGCGAATGGTATGTTGGCGTTCATAGCTAGAGGATTTGAGTATAGGAGCAGGGAGGTTCTACTGCAGTTGTACAGGGTCTTGGTGAGACCACACCTGGAGTATTGCGTACAGTTTTGGTCTCCAAATCTGAGGAAGGACATTATAGCCATAGAGGGAGTGCAGAGAAGGTTCACCAGACTGATTCCTGGGATGTCAGGACTTTCATATGAAGAAAGACTGGATAGACTTGGCTTATACTCGCTAGAATTTAGGAGATTGAGGGGGGATCTTATAGAAACGTACAAAATTCTTATGGGGTTGGACAGGCTAGATGCAGGAAGATTGTTCCCGATGTTGGGGAAGTCCAGGACAAGGGGTCACAGCTTAAGGATAAGGGGGAAATCCTTTAAGACCGAGATGAGAAAAAACGTTTTCACACAGAGAGTGGTGAATCTCTGGAACTCTCTGCCACAGAGGGTAGTCGAGGCCAGTTCATTGGCTATATTTAAGAGGGAGTTAGATGTGGCCCTTGTGGCTAAATGGATCAGGGGTTATGGAAAGAAGGCAGGTACGGGATACTGAGTTGGATGATCAGCCATGATCATATTGAATGGCGGTGCAGGCTCGAAGGGCCGAATGGTCTACTCCTGCACCTATTTTCTATGTATCTAAGTATCTATGTAACTATGGATGTGCAGGTCGGAGGCTCAGTAACCCGAGCTGACATCTAAGATAACTGGCACGACTGTGGAATTCATTGCCACAGAAGGCTGTGGGGGCCAAGTCAATGGATATTTTGAAGGTAGAGATAAATAGATTCTTGATTAGTATGGGTGTCAGGGGCTGTGGGGAGAAGGCAGGAGATAGGGGTTAGGAGAGAGAGATAGATCAGCCATGATTGAATGGTGGAGTGGACTTGATGGGCCGAATGGCCTGATTCTTCTCCTATCACTTATGACCTGATGAACCAAAGGGGAGAGGAGAATATTTCTTCTCGTGCAGCAAGGAGTTATCTAGAGAGCATCACCTTGGGGCAGGGGCTATAGACCTGCACGGGAAGGTAGACGCTCCCGCCCCCACGAGTCTTGGGCAGATGGGGCTCGTCAGCCTAGGAGAGGGAAAACTCTGATTTAAAACCTCCACTGCCTTGTGGCTGTATCCAGTCATGGAAAAGGCTCCTGGAGTAAACCTCAGGAAAATCCGGAGTCGGAGCCCCTGAGGCAGTTCGTCGTTGTCTACAACCTCGCTCTGGCAGCTCCTGCGACGGCGCTGGTGCCAAACTGTAACGGCCCTGCTGTTCCTTTGGATCGATCAGCGACGTGGAGAGGGGGGGGACGTGCTGCATGGGGAACAGCCTGTCCTCCATATGACATCGATCGCCCAGGCTTGCATCCGACCAGGATGCATCACCCATGGTCAGTCATGACCGAGAGGGGCCTATTACTGCCACTACTATCGCTTGGAAGAGCAGCAGAGGATTTTTAAATTTTTTTTTAGAAGAACCAGGATGGTTTTGATGGGCTGAATGGGCAGGAAGGAACTGTGCAGACGCTGGTTTAAACCGAAGAGAGGCACAGAAAGCTGGCGTAACCCAGCCGGACAGGCGGCATCTCTGGAGAGAAGGAATGGGTGACGTTTCCAAGGAAACGTCACCCATTCCTTCTCTCCAGAGATGCCGCCTGTCCTGCTGAGTTACTCCAGCTGTTTGCGTCTATGGCGGGCTGAATGTTCTCCCACCCCCCCCCCCCCCTGCGTGATTCACTGCAGCCAAGTGCTGTGGAATGAATCACCATCGGGCCTACTTAGCAAGAGGCTGAGATCCAGAGGGGCCAACGGAAACGTATGAGATGCACGGCGCAGCACTTAAGATTCAGCCACCCGTTTTAACATGTTATTCATGAGCAGGCATCCCCCCCCAGTTTAATTCCATAACATCATTCATTGATTCGAAATAAATTGGTGCCAATTTCCAGCATTGATTCAGCGGCTGACGAAATACTCCGTTCAGCCAACACTCGAAAGTGTAATTCAGGAAGGGTAGTCTCGGTGAATATTTAATAAGGATCCGTCTTTGAGGATTTTCTCAGCTGCCTCTCTCGTGTTTTTAATTGAGTTGTGTTATGCCTGCGAACTGTGTGGAAGATGATGAGAGGAAGACATAATATCTTTTGTGCAGTCTTTTACCCAGAGTAGGGGACTCGCAAACCAGAGGGCATAGGTTTAAGGTGAGAGGGGAAAGATTTAATAGGAAGCTGAGGGGCGACGTTTTTACACAAAGGGTGGTGGGTGTATGGAACAATAGACAATAGACAATAGACAATAGGTGCAGGAGTTAGGCCATTCGGCCCTTCGAGCCAGCACCGCCATTCAATGTGATCATGGCTGATCATCCCCAATCAGTACCCCGTTCCTGCCTTCTCCCCATATCCCCTGACTCTGCTATTTTTAAGAGCCCTATCTAGCTCTCTCTTGAAAGCATCCAGAGAACCGGCCTCCACCGCCCTCTGAGGCAGAGAATTCCACAGACTCACAACTCTCTGTGAGAAAAAGTGTTTCCTCGTCTCCGTTCTAAATGGCTTACTCCTTATTCTTAAACTGTGGCCCCTGGTTCTGGACTCCCCCAACATCGGGAACATGTTTCCTGCCTCTAGCGTGTCCAAGCCCTTGACAATCTTATATGTTTCAATGAGATATCCTCTCATCCTTCTAAACTCCAGAGTGTACAAGCCCAGTTTCTCTATTCCCTTAGCATATGACAGTCCCGCCATCCCGGGAATTAACCTTGTAAACCTACGCTGCACTCCCTCAATAGCAAGAATGTCCTTCCTCAAATTAGGGGACCAAAACTGCACACAATACTCCAGGTGTGGTCTCACTAGGGCCCTGTACAACTGCAGAAGGACCTCTTTGCTCCTATACTCGACTCTTCTTGTTATAAAGGAACGAGCTGCCAGAGGAGGAGGTTGAGGCAGGGACTGTCTTAGCGTTTAAAAAATCCCATGGTACATGGATAGGACAAGGTTAGAGGGATATGGGCCAAATGCAGGCTGGTGAGACAAGTGCAGAAGGGACATGTTGGTTGGTATGGGGAAGTAGGGCTGAAGGGCCGGTTTCCACACTGAATAACTCTATCACGCTATAACTGTGTAATGCTTTCTTTACAGTCAAAACTTTTAAGTGACCAATTTTCAGCTCCTCAAGTTTATCCCATCTCAACTCGGTCTGAAGAAGGGTCTCGACTCGAAACGTCACCCGTTCCTTCTCTCCAGAGATTTTGCCTGTCCTGTTGAGTTACTCCAGCTTTCTGTGTCTATCTTCAATCTCTGGCCTTGGTCCAACCAACTTTCAGTCAAACCCCACCCCCCCCTCACCTGTATCCACCTATCACTTGCCGGCCTTTGTCCCACCCCCACCTCTTCCAGCTCCCCGCGCCCACCAACACAATCAGTCCGCAGAAGGGTCCTGACCCAAAATGTGACCTATCCGTGTTCTCTGGAGATGCTGCCTGACCCACTGAGTTTAGTTTTAGTTGAGAGATACAGAGCGGAATCAGGCCCTTCGGCCCACCGAGTCCGTGCCGACCAGCGATCCCCGCACACTAACACCATCCTACACACACTGGGGACAATTTACAATTTTACTAAAGCCAATTAACCTACAAACCTGCACGCCTTTGGAGTGTGGGAGGAAACCGGAGCACCCGGAGAAAACCCACGCGGGTCACGGGGAGAACGTGCAAACTCTGTACAGACAGCGCCCGTAGTCAGGATCGAACCCGGGTCTCTGGCGCCGTGAGGCAGCAACTCTACCGCTGCGCCACCATGCCGCCACTATTCGGTTATTATACTTCAATATTATTTTGCACGACTGAGACCTTACGCCAATCTGCTGTTTTGCCCTTCTTGTGTTTGTTGCTGCATTTATCATTACTAAATGCAGGCAATTTAATCTGCTTCATTTGAAGAAGTAATTTCATTGCACCAACTCAAGGTGGATATAATATCTAATCTAATCAATTTTAAAAATTGATCTTCAAAATCCCACGAAAAGAGAATAGAATCCAATGCCAAAATAATGAATAAGAACTAACTAGATTATTTGGGCAGCTATCTTGTCATTTTAATGAGTTCCAATTGTGACTGATTATTCAAATTAGCCAATTATGAGTAGCCAAAAATAATTTATTTCAATCTTAATCATCTGTAAGTTTAAATAAACATTAGAGGTTATTTATGAACGAGAGCGATTCTTGGGAGTTGTGTCTGAGTGGATTTTTTTTTTAAGTCCACCATATTGTACCAAGGTGTTGCATTGAGGTGGCACGGTGGCACAGCGGGTAGTGCTGCTGCCTCACAGCACCAGAGACCCGGGTTCGATCCTGACCTCGGGTGCTGTCTGTGTGGAGTTCTCCCTGTGACTGTGTGGGTTCCCTTCGGGTGCTCCGGTTTGCTCCCAAATCCCAAATCCCAAAGAACGTGCAATTTTGCAGCTGTTTCGCGTTTAATTTAGTTTAGAGATACAGCGTGGAAATAGGCCCTTCAGCCCACCGAGTCCGCACCGACCATCAATCCCCATTCACACTAGTTCTATCCCACACACTTGGGACTATTTCCCTACAAACCTGCACAGTTGGCCTACAAACCCGTACGCCTTTGAATGTGGGAGGAAACCGGAGCACCCGGAGGAAACCCACGCGGTGACCGGGCAGAACGTGCAAACTCCATACAGACAGCACCCGTGGTCGGGATTTAATGCGCTGTGAGGCAGCAACTTTACCGTAAGGAGTGGATGCTAAAGTGAGATAACGTGGAACTAGCATGAATGGGTGATCGATGGTCGGCGTGGACTCGATGGGCTGAAGGGCCTGTTTCCACCCTGTATCTCTAAACCCATCAATTATTATCCAATGACAAGAGCAAACCAGAAAACAAAACACACTCAATTTATGCCGCAGAGGTTTCTCAATCGAACAACTTTGATCAAATACTTAAAGCTCCGCAAAGCAATTTATATGTTTATAAATCAGACCAAGTATCGCGGATCAAGATGAGCTGACGTTGTTTCTGCTTGTTCCTGTCCCACTGAATTACTTACCACATACCTCGTCTCCATCCTATCCCCCCTGGTCCAATCCCTCCCTGCCTATGTCCAAGACACCTCACCGGACCTTCGTCTCTTCAATTACTTCCGTTTTCCAGGCCCCCACTCCCTCATCTTTGCTATGGATGCCCAGTCACTCTACACCTCCATCTCCCACCAGGAAGGTCTTAAAGCCTTCCGTTTCTTCCTCGACCGCAGAACCAGCCAATATCCGTCTACTAATATGCTCCTCCGCCCAGCAGAGCTGGTTCCTTATCCTCATCTACTTCTCCTCCGACTCCTCCCACTTCCTCCAAATCCAAGGCGTGGCTATGGACACCCGCATGGGCCCCTAGCTCTGCCTGCCTCTTTGTAGGGTACGTCAAACAATCCCTGTTCCAGGTGTACACTGGCCCTATCACCGATCTCTACCTCCGCTACATTGACGACTGCATCGGTGCTGCCTCCTGCACCCATGCAGAACTCACTGACTTCATCAACTTCACCACCAATTTCCATCCTGCACTCAAATTAACTTGGACCATCTCCGCCATCTCCCTACCATTTCTAGATCTCACTGTCTCCATCACAGGAGACAGACTATTGACCGACATCTAGTACAAACATACAACCGCAGGAGATGCAACACCTGTCCCTTTACCTCCCCCCTCGACTCCATCCAAGGAACCCGACAGTCTTTCTAGGTGGGGCAGAGGTTCACCTGCACCTCCTCCAACCTCATCTCCTGTATCCGCTGTTCCAGGTGTGGACTCCTGTACATCGGTGAGACCAAGCGCAGGCTCGGCGATCGTTTCGCTGAACACCTCCGCTCAGTCCGTCTTAACCTATCCGATCTCCCAGTTGTTTAGCACTTCAACTCCCCCTCCCATTCCCAATCTGACCTTTCTGTCCTGGGCCTCCTCCACTGTCAGAGTGAGGCCCAGTGCAAATTGGAGGAACAGCACCTCATATTTCACTTGGGCAGCTTACACCCCAGCGGTATGAACATTGACTTCTCTAACTTCAAGTAGCCCTTGCTCTCCCTCTCTCTCCATCCCCTACCCTTCCCAGTTCTCCCACCAGTCTGACTATCCCTGACTACATTTTATCTCTGTTTGCTTCGTTGTTACATTCTCCCAGCTAACGATGATCTATTCAACATTTTCCCTGATCTCCATTCCCTTTGCCCCATTTTCACACCTTGATCTACCTTATCTATCTCCCACCCACCCCCCCCTGACGTCAGACCGAAGAAGGGTCTTGATCCGAAAAGCCACCCATTCCTTCTCTCCAGAGATGCTGCCTGTCCCGCTGAGTTACTCCAGCATTTTGTGTGTGTCTATCTTTGGTTTAAACCAGCATCTTCCCATCAGTATCACATCAGGATGAGCAGGTATGTTGCCTTAATTCATTTTGTTCCGCAAGGAACAGCAGACTTTTTCCGAGCAAGGCCGGAATTCTCAGCGGTAATTTGTGCTTGAGCCAAGCACAGATGCTCAAGCTCCCAACGGCACCCTGCCATGTTCACCTAAGTATTGCAATGCAATTATGAAACCGACTGTTTCATCCTTAACTAAAGAGAAATGCAACAAAATCCCACATTCCCGTGGTGTAAAGAAACTGTCACCACAATATGAAGCTCACTCCAACTCGTGATTCATGCACGTTTGATTCAAAACCTGGAGTACAAAATGTCATCGAGTCATGGGGCGATACCGTGTGGAAACAGGCCCAACTTGCCCACACCGACCAACATGTCCCAGCTACACTAGTCCCACCTGCCTGCGCTTGGTCCATATCCCTCCAAACCTGTCCTATCCATGTACCTGTCTAATTGTTTCTTAAATGCTGGGGTAGTCCCAGCCTCAACTACCTCCTCCGGCAGCTCGTTCCATACATCCACCACCCTTGGTGTGAAAAAGTTACCCCTCAGATTCCTATTAAATCTTTTCCCCTTCACCTTAAACCTATCGTCCTCTGGTTCTCGATTCTTCTGCTCTGGGAAAGAGACTCCGTGCATCTACCCGATCTATTCCTCTCATGATTTTGTACACCTCTATGAGATCACCACTCATCCTCCTGCGCTCCAAGGAATAGAGACCAGGCCTGCTCAACCTCTCCTGTAGAAACAAAGAACTGCAGGTGCAATGTAAAGGAATGAACTGCAGATGCTGCAGAAGATAGCCACAAAAGGCTGCTTAAATACCAAATGACTTGGTCTCCACAGCGTTCTGTGGCAATGAATTCCACAGATTTACCACCCTCTGACTAAAGAAAATTTTCCACGTCTACTTCCGAAAGGTGCGTCCTTTTATTCTGAGGCTGCGCTTTCCGTCCGGGACTCTCCCACCAGTGGAAACATCCTCTCCATATCCACTCTATCCAGACCTTTCACTATTCGGTATGTTTTAATGAGGTCCCCCCTCATCCTTCTAACCTCCAGTGAGTACAGGCCCAGTGCCGTCAAACAGCTCATCGTGCGTAACCCCGATAATCCCCTGGATAATTCTCGTGAAATGGACTGCCCTGGTATTTTGGATCAAAGGATTGAATTCGGACTGGCACCTCAAAATCAAAAATTCAAATCAGTACTGTAAGCATCTTGGTAAGAAATCTGGATTCTGTTTGTAAGCCCAGTTGATGTGGCACCTCGAACCCACCATTCTACCTCCAGGTCCCTCAGGTCGGCCGACTTGGGGTTACTGACTATCCCGCGGTCCAGGTTTAAGCTCAGGGGCGACCGCGCTTTTGCGGTTGCAGCACCCAGACTGTGGAACAGCATCCCTCTTCTCATCAGAACTGCCTCCTCCATCAACTCCTTTAAGTCTAGACTTAAAACCTATTTCTACTCACAAGCGTTTCTTGAGGTCCTCTGAGGGAGCGCTGTATGTATGTGTTCATGTATGTATTGTTAGATCTATGTACCACTGTATGTAGCATGTTAGGACCTGCTCTGATGTAAAGCACTTTGGTCAACGAGAGTTGTTTTTAAATGTGCTATAGAAATAAAATTGACTTGACTTAATAGACACAAATAGCTGGAGTAACTCGGTGGGATAGGCAGCATCTCCGGAGAAAAGGAATAGGTGGCGTTTCGGGTCAAGATCCTTTTTCAGGCTGCGAGTCAGGAGAAATGGAAACGAGAGATATAGACGGTGATGTAGAGAGGTATCGAACAAATGAATGAAAGATATGTTAAAATAAATTAACAATGATAAAGGAAACAGGCCATTGTTTGCTGTGGGCTAGGTGAAAACAGGTTGCAGACAATGAGACTCAACAAGGTGACTTTGAATCCAGTACAACGACTTGGGTGGGAGGGGGATGGAGAGAGAGGTGATGCAAGGATTAAATGAAGCTAGAGAAATCAATGTTCATACTGCTGGGTTGTAAGCTGTACTGAACTGTTCTTCACCAATCAGTGCCAATATCAACTGACAAAACAGATTGTAGGAAATGCTCTCACTGTCATAACTTAGAGTGAATATTTCATTTTCACACTGTTGGCCTTTGAAAAAAAATTGTTGCTTGCTTGCTAAGATGAACTACAAGACATTGTTCTAGTTCTCGGAGCACAGGAGGATGAGGGGTGATCTTACATAGTTTTGTTTAGAGATACAGCGCGGAAACAGGGCCTTCGTCCCACCGGCTCCGCACCGACCAGCGATCCCCGCACATTAACACTATCCTACACACACTGGGGATCATTTATATATATACCAAGCCAATTACCCTACAAACCCGTACGTCTTTGGAGTGTGGGAGAAAGAAACGGAAGAACCCGGAGAAAACCCACTTGGAGAACGTACAAACTCCGTACAGACAGCGCCCGCAGTCGGGATCGAACCCGGGTCTCTGGCGCTGTGAGGCAGCAACTCTACCGCTGCGCCACTGTGCCACCCCCAAAGGTGCATAAGATCACGAGGGGAATAGATGGGGAATATACACAGTCGTTTACCCAGTGTCGGGGTATGAAAAAGCAGAGGACAAAGGTTTAAGGTGAGAGGGGAAAGATTGAATAGGAAACTGAGGGGCAACGTTTTCACACAGAGGGTGGTGGGTGTATGGAGCAAGCTGCCAGAGGAGGTAGTTGAGGCAGGGACTGTAACAACATTTATAAGACATTTGGACAGGTACATGGACAGGAAAGATTTAGAGCGTAAAGGGCCTGTCCTACTGTGGCGACCTAATCCGCGAGTTCTGGCGAGTTTGCCCTCGACTCATACGCGCAACATGGTCGACACGAGGTCGTAGGAGGTCTTCGTAACTCTCCTTCATGCTCGAGAGTGGTCTCCGCGTACTCGAGGCCTCAGCTAGGTCGCGGCGTTTTTTTCACTATGTTAAAAAATGCCCGCGAGTAAAAAAAGGTCGCCATGGAAAAAAATCGATATTTTTTTTACTCGTCGGTTTAGTCGAAGTAGGTCGTAGTAGGTCGGCATGTTAGTCGTAGGTAATCGAGGGTAGTCGAAGGTAGTCGTAGATAGTCTTCATCATAGTCGAAGGGAGGTCGAAGGAGGTTGTCCTCACTCTCCAATATTCAGTGTCCAATTTTCCCGAAGTTAGTCGTAGCTAGTTGCAGCTGGTCTTCAACATAGTTGAAGGAAGTTGAAGGAGGTCTTCTACATGCCATTTTTTCAAACTCTTCTAAACTCGCGAATTAGGTCGCCCAAGTGGGACAGCCCCTTTATGGGCCAAACATGGGCACTTGGGAATAGTGTAGATGGGACATCTTTGTCGGCATGTCAAACTGGGACGAAGGGCCTGTTTCCACTCTGTGTGACTCTATGATTCGAAAAGTTAAGTATTGATCAGCAGTAATCCAGTACATGCATTATCAATTCCTGTTATTAATGTGAATATTGATTCGGAAGAGCATGAAAAGTTGTATCAAAGAGGTGCAATCTGCCATGCATTCACATGCACCAGAATCACATATATAGAACTGCCGGTCACTCTTGAAGCAGGGCGCGTATTGATTGACAGAATTAGAGAGGAGACAGCCTTCAAATTAAATTTAAATTAAATTAAATTAACATAATTCCTGTTCCAATAACATACTTGTACATGGAAAATGAAAAACAAAGTCAAGCTGACAATTAGATACAAACACAGATCTTTGTGCAAAGTCACAAATTCCTCCTAAAGGTTTTCAACTTTCATTCTTCGATTTGATTCTATTCAATCATTATCATCATCGGCGGTCACTCGAAACGAGTATGACTGTTCTCTCTTGGACTCCATGCCACTGGATTCTATTAAGACCCATTGGATCACATGAAACATGTGCAGGAAGGAACTGCAGATGCTGGTTTAAACCGAAGATGGACACAAAATGCTGGAATAACACAGCGGGTCAGCCAGCATCTCTGGAGAGAAGGAATGGTTGACGTTTCAGATCGAGACCGTTGGACGAGTGACCATTGTGGACTCTTATCTTTCGTTGGTCATCTTTGGTTCATTTGTTCCATATCTCTCTAGATCAACGTCTATATCTCTCGTCTCCCTTTCCCCTGACCCTCAGTCGGAAGAAGGGTCTCGACCCGAAATGTCACCTCTTCCCTTTCTCCAGAGATGCTGCCGGGGCCCGCTGAATTACTCCAGCATTTTGTGTCTATCTTCGGAAAGCATAAAACAGTTGACTTTAGCAGAAGGTTTGGCCTAATTTTTGATGGTTTGGGTTTCCTTCCGTTTCTTCCCAAATCACAAACAACCTATGGGATTGTAGTGGTTCCATTGTTCAGTGGTCATTTAGTGTTTAGCTTAGTTTGGAGATACAGCCTGGAAACAGGCCCACCGAGCCCACCCCGACCAGCTTCTATCTTCCAAACTAGGGACGATTTACAGAAGACAATTCACCAATAATCCTGTATTTCTTTGGAATTTGGGAGGATACTGGAGCAGCCGGAGAAAACCCGCGGGGAGAACGTACAAACTCCGCACAGACAGCACCCGTGGTCAGGATCGAACCCGGGTCTCCGGAGCTGTGAGGCAGCAGCTCTACCGCTGCGCCACCGTGCCGCTCAAGATCTGCAGCATCTGCGTCTTGTGTCTCTGTGTGTTTGGCCCTTCTGATACATCAAAGGTGATGAACAAAGTGCCCAGTCTGAGAATCATTGAAGCAATTCTTTGTAACGTGCCCAGTGCCATTTCCAACTGAGTGTATGGTGGTTGTATACTTTTTTTTTGCATTTTTTTCTTCCAAAGAACCACATGAGAACATTGCAGATACTTGGCAGTTGCAAAGTGGTGTCGTGAGGTAGCGACCCTCTGCTGCCTCGGGTGCTGTCTGTACGGAGTTTGCACGTTCTCCCCGAGACCTGCGTGGGTTTTCACCGAGATCATCGGTTTCCTCCCACACTCCAAAGACGTACAAGTTTTAAAGTTAATTGACTTGGTACAAATGTTTAAAAAAATTATCCCTAGTGTGTCGGGTAGCGCTAATGTGCGGGGATTGCTGGCCGGTGCGGAATCAGTGGGCCTGTTTCTCTTAAGTAAATGCGCTGTATCTCTATGCTAAACTAAACTATAGAAGGGCCATTGTTCTCTTGTCTGGTATGGACTTGATGTAGAACAAGCATTTCACTGTGTCTCTGCACACAAGATAACGAAGACACCATCGAACCATTCAATCTATTCACCTTTCCCTGCAAGCCCAAGAACACTGCTAAAAGCCAAACAAAAATCATATTATATCACATGCCGAGAGAAAACGTAGTCAGATTTTAATCTAAATTTGATTTTTTTTTGCCTCTCAGTGTGCTTAAAGAGATGGATTAGCACGGATAGGAATTACTTTGTGTTTGTTTGGTTTAGAGATACAGCGTGGAAACGGGCCCTTCGGCCCACCGAGTCCGCACCGACCAGCGATCCCCCCACGCTAAAGGGCCTGTCCCACTTGGGCGTCATTTGCGCGTCATGAAGATGGCGCGCGAAGATTTTGTTCATCCCAAAATCCTGGGCTGCCATGTGCAACCACGCGTCACTGCCTACGTCACCACGCACCATGCGCGCGTCGTGCGTCGTGACGCGTAAATGATGTCGCGTAAATGACGCCCAAGTGGGACAGGCCCTTAACACTATCCTACACACACACACACTAGGGACGACTTTACAATGAAACATTTATACCAAGCCAATTAACCGACAAACCTGTACGCCTTTGGAGTGTGGGCAGAAACCCACGCGGGTCACGGGGAGAACGTACAAACTCCGTACAGACAGCACCCAGTGTTATTGATCAATATTGTTTAATTCTATGAAATATTTTTTATAATCCCATTCAAATAATGAAAAGAAAAATTTGCATATTTGAATAAAGTAAATTTCTAGCCTAAAGTGTTTTCATGGCGTCGATAAACTTGCAATTGCAAACGGTTATGTTGGAAATACTATTGGCAATTCCTCCCCTTATACTCCACGTAATCTGATTAGTTCTCTGACAAGTTCCACTCCTGATTAAGTATTACTGATTGCATGCCTCGTTGTCACCTTCACCTCATCTCACAATAAACCATTCCACATTTCCGCATCAACATCTGTGTCGTTTTCATATAGAGTCACAGAGTGATACAGCGTGGATATAAGCCCTTCGCCCAACTTGCCCACACCGGCCAACATGTCCCAGCTACACTAGTTCCACCTGCCTGCGTTTGGTCCATATCCCTTCAAACATATCCTATCCATGTACCTGTCTAACTGTTTCTTAAACATTGGGATAGACCCAGCCTCAACTACCTCCTCTGGCAGCTTGTTCCATACACCCACCACCCTTTGCATGAAAAAGTTGCCCCTCAGATTCCTATTAAATCTTTTCCCCTTCACCTTGAACCTATGTCCTCTGGTCCTCGATTCCCATTCACCTTGAACCTACGTCCTCTGGTCCTCGATTCCCCCACTCTGGGGAATCTTACCTTTACCTTATCTCCTTACCCTTCCATATCTCTAGTCCCTCTCCCCCGACTCTCAGTCTGAAGAAGGGTCTCGACCCGAAACGTCAACCATTCCTTCTCTGCTGTCCCATTGAGTCCATCCAGCATTTTGTGTCTATCTTGGGTGTAAAGCGGCATGTGCAGTTCCCCCCTACACATGACATATCTCAAGCTGGTCTACGAAATGACAGATACTCCCAGTCTCCCTGAACAATCATCACCGTTCACACTTAGGCGGTGGAGCAGGAAATATATTCCATGTTTAATTTTCATGCTGACGGATTATACTGGCAATAACAACTGGAAGAAAACAGAGAGAACGCGGAGTGCTGGAGTAACTCAGCGGGTCAGGCAGCATCTGTGGAGAACATGGATAGGTGACGTTTCACAGAGTGCTGGAGTAACTCAGCGGGTCAGGCAGCATCTGTGGAGAACATGGATAGGTGACGTTTCACAGACTGCTGGAGTAACTCAGCGGGTCAGGCAGCATCTGTGGAGCGAAGGAAATGGGCAACCTTCCGGGCCGAAACCCTGAAGGAAATAGGCAACGTTTCGGGCCGAAACCCGGAAGGGTTTCGGGCCGAAACGTTGCCTATTTCCTTCGCTCCATAGATGCTGCCGGAACATGGATAGGTGACGTTTCACAGAGTGCTGGAGTAACTCAGCGGGTCAGGCAGCATCTCTGGAGAACATGGGTAGGTGACGTTTCACAGAGTGCTGGAGTAACTCAGCGGGTCAGGCAGCATCTGTGGAGAACATGGGTAGGTGACATTTCACAGAGTGCTGGAGTAACTCAGCAGGTCAGGCAGCATCTCTGGAGAACATGGATAGTGACGTTTCATGTTGGGACACTTCTTCAAAATGATTGTAGAGGGGGGCGGGGGGGGGGGGAATAAAGCTGGAAGAAAGGGAATATGAGTCTGGGAATTTTGGAAATAACGGGGACAGGTAGGATTGTTCAAATATCCCCTCCCCCTGGCCAGTTCTCCGACCAGTTTTACTGTCTCCCACTACAGTTTATCTCTGTACTGCCCACTCCCCCTGACATCAGTCTGAAGAAGGGTCTCTCCAGAGATGCTGCCTGTCCTGCTGAGTTACTCCAACATTTTGTGTCTATCTCTGGAATATTGTAGAATTCTCTGCCTCAGAGGCCGGTTCTCTGGATACTTTCAAGAGAGAGCTAGATAGGGGTCTTAAAGATAGCGGAGTCAGGGGATATGGGGAGAAGGCAGGAAGGAACGGGGTACTGATTGGGGATGATCAGCCATGATCACATTGAATGGGGGTGCTGGCTTGAAGGGCCGAATGGCCTACTCCTGCACCTATTGTTTACTGTCTATTGTCTATTATCTAGGATTGTTCACGTTGGGCCGAATGGGCTTCCATGCTGTATACTCTATGGCATGGAGCTAACTTGCAGTAGACTCAATGGGCCATAAGAGCCAGTATTCGATTATTCTATGATTCATATGTCAAAAAAAATCACAGAATATTTAACAACAGTAGATTCCCAAGGGGCGTCACGGTGGCGCAGCGGTAGAGTTGCTGCCTTGCAGCGCCAGAGACCCGGGTACGATCCTGACTACGGGTGCTGTCTGTACGGAGTTTGTACGTTCTCCCCGTGACCAATCAGGTTTCGCTCCGGTTTCCTCCCACACTCCAAAGATGAACAGGTTTGTAGGTTAATTGACTTTGGTAAAAATGGTAAAATTGTCCCTAGTGTGTGTAGGATAGTGGAGTGATCGCTGGCTGGAACAAACTCGGAGGGCCGAAGGGCCTGTTTCCTGTCTGTATCTCTAGAGTCTAAAAGTCTAATAGATTCCTGATTAATTGTGGTTCCGCAGTTAACCATTCATGACATACAAGGCTGAGCCTCAATATATTGACGAATGGCTAGATAATCGATCATAACATAAATACACTCGTGACAGGACATGCATCTGCAGTTCCTTCCTATACGTGCTAACACAACATACACAGGCTTTAGTTTAGTTTAGAGATACAGCGCAGAAACTGATTCTTCGGCCCACCCAGTGCGAGCCAACCAGCGATCCCCGCGCAATAACACCATCCTACACACACTGGGGACAAATTTACAATTTTTTACCAAAGCCATTTAACCTACAAACCCGCACGTCTTTGGAGTGTGGGAGGAAACCGAAGATCCCGGAGAAAACCCACGCAGGTCACGGGGAGAACGTACATACTCCTTCCAGGCAGCCCCCGTAGTCAGGATTAAACCCATGTCTCTGTCAGCTGCAAGGGAGCAACCCTACCACTGCGATGCGCTAGTGGCCACGGGTGGCGCAGCGGTAGAGTTGCTGCCTTACAGCGAATGCAGCGCCGGAGACCCGGGTTCGATCCCGACTACGAGTGCTGTCTGTACGGAGATTGTACCCGTGACCCGTGTGGGTTTTTCTCCGGGATCTTGGGATTCCTCCCGCCCTCCGAAGACGTGCGGGTTTGTAGGTTAATTGGCTTGGTAAATGTAAAAATTGTCCCTGGTGTGTGTAGGATAGTGTTAGTGTGCGGGGATCGCTGGTCGGCGCGGACTCGGTGGGCCGAAGGGCCTGTTTCCGCGCTGTATCCCAAACCTCAAACTAAAACCCACCGTGCCACCCGATTAGTATTCACCTTCTGATGGGTAGACAGCCCATATTGCAATGCTCAAGGTCCAAGCGGAATTGACAAACATGCCGTACAATACTGCTACCAGGCAGTCTGATTGTTAAACGCACCAGCAATCTGTTTTAAGCAACCTATAAGCATCTTTAATGCTTCACTTAAAATCAGCCTGGGATAAGCACACATGAGAGAGAGGTAATTTATGGGGCAATAATAATTGAAAATGTAGCCTACACGCTTGCTTGCATTAGACATTTATGGGATGTCTGTGTGAGATGTTATTGCCAATCCTGTTTAAAGGGTTATTTTTAGTGAACTGCCCTCCCACGGAGTACACCTTCAATGAATCCTTCCCCAACGGGGGCTGCATGGAGTAGGTTTGTATTCATGAGAATGTGTGAGTGTGTATGCAGTCGAGATGATGCAGCAGAGTGTGTGTGTGTGCGTGTGCGTGTGCGTGCTTGCATGTATGTCTGTGTGTGCGTGTATGTGCAAGTATGTGTGTGCATGTGCGCACATGCATCCGTGCATGTGTGAATGTGTGCGTGTGTGCGTCTGCGTGTGTGTGTCTGTTCATACATGTGTGTGTGTGTGTGTGTGTGCGTATGCGCGCCTGTGTGTGTGTGTGTGTGTGCATATGCGCGCCTGTGCACGTGTGTGCGCACGCATCTGTGTGTGTCAATATGTGTGTACATGCATTTGCGTGTGCGTGCCTGTGCGCGTATGTGCACGTGTGTGTGTGCACATGCGTGTGCGTGCAGGTGTGCACATGCTTCTGTGTGTGTGAGCATAAATTTGTGTGTGCGTGCATCTGTGTGCGTGTGAGCGTGCCTGCGTGCGTGTGAGCGTGTAGTACACGCCCGCGCATGTGTGCAGCTGTGTGTGTGTGTGTGTGTGTGTGTGTGTAGTGCCCGCGCATGTGCGTGTGTGTGTGTGTGTGTGTGTGTGTGTGTGTGTGTGTGTGTGTGTGTGTGTGTGTGTGTGTGTGTATGAGTGTGTGTGTGTGTGTGTGAGAGTGTGTGTGTGTGTTTGTGTGTGTGTGTGTGTGTGTGTGAGTGTGTGTGTGTGTGTGAGTGTGTGTGTGTGTGTGTGTGTGTGTGTGTGTGTGTGTGTGTGTGTGTGTGTGTGTGCGTGTGAGTGTGTGTGTGTGTGTGTGTGTGTGTGAGTGTGCGTGCGTGTGCGTGTGTGTGTGTGTGTGTGTGTGTGTGTGTGTGTGTGTGTGTGTGTGTGTGTGTGTGTGTGTGTGTGTGTGTCTGCCCCGACATGCTGCCTGTTCATTTGACAGGACACCGACACATTCTTCATTCAATGGAGACACAAGGAACTGCAGATGCTGATTAACAAAGTAAAGATACAAAGTGCTGGATTACTTGCCAGTTGGTCAGGCAACATCTCTGGAGAACATGGACAGGTGACAAATCGAATCAGGACCTATTTTGACATTCGAAAACGTCATCTATCCATGTTCTCCAGAGATGCTGCCTGACCTACTGAGTTACTCCAGTACTTTGAGTCATTCTTCATCTAAAGGGCCTGTCCCACTTTCACGACTTAATTCAAAACCTCTGCCGAGTTTAAAGGACCTAAAAAAAAAATCAAGATCATGGTAATCTACGAACTCCTACGAGTTTGTCTACGAATTCCCACGACTATTTCGATGCCCTCCTTATGAGTAAAAAGTTGCAATTTCTTTCATCCCGACCATTTTTTTACTCGTGGACATTTTTTAACCGTCCCGACTTACCTGATGCCGCGAGTACCTACGGCTGGCGTAACGAGCCGCTAAGATATATCTACAAACTCCTACCACCTCCTATGGACTCGTTATGAACATTCTGCGAGTTTGAAACAAGGGGAAGCAAAAGTACTTAAAAAAAAATTGAGGTCAGGTAAGGGGGGATGCTAGTTGAAGAGTTGGTATGTCCCATTTACGTAATGCTCATAAAAATATTTGTTTCTCTCTTTTTCCTTTTTCTCTTTCTCTTTCTTTTCTAGGGTCTATTTCTTAACTCTTTTTCTTTTGTTTTTTAATTTTGCTCTTATAGGGTCTTCGTCCTTTTTTGTTGTCACATTTTCTACACTTTCACTTTTTCCTTCACTTTCTTCTTTCTTTCAATCTTTTCTTTTTCTAGTGTAAAAAATAAATAGAGTACATTAATTGTAAGAAGACATAAGTGACGAGTACTAATGTATGTGGTTGTAATGTAATGTACTTCTAATAAATAAAAATTAAAAAATTAAAAAAAAAGAAACAAGGGCAAAACTCGGGAGAATTCGAGAATGCACACCCACGTGTTCAGGACAACCATGAAACGTATATTGCAGAAAGGAACAGCAGGTGCTGGTTTAAATCAAAGGTGGGCACAAAATGCTGGAGTAACTCAACTGCAGGAGAGATGCTGCCTGACCCGCTGAGTTACACCTTACGGAAAGGAGGACTCTATATTGCACTGAATGTGTCCACCATAATTTCATTTGGCTTCACTTCAAATTTGCAAAGGAGTTATTGTTGGGAATGACTTGCCCAGTTACTATGTTTTCCTCAGGGCCTGTTCCCAGTGTAATGACCCAACTCCATTCAATGTTTCCCGAAGATAGACACAAAGTGCTGGAGTCACTTAACGGGTCAGTCAGCATCTCTGGAGAGCTTGGATAGGTGATGCTTCAGGTCTACATGCAGCTTCAGTTTTGGCCCAATACGTCACCTATTCCTTTTCTCCAGAGATGCTGCCTGACCCGCTGAGTTACTCCAGCATTTTGTGCC
The DNA here is from genome assembly GCA_038087875.1 of Malacoraja senta. Taxonomy (NCBI): domain Eukaryota; kingdom Metazoa; phylum Chordata; class Chondrichthyes; order Rajiformes; family Rajidae; genus Malacoraja; species Malacoraja senta. The sequence continues at coordinate 4,057,474 of CM075979.1, forward strand.
TTTTTTCGTCAGCCAGCATCTGCATTTTGCTTGGGTCTCCGTTAAATGAAGAGCGTGTAGTCGTCCCATCAAAGTCATTTCTTTAGAACATTTTTGTACAGGCAGTGCATGGGGTAAGCGCGCACACACATGCACACATACACACACATGCACGCACATGCATGCACACGCACACATACACACATACACACACATACGCACACATGCACACGCATACACACGCACATAAATGCACATAAATGTACACATGTAGACATGCACAGGCACACAGATGCACACGCACACACATATGCACGCATGCACATGCACACACATGCAATGGCACAGATGCACAGGCACACGCACACACATACACACACATGCACACAGATGCACATGCACACACATACACACACATGCACACACATGCACGTGCACACACATGCACGTGTGCACATGCACACAAACTCATACGCATGCACGCAAATATACACACATGCACGTGCGCACACATGCATGCGCACACAAATGCACATGCACACACACATCTACGCACATGTATCTTCAGTGTAACCCGGCATCTGCAGTTGCTTCCTGTCTATTAAATATGTAATGTGTGTGTAGAAGGGAATTTTATGCTATTTTGTACCCCACCCATAGTGTGTATCTGGCTTCGCTCAGAGAGGCACAGAAACCAACTAAAACAGCTGGTGCATCAGTGGTGAGTCTGTCAAACAAGTTGGGTTATTGAAGGCTTTCACAGTGCGCACTTTGGGTTCTCTCAGAGTGTTTCACGGAGTGCATTGTTCAATAAACCGACTTGTTAAGTAGACACACCACTTGTAGATCTCCGAGCTGTTTGATTTTGTGTCAGTGCCTACCTGAGTAAGGCCAGACACAGGGTATGGGTGCAGCACAGAATTCCCTCCAACTCAAACCAAAAAATCAACGAGGCTTAGTTTAATGCTTGCAACTGGGTGAGAGTGGGTGGCATCCCCAAACGCAAGCTCCTCGTCTAGCTGAGAGTGCCGGGCTCAACTGACTTGGCCATGCTCCGTCAGAAACACAGAGAGGCTTCCTTCATGTGGCCAAAGAATGGCTCTGACAATGGAAATAGGGAAATCACACTAATAAGCTCATAGGTCAAGGGGCATAAATAGGGCCATTCGGCCCATCGAGTCTACTCCGCCATTCAATCGTGGCTGATCTATCACCCCCTCCTAATCGCATTCTCCTGCCTTCTCCACATAACCCCTGACACCGGTACTAATCAAGAATCTGCCAATGTCTGCTTTGAAAATATGCAAATAGCCTCTACGGCCTTCTGTGGTAATGAATCCCATACTATATATCATTTTATAAATATAAAATATACATATAAATAAATGGAAACATGGATATGTATGTATTTATGCATGTGTGCATGTGTGCGTGTGTGTGTGTGTGTGTGTGTGTGTGTGTGTGTGTGTGTGTGTGTGTGTGTGTGTGTGTGTGTGTGTGTATATATATAAAATAAATAAAATAAATAAAAGTATGTGTGTATGTATATACATATTATATACATCTATGTATGTTATATCTATATATATAATTTATTATATATAATTTATTTATATATATATTATATGATTTATTTATCTATATACATATATATACCCACACATAATAAAAATGATATTTATAATACATATCTATCTATATATTACTAAAATTCTCATCTTGTTGGTGATTCTGTCTGCGTGCCCATGTGCTTCCGGAACTACGCCAAAACGATACACGATAGTGCTACAATTATTGGACCAACTCAATCACATTTATCCTGTGATGTGTTTTTTTTATCATGTTTTGTTCAGATTGATGTTATATTTTACAAGTTATTCACATTTTCAACTTTACAATACCCCACTTTGAGAAGAATCACTTGAGGTTGCAGTGGCAGTTAGCAGCTATGACGTCACAATGGGATCTCATTTAAATAAACTACCCGTGAGCAGTGTTCCACCCCACAATGACATCACAATGGGATCTCATTTACATTTTTTTAAAAAGCAGCTTCCACCTCACAATGACGTCAAGTGGGGTAGGGAGGGGAGAGGGGTTACGGAGGGAGGGGGTGACTGAGGTTTGGGGAAAGGAGAGGGAGTGGAGGAGGGGAGGAGGAGAGGTGTCTGTGTGTGTCTGTGCATGCGTGTATATACATGTATATGCATGTGTATGCGTGTATATGCAGGTACAAGTGTGTATATGTATATATACACACACTCAACTTTTCTTTCTCGTCTATTATATTGTTTACAGAGTACTATATTTACATATTGTGTTGAGCTGCTGAAAGTAAGAATGTCATCGTTCTGTCTGGGACACACGACAACAAAACACCCTTGACTCTTGACTAAACCTAGTGTTTGTCCTAAGCTTCCCTTACTTGTACAGGAGTAGACATCGAGTCTGGTGTACCCTGGTAGACAGTCACAGTGATACGATCCAGGCACATTCACACACACAGTGTTAGTGCGACAGTAGTGCGCATCATTTGCACACTCGTCTTTATCTGCTACAAAATGGAGAGCGGACAAACATTAAGGATCGGGGGTTCAAAGGTCGGATGGATACAAAAATGTAGCACATCCAATGAGTGAGATTTGACTCTGGGGGCCAGCGGGGACTCCTGCCGTTGCATCTACAGGGGAACTGGAGTCCAGTGTCATTAGGAGCAAGGCATGGCAAAGGTCAAGATGTGGGATGGCACAGCGGTAGAGTTGCTACCTTACAGCGCCATATGTAGGAAGCTTTTAGAGGGATGTGGGTCAAACGCGGGCAAATGGGACTAACTTAGATGGGGCATTTTGGTCGGCATGGACGTGTTGGGCCGAAGGGCCTGTTTCCGTGCGGGAAATACAGCATTTGTGCTTCTCTTCTCTATTACGGAATATTGTACAAATTGTAAAATTCAGTGACTAAGTGGACATTTAAAATCAACCCACGTCGACCGAATCCGCGAGTTCTGGCGAGTTCGCCCTAGACTCAAACTCGCAGCATGGTCGCCAGTATGTGGAGCTCCTGTCGGCCTGTTGGCTTGGAAGCCGCGGTCTCCGGTAAGGAGGCGGCCGTTCCTGGCACCCCAAGCTGCTGAGAGGGTTCTCCCGATGCCGGAGTACCATCACCCGGCGAGAACGGCCAGGAACATTGAGCCTCTGTGGCGGCGACTGTGGAGGCCTCAATAGGACCGACTATGGGTGGACATGGGGATGGGCACTCGACTTTGTGCCTTCCCTCAGAGTGGGAACCATTGTGGGGGGATGTTTTTATGTTTTAATGTTAAACTTCTTTAACACTATGTTGTATTTTTATTAGTGTGCTGCAAGGACATCTGAATTTCCCCTGAATAAGGGGATTAATAAAGTATTTATTATTATTATTATTATTATTATTATTATTATTATGGTCGACACGAGGTGGTAGGAGGTCTTTGTAACTCTCCTTCATGGTCGAGAGTGGTCCCTGCGTACTCGAGGCCTCGGCGTATTTTTCAACATGCTGGAAAATGCCCGCGAGTAAAAAAAGGTCGTCATGGAATAAAATCGATATTTTTTTTACTCGTAGGTTTAGTCGTAGTAGGTCGGCATGTTAGTCGTAGGTAATCGAGGGTAGTCGAAGGTAGTCGCAGATAGTCTTCAACATAGTCGAAGGGAGGTCGAAGGAGATCGAAGGAGGTCGTCTTCACCCTCCACTATTCGGCGTCCAATTTTCCCGAAGTTAGTCGTAGCTAGTCGAAGCTGGTCTTCAACATGTCATTTGTTCAAACTCTTCTAAACTCGCCAATTAGGTGGCCCAAGTGGGACAGCCCCTTCATGGAGGTCTGTGATATAGGGGGGAGCTTAAGGTTTAAGGTTCTCCTGTTATAGACAAACAGGAGAACCTTAAAATCAACTCTGAATCGTACTGGCAGCCAGTGGGGAGAGCCCAGAATGGAGGTAATATGGTCCCTTTTCCGGGTACCTGTCGGGAGCCTGGCTGCGGTGTTCTGGACCAGTTGCAGGCGGGACAGGGACAACTGACTGATTCAAGTATACAGGGAGTTGCTGAAGTCCAGGCGAGAGGATATTGAAGCGTGGATGACTTTCTCCAGATCTATATATTTTAAAGCATTTTTCAAACTAGTAATAAGGATAAAAATATATTTGATGGCACTCATTAATCACTAGCCACAGTATATATTCCATTAGTTTAATTAAGGGCAGTGTTAGGGTAATTATTCAATAACATGAAAGAATTGTGGCAAATGAATATAGAGAGAAGGGCCCTGACCCAAAACATCATCTATCCGTGTTCTCCACAGATGCTGCCTGACCTGCTGAGTTACTCCAGCACTCTGTGAAACGTCACCTATCCATGTTCCGGCAGCATCTATGGAGCGAAGGAAATAGGCAACGTTTCGGCCCGAAACCCTTCCGGGTTTCGGCCCGAAACGTTGCCTATTTCCTTCAGGGTTTCAGCCCGAAAGGTTGCCCATTTCCTTCGCTCCACAGATGCTGCCTGACCCGCTGAGTTACTCCAGCACTCTGTGTCTTTATTTAGAGTGGTGCAACATGGGTTACCTTTAATTTAGTTCAGAGCGCGGAAGCAGCCCCTTCGGCCCACCGTGTCCGCACCGACCAACGATCCCCGCACACTAACGCAATCCTACCCACACTAGGGACAGTTTGCACTTATATCAAAGCCAATTAACCCAAAAAACCTGCACGTCTTTGGAGCGTGGGAGGAAGGCGAAGGTCACGGAGGTACGTTCTCCCCACGCAAGTCACAGGGAGAACGTACAGACTCCGCACCCCGCAGTCGGGATCGAACCCGGGTCTCCGGCGCTGCAAGGCGGCCACTCTACCGCTGCGCCCACCGTGTTGAAAGCGGCCGTTCGAACCGACAAATATATCGGGTCAGAGTCCGTTCCTGGGAGTGGAACCCGGATGATCCTGAAATCACTTTTCTGTTTTCCCGTCTTATCCTGGAAGTAGCAACATACACTGCGAGGACAGTCGTAAATGTCTGGCATTAGAACCAAATGGATGAACTCCGGGTCCATGTTCCTTTGAGTCGTTTAACGGAGAAGAGAGGGGCTTTTGGATGGGCGCATGGATAAGCTGGGAATCCAGGGATATGGATAAAGTGCAGAAGATGAACATAGAATATGGAACAATACAGCGCAAGTTCGACTGGCTTCTGTAAATTGTAAATGGTCCCTAGTGTGTAGGATAGTGTTTCTTCTCCTTCTTGCGTACGGCGTGCACAGCCTAAAGTTGTAGGACAACTTGTTCTATTTGACCTTATTTGATTGTGCGCGCCAGGTTGATTGCATTCGTCGAAACAGGACGGACCACGTGAAGGTTGCAATCTCCCACCCCTAGGATAGTGCTGGCCGGCATGGACTCCACACTCCACCTTTCCACGCTGTATCTCCGGAGTCTGAGGGCATTATGTTCGACACAGACATTGAGGGCTGAGGGGCCTGTTTCCGTGCTGTGCTTTTCTATACGTGTGGGAAGGGACTGCAGATGCTGGTTTAAACCACAAAATGCTGGAGCAACTCAGCAGGTTTCGGGTCGAGACCCTTCTTCAGACCCGAAACGTCGCCCAGTCCTTCTCTCCAGAGATGCTGCTTGACCCGCTGAGTTACTCCAGCATCTTGTGTCTAATCCCGGGCGCTGTGAGGCAGCAGCTCTACCCGCTGCACCACCGTGCCGCGCTGATTCCAGTGTTCTTTGGCCGGCGTATTGAACCTCAGGACATTGAATGACGTCGTGGTGAAACCGGGCAAGTCAACCGCAAAAGTAGAAATCTATGTCTATGAGGGGAAATGAGCCGCGCCCGCGCAGTTACGGGCTATGGGTGAGTGGTGGAATATTGCAGTGGGGGAATGGGTGAGTGGTGGAATATTGCGGTGGGGAATGGTTTGCGTAGGGGGACCAGGCCTCCCGTGTGACTGGGACCCAACGGGTCCCACTTAGTCTAGTCAACTACTAAATGTAGCAGGGTGGCACGGTGGCGCAGCGGAAGAGTTGCTGCCTTAGAGTCAGGAGAAAGGTGGAGCCCACAATGATCCAGAGATGCAGCCTGACCCACTGAGCTACTCCACCTTTTTTTGCCTATCTTCTGTATTTTCTATGTTCTATGTTCATGTTCATAAGTGATAGGAGCAGGATTAGGCCATTCGGCCCATCAAGTTCACTCTGCCATTCAATCATGGCTGATGTATCTTGCCCTCCTCACACCATTCTCCTGCCTTCTCCCCATAACCCCTGACACCCGCACTAATCAAGAATTTATCTATCTTAAAAATACCCATTGACTTGGCCTCCACAGCCTTCTGTGGCAATGAATTCCACAGATTCACCACCCTCTGACGAAATAAATTCCTCCTCATCTCCTTCCTAAAAGAACGTCCTTTAATTCTGAGACAACAACCTCTGGTCCTAGACTCTCCCACTAGTGGGAACATCCTCTCCATATCCACTCGATCCAGGCCTTTCCGTCCTGGTTCCTAATTTCCAAATGCGTAACTTTCAAACGGTTCTCTTCCTTTCTAAACTTTGTTCTCATCCGTTCTGCTCTCCATATCCTCCCCCGCACAACAAACTCCTGTCTCCTTTTGCTGCAGTCTCTACTGTTTCAATCACTGCTGTTGCCTTATGGGCCTGTCCCACTTAGGCGATTTTTTGGGCGACCACAGGCGACTGCCGCAAAAGTTTCAACATGTTGAAAAATGTTCGGAGACAGTGGCGACAACTTTTGCTGTCGTAGGTTTGTCGTAGGTGTTGTCGTAGATTGTCTCCAGGTGTCGTAGGTGATTTAGACTCTGGCAGTCGCCTAAAGAGTCGCCTAAGTGGGAAAGGCCCATTAATCTTCACGGCTGCCCTTCCAGTCGATGGTGGGTACAATGGATACTGGGCATGCAAAAGCGTGTGGGGACGGCCATGAGGGGTGGGGAGGGGGGAGAACAAAGAAGGACCCTCCGTGGGGGGACCGACGTGATGGGGGTGGAGGGGGGAGAGAACAAAGGAGGACCCTTGTAACTTCGTCAACGCCCTTTCTGTGGTGACTGTTTACATACCTTGGGTGCATGCTAAACAAAGAATATCACCGTGACTTGTCACATGGGACAATAATGTATTCATTCATTCACTCATTCACTCACTCATTCACTCACTCATTCATTCCAGATTCAAGTGAGTTTATTGTCATGTGTCCCAGACAGGACAATGAAATTCCTGCTTTGCTTCAGCACAACAGAACATAGACGGCATGAATGCAGAACAGATCAGTGTGTCCATATACCATTATATAAATATATACACACATGAATAAATAAACAGATAAGGTGCAAATAAACAGATAATGGTCTATTAATGTTGAGAGTTTTGTTTCATTTGAGTTTAATAGCCTGATGGCTGTGGGGAAGCAACTATTCCTGAACCTGGACGTTGCAGTCTTCAGGCTCCTGTACCTTCTACCTGAAGGTAGCGGGGAGATGAGTGTGTGGCCAGGATGGTGTGGGTCCTTGATGATGCTGCCAGCCTTTTTGAGGCAGCGACTGAGATAGATCTCCTCGATGGTAGGGAGGTCAAAGCCGATGATGGACTGGGCAGTGTTTACTACTTTTTGTAGTCTTTTCCGCTCCTGGGCGCTCAAGTTTCCGAACCAAGCCACGATGCAACCGGTCAGCATGCTCTCTACTGTGCACCTCATTCACTCGTTCATTCATTTATTCACTCTTTCAATCATTCATTCATTCCTTCCTTCCTTCTTTCATTCAAAGTTCTACCACTCTAACCTCTCTTGCTGTATTCCTTAAAATCAAGCTCACCAGTTAAAAAACGTTGTCATTTTCCTTATCATTCTCAGCTCGGTGGCCATCTCCTCAAACACTGCAACGTAATTTTGGACGATCCTCTGTGCTTTGGGAGCTAAAATATGTCTGAGGACAGTTATTCCGAAGCTTCCTTCCCATGGCATAATCTCACACTAAGCATGTGGAAATTCACATTGTCAACCCTGTATTGTACGCACGCCTCCTCCACGCTGACCAACCCGACAAAACTGCGACTGAAACTTCCACGCACGACCCCGAGATTACTCCACAAAGGCACATGAAACACAAAGCAAACACTCATCCATTTTTAATTTCATTTGAAGGCAGAAATATTTGGAACGATGTTAAAGAATTACATTTTTATCCTCTCGAGACCCGGTTAGTTGATGAACTAAACGATGATTTGTTTCGCTTGAACTCGCTAGAATTTAGACGATTGAGGGGGGGATCTTATAGAAACTTACAAAATTCTTAAGGGGTTGGACAGGCTAGATGCAGGAAGATTGTTCCCGATGTTGGGGAAGTCCAGAACAAGGGGTCACAGTTTAAGGATAAGGGGGAAATCCTTTAGGACCGAGATGAGAAAAACATTTTTCACACAGAGAGTGGTGAATCTCTGGAACTCGCTGCCACAGAAGGTAGTTGAGGCCAGTTCATTGGCTATATTTAAGAGGGAGTTAGATGTGGCCCTTGTGGCTAAAGGGATCAGGGGGTATGGAGAGAAGGCAGGTAGAGGATACTGAGTTGGATGATCAGCCATGATCATGTTGAATGGCGGTGCAGGCTCGAAGGGCCGAATGGCCTACTCCTGCACCTATTTTCCATGTTTCTATGTTTCTATGATTTGGAGCATCAGGAAGGCATGAAAGACATGGACAAATGTCAGTATTTGTTGTTATTTAAGTGTGATAGAATATTCAAAATATTGGAGAACTGACTCGAAGTGACAGTAGATAGACACAAAGATAGACAAAATTGTTGGAGAAACTCAGCGGGTGAGGCAGCATCAATGGAGCGAAGGAATAGGTGACGTTTTGGGTCGAGACCCTTCCTCAGACTGAAGTGCTGGAGTAACTCAACGGGACAGGCAGCATCTCTGGAGAAAGAAGATGGGTGATGTTTTGGGTCGGGACCCTTCTTTACACTTTGGGTCCCGGCCTGAAATGTCACCCATCCTGTCTGATGCTGCCTGACCCGCTGAGTTACTCCAGCACTTTGTGCTTTTTTTAAATTAGTAAACCAGCATCTGCAGTTCCTTCAGACTCAGTCTGAAGAAGGGTCTCCATCCAAAACGTCAGCCATCCATGTTCTCCAGAGATGCTGCCTGACCCGCTGAGTTACTCCAGTACTTTGACTATCTTCGATGTAAACCAGGAACCTCAGTTCCTTCCTACACAGATAGACATGGCTTTTCTGAAACTAGTCCATCACTCACGTAACTGGAACTAAACGAAAGTAAAGACAAAGACGAAAGCAGACTCAATACCTGAATAATGGCCACATGTAAACCTCTCAATAACTCTCAGTAATGGAGCTGTTGAGTATTTCATTGCCACTTGGTTCTGAGTTTGCAACCAAAAGTGTTTTTTTTTTAAGTTGTTTTGTTTTTTCCTTTTTTCTCTTTTTTTTTCTTTTTCTCTTATAAGTTTTCTTTTAAACATTTAACTATATTTACATAGAGACCGGGAGGTCTATATTCAATGTGTATTTTGACACTGGTCTCATATTTAGGTTAGAAACATAGAACATAGAAACATAGAAATTAGGTGCAGGAGTAGGCCATTCGGCCCTTCGAGCCTGCACCGCCATTCAATATGATCATGGCTGATCATCCAACTCAGTATCCCGTACCTGCCTTCTCTCCATACCCTCTGATCCCTTTAGCCACAAGGCCCACATCTAACTCCCTCTTAAATATAGCCAATGAACTGGCCTCGACTACCCTCTGTGGCAGAGAGTTCCAGAGATTCACCACTCTCTGTGTGAAAAAAGTTCTTCTCATCTCAGTTTTAAAGGATTTCCCCCTTATCCTTAAGCTGTGACCCCTTGTCCTGGACTTCCCCAACATCGGGAGCAATCATCCTGCATCTAGCCTGTCCAACCCCTTAAGAATTTTGTAAGTTTCTATAAGATCCCCTCTCAATCTCCTAAATTCTAGAGAGTATCAACCAAGTCTATCCAGTCTTTCTTCATAAGACAGTCCTGACATCCCAGGAATCAGTCTGGTGAACCTTCTCTGCACTCCCTCTATGGCAATAATGTCCTTCCTCAGATTTGGAGACCAAAACTGTACGCAATACTCCAGGTGTGGTCTCACCAAGACCCTGTACAACTGCAGTAGAACCTCCCTGCTCCTATACTCAAATCCTTTTGCTATGAATGCTAACATACCATTCGCTTTCTTCACTGCCTGCTGCACCTGCATGCCTACTTTCAATGACTGGTGTACCATGACACCCAGGTCTCGCTGCATCTCCCCTTTTCCTAGTCGGCCACCATTTAGATAATAGTCTGTTATACCTGTTATTAATGTAATCCTGATCCCTATGCATCAATATCATTGTCATGTTTATCATTCTTATTTGTTGTTGTTTTGTTAATGTTTTTGAAAAAAAAACGAATAAAAAGATTTTAAAAGGAAAAGAAAGAACAAGTAATTAACATCAAAGTACTGTTCCCTCCTCTTGACATCACTGCTTTTTACTTGACTGAGAGGTACAGCACGGAAACATGCCGACCGTCGATCTCCCCTTTCACTTCGTCCTATGGTGTCCAATTCTCTGGTGAAACCCCGCGCGGTCACGGGAGAACGTACAAACTCCACGCAGGCAGCACCCGAGGTCAGGATCGAACCCACGTCCCTGGCGCAGTGAGGCAGCAGCCCTACCCGCTGCGCCACCGTGCCGCCCCAAACGCCGCTCGGACCAAACCGGTTGCAAAACTGTTGGTTGACAGGATTGGACCCGAAAAATGCAATGTGTCGGAAGGAACTGCAGATGCTGGTTTACGCTGAAGAAAGTCACAGAATGCTGGAGTAACTCAGCGGGTTGGGCTGAAGGGTCTCGACCGGAAACGTCACCCATTCCTTCTCTCCAGAGACGCTGCCTGTCCCCGCTGAGTGAAAGCTCTGTCCCACTGTACGAGTTCATTCAAGAGCTCTCCCGAGTTTCCCTGATTCGAACTCGGAGATTACGTAATGGCCACTCGTGGGTACTCGGGCTCTCGTGGATATGTTTCAACCTGTTGAAAATCTTCACGAGTCTTCCCAAGCTTACCGCGTTTCCCGAGCACCTGCCGTTAGCGTTACGAGCCGATAAGAGACGCCCCCGAGCTCCGACGTACCCCTACGTACATTCTACGTGCTTACCACGAGTTAGATTTTTTTTTAAACTCGGGAGAGCTCTTGAATTACCTCGTACAGTGGGACAGGGCCTTGACTCCAATATTTTGTGTCCATTTTTGAAGAATGAAATGACATGTTCAAAAGTAGGAATTTCTGAAAACAGATGAAAATGCCTTGGTTGAAATAAAGATTTGATTCACAGAGGATGTTGCCAGATGATTTGTGCTTTACTTAAAGGGCAGTCTATTGCTGACATGAGTACAGTTATAGATGTTCAGATGAATGTTGGCTCCAGGAGGGGCGTTATTGGCTGTCCTTTGCATTAACAGATGTGACAAGCACAGATATTGCACACTAGATCAAACCTTCAGACAGTACATAAAGGTGCAGCAAAGAATATTGAGGGCCTGTCCCACTCAGGCGATTTTTTTGGCGACTGTCGGCGATCGTCACAGTCAACCAATGTCTACGACAACCAACCACCTAGTTGACGTCAAGCTACCGACAACCGGCAGCTCGTTACGACGTCCGCCTACGACAACTTACGACCACACGGGCGACAACCAAAGTCAACCAACATCCACCCGCGACAAGCTACGACAAGCAACGACCCTGTCGGCAACAACTGAAGACAAGTGAAGACAATTCAGTCGCCGGTTGACGTAAGTAGTCCCCAATGGAATTCGCCGAAGTCAGCACTTGGCGACAACCAACGTCACCTGGCGACAACCTGCGCCATCCTGGGGACAACCTACGACAGCACCTACAATAGTGGAAGACAAGCTACATCAAGCCCACCGTCGCCGAAATGTTTTGAATATTTGAAAATCCAGCGGTGACCAGAAAAACGTTACAACTCTTTAGGCGACTTGAGGAGACGACTCACGACCATACAGGTGTCACCCCGCGACATGTGGCGACAGCCTAGTCGCCTGTAGTCGCCGAAAAATCGCTTAAGTGGGACAGGGTCTTTAGTGTACGCTCTATCTTTAGTGTAGTATAGCTTTTAGTTTAGATATGCAGCGCGGAAACAGGCCCTTCGGCCAACAAGTCCGTGCCGACCAGCGATCACCCCGTACACTAACACTATCTTACACACCAGGGACAACTTGTAATTTTTTTACCAAAGCCAATTAATCTACAAACCTGTACGTCTTGGAATGCGGGAAGAATCCGGAGCGCCCGGAGAAAACAGATGCAGTCACGGGGAGAACGTGCAAACTCTGTAAAGACAGCACCTGTAGTCAGATGGAACCCGGGGTCTCTGGCGCTGTGAGGCAGCAACACTACCGCTGCGCCACCGTATTGCTCTGAAGGCAGTTCACGTTCAACTTCGGTCTCGCCCACAACTAAATCAATATTAAGTAACATTTCTTCTATCACCAACAAAAAAAATCATCAATCTGTCCCAATATTGGCCAGTAATTTGGGAGTCAGAAGTAATTTGTTTGATAACACTCTCTTCAAGTGTCTCGAAATGTTTTGCTATGTTAAATTTGTGATTAAAATTCACGCTGTTTTATACATCAGCGGTTGAAGGCAAGTTCACCAACTTTGGGTAATCTCAACAATATACCACCTGCCCTTATCTACTGCTTGACCCCTCCCCTTTCTTACCCATCCCCACCCCTCCCCGCTCCCCTCCTCTGAACCCTGGCTTAACCTTGCACCTATCTCCCCCCTCCCCCTCCCCCTCCCAAACAATTTGCGCCTCCTCATTCCTCTAGCTTCACAATTTGCAAATCTCTAATCCTTTTGTCTCACACTTGTGTGTGAATGTATGAATTAATTAATCGGTGAATGCATACTTTATTGTCACAAGGTATACAAATAGTGACCAAATAAAGGGTCTCTGGACTTTGTCCAACCATCTGCCTATCAGAAACTCCCCTCGCCTGCGTTTACCGGTGACCTGCCAGACTTTGTCCTGCCCCTCCACTCTTGTAGCTTTCTTCCCCACACCATCTCCCCCCCCCTCCCCCCCATCAGTCAGAAGAAGGGTCCCGACCCAAACGTCACCTATTCAAATTCCCCAGAGATGCTGCCTGCTGACCAGCTGAGTTACTCCAGCACATTGTGTCCCCGCTTGGTAAACCAGCATCTGCAGATCCGTGTTTTTACATTTTCAACCTGGGATTTGTCCTTTAAACAAGAAGTTGAAGCGGCTGACGAAATGTGTAGGAAGGAACTGCAGATGCTGGTTTACACCGAAGATAGACACAAAATGCTGGAGTAACTCAGCGGGACAGGCAGCATCTCTGGAGGGAAGCAGCACGTGATGTTTCGGGCTTTTACTTGAGACTTCAGACTTTAAGAGATACTGCACGGAATCCGTCACTTGGGCCCACTGAGTCCGCGCCGACCAGTAACCACCCCGTAAACGCGGACTATTCTGCACACGAGGGACAATTTAACATTTTCTCCAAAGCCAATTAACCTACAAACCTGCACGTCTTTGGAGTGTGGGAGGAAACCGGAGCACCCGGAGAAAACCCACGCAGGTCACGGGGAGAAGGTACAAACTCCTTACAGACAAGCACCCGTAGTCAGGATCGAACCTGGTCTCTGGCGCTGTGAGGCAGCAACTCTACCGCTGCGCCACCATGCGGCCATATGGGGTGGATGGGGTCGGGAACCTTCTTCAGACTGAAAGTAGAGGTGAGGGGGGTGGGTGGGGGGGGGGGGGGAGTTGGAGGGAAAAATGCTGGAGGCTAGAAAAGGCCAGAACAACTCAGAGCGGGGGGCTCTCTCTTTGTAAGGATGTTCGGAGGCAGTTGGGACTGCAGAGAGTGGAAAAGACATGCACAGTTATTTTTCACACATCTTCACGAGAGGATGTCTAATTAATAATGTGGCAGGGCCTATTATTTTGTAC
>CM075979.1:4071734-4097671 GCA_038087875.1 Malacoraja senta
GATCACGATGAATGGCGGTGCGGGCTCGAAGGGCCGAATGGCCTCCTCCTGCACCTATTTTCTATGTTTCTATGTAATGATGGACAGATACGGGTCTACCAGAACCAAACACAGTCAGTCAATGAGAAAAAATATGTACCAATTCAGAATCAACACATTTACCCCCTGGGTAGGCAACATTTACCCCCCCCCCCCCCGGGGGTAAATTGATCCTAGGTTGGGAACCCTTGCATTAAGCGTTATTCCCTTATCATGTATCTATACACTGTCAAAAGGCTCGATTGTAATCATGTGGGTAAAAATGCTGGAGAAACTCAGCGGGTGCAGCAGCATCTATGGAGCGAAGGAAATAGGCAACGTTTCGGCCCGAAACCCATCCGGGTTTCGGCCCGAAACGTTGCCTATTTCCTTCAGGGTTTCGGCCCGAAACGTTGCCTGTTTCCTTCGCTCCATAGATGCTGCCGCACCCGCTGAGTTTCTCCAGCACCTTCGATTTTCCAGCATCTGCAGTTCCTTCTTCAACATTGTAATCATGTGTTGTCTTTCTGCTGACTGGATAGCAGGCAACAAAAAGCTTTTCACTGTACCTCGGTCCACGTGACAATAAACTGAACTGAACTTAACACTGTCCTACACACACTGAGGACAATTTACACTTACACCAAGCCAATTAGCCACAGACCTGCAGGTCTTTGGAGTGCAGGAGGAAACCGAGGATCTCGGAGAAAACCCACGCGGGTCACGGGTAGAACGTACAAACTCGGTACCAGACAAGCGCCCGTCGTCGGGATCGAACCCGGGTCTCCGGCGCTGTGCGGCAGCAACTCCACCCGCTGCGCCACCAGGCGATAAGGAAATGAATGCCTCGAGAAGGCTCGACGTTAATAGACAATAGACACAATAGGTGCAGGAGCAGGCCATTCGGCCCATCGAGCCAGCACCGCCATTCAATGTGATCATGGCTGATCATCCCCAATCAGTACCCCGTTCCTGCCTTCTCCCCATATCCCCTGACTCCGCTATTTTTAAGAGCCCTATCTAGCTCTCGCTTGAAAGCACCCAGAGAACCGGCCTCCGCCGCCCCCTGAGGCAGAGAATTCCACAGACTCACAGTGTTAACAGGGCCTCCATTGACAAATCTAGCCGCCCGTTCTTAATTTGAAACAGCACGTTTGAATTGACACCTTTAAGGGCCTGTCCCACGGGCATGCGACTCCATGCGGCAAGCGCGACCTAACCGCAAGCGGGTGCCGTGCGGGGGCCGCGCGGAGGTCGCGGAGCCGGTCCCACTTCGATCGCGGGAGCCGTATGGAGCCGTATGGTCCCGACATCGCGCGGGGCTGCGAAAAACTGACACTGTTCAAAAATTCCGTGCGGCAAAGGCCTGTCGCCTTGCAGCTGCATCGAGGCCGTACGCACCGCCTCAATGACCGTGCGCACCGCCTCGCCGCCGTACGCACCGTCTTGAGGGCACTCGACCTCCGCGCGGCCCCCCGCTCCTGATTTGGTAGCGCTTGCTGCATGCAGCCGCATGCTGGTGGGACCGGCCTGTACGGGGATCACTCGACCTCCGCGCGGCCCCGCTTGCGGTTAGGTCGCGCTTGCAGGCCCTTCAATTTGCACGAGGAATAAACTGAGATGGGAGCGAAACACCTTTCTGGCGACATTACTGCGATCCGCCTCATTATTCACCCCCTTTATCACCACATAATTGTACAGAACGTAGGCATCTATTTTGAATGAAGTACTTAATCATTGGTATAAAAGGATTTAACTGAGATAGCGACTGCCTTTAAAATCAAAATTGCCACTTTAACAAGAACCTTGGCGGAGTTTTCCTTCAGGAGCCAGATTGTTTCAGCAGAAATAGATGCCTCAGGGCAACCTATTAATCATAAAAATACCCCAGCAAGATGATTGTGAATTCCTGATCCTATCATCGTGCATCTCCCCCCCCCCCCCCCCCCCCCCCCCCCCGCCCCCCTCCACAATTTTACTCTCTCCGGCCTATTTTGATCTGAAGCAGTCCAAGCCCTGCTCTGCAACTCTGCCAATGATAGTGACAAGCTCTGCCTTTCGATTACACACAGATACTACCATCAAGGGCGGTCACGGTGGCGCAGCGGTAGAGTTGCCGCCATACAGCGCTTGCAGCGTCAGAGACTCTCTGCGTGAAAAAGTGTTCCCTTGTCTCCGTTCTAAATGTCTTACCCCTTATTCTTAAACTGTGGCCCCTGGTTCTGGACTCCCCCTCCCCCCCCCACATCGGGAACACGTTTCCTGCCTCTAGCGTGTCCAAACAGCGTGGCGTAGCCTCACAGCGCCAGAGACCCGGGTTCGATCCCGACCACGGGTGCTTGTCTGTACGGAGTTTGTACCTTCTCCCCCGAGATGTCCGAGATCTTCGGTTTCCTCCGATGACGTGCAGGTTTGTAGGTTAATTGGCTTGGTGTAAATGTTCCTTGTGTGTGTGTGTGTGTGTGTGTGTGTGTGTGTGTGTGTGTGTGTGTGTGTGTGTGTGTGTGTGTGTGTGTGTGTGTGTGTATGTGTGTATGTGTGTGTGTATGTGTGTGTGTGTGTGTGTGTGTGTGTGTGTATGTGTGTGTGTATGTGTGTGTGTGTGTGTGTGTGTGTGTGTGTGTGTGTGTGTGTGTGTGTGTGTGTGTGTATGTGTGTGTGTGTGTGTGTGTGTGTGTGTGTGTGTGTGTGTGTGTGCGTGCGTGCGTGCGTATGTGCATGTGTGTGTGTGTGTGTGTGTGTGTGTGTGTGTGTGTGTGTGTGTTGTGTGTGTGTGTGTGCGCGTGTGTGTGGGATAGTGTTGGTTCGCGGGCAGATCGCTGGTTGGCGCGGACTCGGTGGGCCGAGGGGGCCTATTTCCGCGCTGTATCTCTGAACTAAACGAATCTAATCTAATCCCTGCCTTACAATTCCACACAGATCCTATCATCAAATGACAAATGATTGCCGGCGACCCCTTCAATTGATCTGCAGAGCTCGTGATCCATGCCGATGCACCACACTCGCACTCTGAAGGACTTTTCTAACATGCAAGCAATTTAACATTCCATCTCTATAACGTACAGATGAATGTCATAACATCAACATTACACAGGGTCACACACACGTCGAATACTGTTCACCGGAATTTCTACACAACAATTTCTATATAATTGGGGCCTAGCAGTAGAGTTGCTGCCTCAATAGACAACAGGTGCAGGAGTAGGCCATTCTGCCCTTCGAGCCAGCACCGCCATTTAATGTGATCATGGCTGATCATCCACAATCAGTAGAATTTAGAAGATTTAGAAGATTGAGGGGGGATCTTATAGAAACTTACAAGATTCTTAAGGGGTTGGACAGGCTAGATGCAGGAAGATTGTTCCCGATGTTGGGGAAGTCCAGAACAAGGGGTCACAGTTTAAGGATAAAGGGAAAATCTTTTAGGACCGAGATGAGAAAATCATTTTTCACACAGAGAGTGGTGAATCTGTGGAATTCTCTGCCACAGAAGGTAGTTGAGGCCAGTTCATTGGCTATATTTAAGAGGGAGTTAGATGTGGCCCTTGTGGCTAAAGGGATCAGGGGTATGGAGAGAAGGCAGGTACAGGATACCGAGTTGGATGATCAGCCATGATCATATTGAATGGCGGTGCAGGCTCGAAGGGCCGAATGGCCTACTCCTGCACCTATTTTCTATGTTTCTATGTTTCTAAGTACCCCGTTCCTGCCTTCTCCCCGTATCCCCTGACTCCGCTATCTTTAAAAGCTATCTAGCTCTCTCTTGAAAGTATCCAGAGAAGCGGCCTCCACCGGGGATAACTTGGGTAGGAAGTATCCCCGGAGGTAGGAAGGAACTGGAGGTGCTGGTTTACACCGAAGATAGTCACAAAACGCTGGAGTAACTCAGCGTGTCAGGCAGCATCTCTGGAGAGAAGGAATAGGTGACTCTTCAGTCCAAGACCATCAGCCATGATCACAATGAATGGCTCGAAAGGCCGAATGGCCGAATGGCCTCCTCCTGCACCTATTTTTCTATGTTTCTGTGTTTCTAAGAAGGGTCTCGACCAGAAACGTCACCCATTCCTCCTCCAGAGATGCTGCCTGTCCCGCTGCGTTACTCCAAGCCTTTGTATCTAACGAGATTTGTCTTATCTGCTTCCTTCACAAAGGGAAGAGATTATAAACCAACATTTCAAGGGAGCTTCAAAGTCTTCCCTTCTTGTCAATGGCAAAGGGAGCGATCTCATCCGTCCAAGCTCTTAGAATACTCTCAGGAAACATTTAAATTGGACTCTGTTGGATGAAGAATGTCAGGTGCACACCACGGATGAACTCAGAATCATTAAAATGGATTCCAAATATACGGCAGCTTGCTTATCCTGCCTCATCCGCCCTTACTCATTTCCTTCTACAATATCATTCAGCAATCCAGGAAAAGACACAAAATTCTGGGGTAACTCAGCGGGTCAAGTAGCACGAATAGGTGACGTTTCGGGACAGGACTCTTCCTCAGACCCGACCTGAAAGCTTCTGCGGATGCTAGCAGTTAGATCGTAGTTCAGGACCGCTCTCTGGTTGTGGTAGGACGGTTCAGTGGCACGATAACAGCTGGGAAGAAGCAGTCCCTGAATCTGGAGGTGTGCGTTTTCACACTTCTGTACCTCTTGCCCGATGGGAGAGGGGAGAAGAGGGAGTGGCCAAGGTGAGACTGGTCCTTGATTGTGCTGCTGGCCTTGCCGAGGCAGGGTGAGGTGTAGATGGAGTCAATGGAAGGGAGGTAGGTTTGTGCGATGGTCTGGGCTGCGTCCACAATTCTCTGCAATTTCTTTTGGCCTTGGACGGAGCTGTTCCCAAACCAAGCTGTGATGCATCCTGATAAAATGCTTTCCACGGCGCATCTGTAGAAGTTGGTGAGAGTTGTTGGGGACAGGCCGAACTTCCTAAACCTTCGCTGGAAGTGGAGGCGTTGGTGTGCTTGCTTGGCCATTGCTTCAATAGCATGCTGTGAGGGGGGGGGGGCAATAGAGAGGTGCTGGGAGGGAGGGGCCGAGAGAAGAGGGGGGCTGGGAGAGAGAGAGAGTGAGAGAGAGAGACAGAGAGAGACAGAGAGAGACAGAGAGACAGAGAGACAGAGAGACAGAGAGACAGCGAGACAGAGAGACAGAGAGACAGGGAGAGGGGAGAGGGAGAGGGAGAGGGAGAGGGAGAGGGAGAGGGAGAGGGAGAGGGAGAGGGAGAGGGAGAGGGAGAGGGAGAGGGGAGAGGGAGAGGGAGCGGGAGAGGGAGAGGGAGAGAGAAGGAAAAAGTGAGAGAGAGAAAGAGAGGGGGAATGGGTGAGAAAGAGGGGTTGGGAGAGAGGGGTGGGAGAGAGAGAGAAAGAGAGCGGGGTGGGTGGGAGAGTGAGAGAGAGACAGGGAGATATTAATCTAGGAATGTTCAGATCCAGGAAGCTGAGGCTGCCAACAGAGGAAGAGGTAAATCGAGGACCGGCACGTCGACTGATTCCGGGGTACCAGGCCAACCCGGAGGTCATTTGTAAATTATTCGCTGATTAAACTCACACTGGAAACGGAGAAGAAAGGAAGGCTGGTGAAAAGACTTAGTGAATTTAATCAGCAGTCAAACCACAGAGGGCCGGAAGAAGCAGATACTGGACTTGATTTGGTGATTAATTCATCAGGAACCTTCATCGAGGTTGTGTAGCTAATTATGACGGAGGGTTGTGGGCTTCCTCTGAGACCTGGCAGAACACGATCAACTCAAAGAGCAACTTCCCATTCTATTTCCAGAGATCCGCTGCAACTTCCTTGAAGATTACGTGTGTCAGGTATTGGTGATGTATGGTGGAACGTCTAAGCTTGGGTGAGACGGATTAATTTACCCCCATCACTTCTCATCCATTAAGGCTTGCAGGTGATCAAATCCTTACTGAGTAGGTCAACTTATTTTGGTAAAAAAGAATAAAGGCGTAGATCATATTCTAAGTGGAGAGAAAATCCAGAAATCGGAGATGCAAAGGGACTTGGGAGTGCCGGGTGCACGACTCACAAAAAAGTTAAGGCCCTGTCCCACTTGGCGATTTTTTCGCCGACTGCCGGCGTCATATCGGTGTCGCCAAAAGATTTTGAACATTTCAAAATCCAGCGGCGACAAAAAAAATGAAGCGACATTTGAAAAAACACCGCGCGGCAATACGTCATCGCGCCGCGAATTATCCCGTGACCTGATACGTCAGTCAATGATGCCGGCAGTCGGCGAAAAGATCGCCAAGTGGGACAGGCCCTTCAATTTGCAAGTCGAATCGGTAGATTCAATGCTAGGGGGGACCTCATTGAAACTTACAGAATAATGAGATGCACAGATAGAGAGGATGTTTCCACTGGTGGGAGAGTCTAGGACCAGAGGTCACAGCCACGGAATTAAAGGGCGCACTTTTAGAAAGGGGGTGTGGAGGAACTTCTTTAGTCAGAGGGTAGTTAATCTGTGGAACTCATTGCCACAGAGGGCTGTGGAGGCCAAGTCAGTGGATATCTTTAAGGCAGAGATAGACAGATTCTCGATTAGAACGGGTGTCAAGGGTTATAGACAATAGACAATAGACAATAGACAATATGTGCAGGAGTAGGCCATTCGGCCCTCTGAGCCAGCACCGCCATTCAATGTGATCATGGCTGATCATCCCCAATCAGTACCCCGTTCCTGCCTTCTCCCCATATCCCCTGACTCCACTATCTTTAAGAGCCCTATCCAGCTCTCTCTTGAAACCATCCAGAGAACCGGCCTCCACCGCCCTCTGAGGCAGAGGGTTATGGGGAGAAGGAAGGAAAATGGGATTAGGAGGCAGAGATCAGCCATGATTGACTAGCAGAGTAGACTTGATGGGCCGAATGGCCTAATTCGATTCCTATAACTTGTGAACTTGTGTACCTGGAGCTCAAATGAAGCAATGTTACTGGGTCACACTTTGAAAGGGTTAATTCATCATGACGACACAGTGGCACAGCTGGTAGAGCCCCTGCCTCGTGACGCCAGAGACCTTGGTTCGATCCTGATCTCGGTTGCTGTCTATGTGGAGTTTGCACGTTCTCCCATGTGGGCCGGTGTGGGCAAGTTGGGCCGAAGAGCCTGTTTCTACACTGCATCACTCTATGATTCCCCGCGTGGGTTTCCTCCCACATCCTAAAGGCGTGCGGGTTTGTACATTAAATGGCCTCTGTAAATTGCCCCTAGGAAGTGGATGGGAAAGTGGGATATCATGGAACGGGTGATCGATGGTTGGTGCAGATTCGGTGGGCCGAAGGGCCTGGATCAGATTCAAGAACAGTTTCTTCCCAGCTGTTATCAGGCAACTGAACCATCCTATCCCCAACCAGAGAGCTGTGCTGAACTACTATCTACCTCATTGGTGACCCTTATAACCATATAACCATATAACAATTACAGCACGGAAACAGGCCATCTCGGCCCTTCAAGTCCATGCCGAACACTTTTTCTCCCCTAGTCCCATCTACCTGCACTCAGACCATAACCCTCCATTCCTTACTCGTCCATATACCCATCCAAACTATTTTTAAATGATAAAATCGAACCTGTCTCCACCACTTCCACTTGAAGCTCATTCCACACAGCTACCACTCTCTGAGTAAAGAAGTTCCCCCTAATGTTACCCCTAAACTTCTGTCCCTCAATTCTCAAGTCATGTCCTCTTGTTTGAATCTTCCCTACTCTCAATGGGAAAAGCATATCCACGTCAACTCTGTCTATCCCTCTCATCATTTTAAAGACCTCTATCAAGTCGCCCCTTAACCTTCTGCGCTCCAAAGAATAAAGACCTAACTTGTTCCGCCTTTCTCTGTAATTTAGTTGCTGAAACCCAGGCAACATTCTAGTAAATCTCCTCTGTACTCTCTCTATTTTGTTGACATCCTTCCTATAATTAGGCGACCAAAATTGTACTCCATACTCCAGAATTGGCCTCACCAATGCCTTGTACAATTTTAACATTACATCCCAACTTCTATATTCAATGCTCTGATTTATAAAGGCCAGCACACCAAAAGCTTTCTTTACCACCCTATCTACATGAGATTCCACCTTCAGGGAACTATGCACAGTTATTCCTAGATCCCTCTGTTCAACTACATTCCTCAATTCGCTACCATTTACCATGTACGTCCTATTTTGATTTGTCCTGCCGAAATGTGGCACCTCACATTTATCAGCATTAAACTCCATCTGCCATCTTTCAGCCCACTCTTCCAAATGGCCTAAATCTCTCTGTAGACTTTGAAAATCCACTTCACTATCCACAACACCACCTATCTTAATATCATCTGCATACTTACTAATCCAATTTTCCACACCATCATCCAGATCATTGATGTACATGACAAACAACAGTGGACCCAACACAGACCCCTGAGGCACCCCACTAGTCACCGGCCTCCAACCTGACAAACAGCCATCCACCATTACTCTCTGGCATCTCCCATTCAGCCACTGTTGAATCCATCTTGCTACTCCACCATTAATACCCAACAATTGAATCTTCTTAACCAACCTTCCATGAGGAACCTTGTCAAAGGCCTTACTGAAGTCCATATAGACAACATCCACTGCTTTACCCTCATCAATTTCCCTAGTAACCTCTTCGGAAAATTCAAGAAGATTAGTCAAACATGACCTTCCAGGCACAAATCCATGTTGACTGTTGGACTATCTTGGACTATCCTTGATCGGACTTTGCTGGCTTTACCTTGCACTAAATGTTATTCCCTTATCATGTATCTGTACACTGTAAATAGCTAGATTGTAATCATGTATTGTCTTTCTGCTGACTGGTTAGCGCGCAACAAAAAGCTTTTCACTGTACCTCGATACACGTGACAATAAACTAAACTGAACTCAACTGAACTATAATCTTATGATCTTACGATCTTATGATCTAAACTGAACTAAATTGTCCCTTGTGTGCAGGGAGTGGATGAGAAAGTGGGATAACATAGAACTAGTGTGAGTGGGTGATCGCTGGTCGGCATGGACTCGATGGGCCGAAGGGCCTGTTTCTGCGCTGTGTCACCAAACTCTCCTTGTCAGCAAGATGAATGGATTAAGAATAAGTGGTCGGCCATTTAGAACGGAGATGAGGAAAAACTTTTCCACCCAGAGAGTTGTGAATCAGTGGAATTCTCTGCCTCAGAGGGCGGGGTGGAGGCCGGTTCTCTGGATGCTTTCAGTCGAGAGTTAGATAGAGCCCTTAAAGATAGCGGAGTCAAGGGGATATGGGGAGAAGGCAGGAACGGGTTACTGATTGGGAATGATCGGCCATGATCACATTGAATGGCGGTGCTGGCTCGAAGGGCCGGATGGCCTACTCCTGCACCTGTTGTCTATTGTCTATTGTCTATTGAATGGAAGTCACAAAAGTTTGATTTGTTCGTGGCCTGCTGACGCCAAATACTAGTACATGAAGAGTACAGGAAACAATTAATGCTGCAAACCCAATCCCCATTAGTTCACTGGTTGGTATCTGTAGCAGTAAATTACCCTATCCATCAAGATTTGACACATTCCCATTGCACAATATTATCCAGTTCTGCTAAATTATGCACCGTACTATTCCAAACATAGCAGTATATTTATCACCATGACACTCCTACATCCTGTTTTAAAACCATTAGGCCGAATCAAAACGATTCTAGTCGTCTTGCACCATCCCAGATGAAAAGGACCTTTGTGGGTTTCTTTAACCAATATCCTTGCAACAGCTGGATGATTAAGGATCAATGAGCAGGTGAAATGTCTCTCCCGATTCATTTCCAACATTATTCACGTCGAAACATAGGAAAATAGGTGCAGGAGCAGGCCATTCGGCCCCTTCGAGCCAGCACCGCCATTCGATACGATCACGGCTGATCGTCCAGAATCAGTGCCCCGTACCTGCCTTCCCCCCCATATCCCTTGATTCCGTTAGCCCGAAGAGCTAAATCTAACTCTCCCTTGAAAATTTAAAAGACGCTTGTACTGGTACATAGATAGGAACGGGTTACATAGATACATAGATACATAGAAAATAGGTGCAGGAGTAGGCCATTCGGCCCTTCGAGCCTGCACCGCCATTCAATATGATCATGGCTGATCATCCAACTCAGTATCCCGTACCTGCCTTCTCTCCATACCCCCTGATCCCTTTAGCCACAAGGGCAACATCCAACTCCCTCTTAAATATAGCCAATGAACTGGCCTCAACTACCCTCTGTGGCAGAGAGTTCCAGAGATTCACCACTCTCTGTGTGAAAAAGTTTTTCCTCATCTCGGTCTTAAAGGATTTCCCCCTTATCCTTAAGCTGTGACCCCTTGTTCTGGACTTCCCCAACATCGGGAACAATCTTCCTGCATCTAGCCTGTCTAACCCCATAAGAATTTTGTACGTTTCTATAAGATCCCCTCTCAATCTCCTAAATTCTAGCGAGTTGGAGGAACATGAGCCAAACATGGGCAAATGAGACTAGCTTGGATGGGGCATCATGGTCGATTTTGGCCAAAGGGCCAGGTTCCGTGCTGTATGACACTAAGACCCTATCCAGAAGGCCTTATTTGTATGGATGGCCACCAGGGGTGCCGGGGAGATGGCAGCCCTGCCGGCAGTCTGTTAGTTTTTTCTTTATTTTTGTTATTTTTAGTTTAATGTTCCAGTTTGTTTTATGTGGGGAGAGGGGGGAGGGGATCGGGGGAAACTGACATTCCCCTGATGCGGGAGCGGATCGCCTCGACGTGGAGGGCCCGAACGCCGCCGGCTACGGGAGTCAAGACCATCCCGTCAACGGGGTCTCGAGGCCCACGACCGAGGAAGAACAAAAGGAAGGACTTGAACTTTATTTCTCCTTCCATCACAGTGAGGAATGTGTAGGAGTCACTGTGGTGGATGTTCATGTTAAAATGTGTTTTTGATTCTGTTGCTTTTAATTGTATGACTGACCTGGCCAGTGGAATTCCTCGTATGTTGCAAAACATACTTGGCGAATAAAGTGTGATTCTGAATTTGATTCTGATATTCATTCTGATATAGCTTAATTTCTAATTATATGAAGGTTAACAACCAGGTTTGTGTTAATGTTAATTTAAATTCATTTGTTTTAAGTATTAAGAGTTAAAATACCATGGAGAGCATTAAATCTTGTTGTTCTCAGTGGAGTTTCTAAGATGGAGTCCCCGTTGCTTTCCGCTGGTCAGCGTTGAATGGGAGGTAATTAATCTGGTGGCTCTTTGGGGAAAAGCCGCAGCTCCCGGATTTTAACAGGTGTTTCTGGACAGGCAGATAAAGCATCTTCCCAGAGCTGGAGAAATCACAGTCAGGTCTTGTTATTGGTCCTTACAGAGTTTTTACTTTGGATTAAGCGGCAAAGCTTTCTTGACAGGTGAAAGGCATGCTCGGAGAGATGAGGAAAGCTCGGGAAGGAGGTATGTAGGAGCATTTTCCGTCCCCGCGTTGTGGAGTTCTGGCCTTCGATGCATGGTGGCTTTTCATACTCATCGCCATGGAGTCATAGAGCGCGGAAACAAGCCCTTCGTCACAACTAGCCCACGACGACCAACATGCCCCATCAACACTAGTCCCACCTGCCCGCATTGTGAATCTGTGGAATTCTCTGCCACAGAAGGCCACTTTCAAGAGAGAGTTGGATATAGCTCTTCGGGCTAACGGAATCAAGGGATATGGGGAAAAAGCAGGAATGGGGTACTGATTCTGGATGATCAGCCATGATCATATTGAATGGTGGTGCTGGCTCGAAGGGCCGAATGGCCTACTCCTGCACCTATTTTCTATGTTTCTATGTTTGGCCCATATCCCTCCAAACCTGTCCTATGCATGTACCTGTCCAACATTTCTTCAAACATTGGGATAGTCCCAGCCTCAACTACCTCCTCTGGCAGCTTGTTCCATACACCCACCACCCTCTGTGTGAGAAAGTTACCCCTCAACTTCCTATTAAAAATCTTTCCCCCTCTCACCATACACCCATGTCCTCTGGTGCTCGATTCCCCTCCTCTGGGTAAAAGACTGTGCATTTACCCGATCTATTACCATTTACACTGACCTATTCTTGGATGTATTCCTAATCATAGAGGATTACTGCACAAATGATGGCCGCTCTGCCCATCATTGTCATACTGGGCGAGCAGGAGTTCAGCATCTTTCTGGATCCTGGACCATCAATGCGCAGGTTCCATCCGTATCCAAGAACCTTTCAAATAGGATTAGATTTCCCGTCTCAAACACTCGAGAAGACACAGAGTGCTGGGGTAACTCGGCGCGTCGGTCAGCATCTCAGGGGAGCATGGCTGGGCGACGTTTCTCATCGGAACCCTTCCTTGTCTCTGCGTCTCCCCCTCCCCTGACCCCCAGTCTGGAGAAAGGCCTCGACCCGAAAACGTCACCCATTCCTTCTCTCCACAGATGCCGCCTGTCCCGCTGAGTTACTCCAGCATTTTGTGTCTCGATTCTTGATTAGTGTGGGTGTCAAGGGTTAATGGGGAAAAAGGCAGGAGAATAGGGCTGAGAGGGAGAGATAGATCAGCCGGGATTGAATGGCGGAGTAGACTTGATGGGCCGAATGGCCTAATTCTGCTCCAATCACGTATGAAAAATGAATTCTGTCTGCTTTCATCTACTAATTACTTTAAACCGTCTCCAATTCACTCTGAAAAATAGGTCTATCTGGTTCCCTCATAATGTTATGCGTCAATTAGTCATCTCTTCAAACTTGTCTGTTCTGTTAAAAATAGCCTAGTCCAGCCAATCACTCCAGTTGGCTAAATAGCTTAAAGCTTTTCATCTTGAAGCTTAAAGTACACTTAGCTGAGGGATGTGAAATCCTCTTTGTCACACTTTGTGGACTGACGTCCCTCGCCTCACACGCTTTCAACAGAAGGCAGAGCATTGACGAGACCCAGTACTTTAGTTTACTTCAGGGATACAGAGGCCCTTTGGCCCACCGAGTCCGTGCCGACCAGCAATCACCCCGCACTCACCAGCGCCATCCTACACACACCAGCCACAATTTTACACTTATACCAAGCCAAATAACCTGGGAAGGAACTGCAGATGCTGGTTCAAACAATAGACAATAGGTGCCATTCGGCCCTTCGAGCCAGCACCGCCATTCAATGTGCTCATGGCTGATCATCCCCAATCAGTACCCCGTTCCTGCCTTCTCCCCATATCCCCTGACTCCGCTATCTTTAAGAGCCCTATCTAGCTCTCTCTTGAAAGTATCCAGAGAACCTGCCTCCACCGCCCTCTGAGGCAGAGAATTCCACAGACTCACAACTCTCTGTGTGAAAAAGTGTTTCCTCGTCTCTGTTCTAAATGGCCTCATTTAACGATACCAGTGACCCCGGCAACCAATGCCCTTCTTCAGATGGTTAAAGCACTCCAGTGTATCATGGCTTTATGTGAGATGTGTTTAGTTTAGTTTAGTTTGGAGATACAGCGTGGAAACAGGCCCTTCGGCCCACCGATTCCGCGCCGACCAGCGATCCCTGCACGCCAACACTATCCTACACACACGAGGGACAATTTACATTTATACCAAGCCAATTAACCTGCAAACCTGTGCGTCTTTGGAGTGCGGGAGGAAGCCGGAGCACCCGGAGAAAACCCACCCAGGTCAAGGGGAGAACGTCGAAACTCCGTACAGACAGCTACCCGTAGTCAGGATCGAACCCGGGTCTCTGGCGCTGTGAGGCAGCAACTCTACCGCTGCGCCACCGTGCCGCTCTTTTGACAATAATGCATTTTGACTCCAATGAAAGTCTCATCAAATTCTGCGGCTAAAATTTTTATCCTTTGAATTCAAATATATATCTTTATATAGTTATATTTATATATTGATTTCAACTTATTCATTTATATATACACTTTTTTGGAAGTAGATCCACAAGGCTCATCTTCTCGCACATTTAATTCATACCCAAGAGGCGGTAAAATTGTAAACCTGTCCCTGGTGTGTCGGGTAGTGCCGGTGTACGGGGATCGCTGGTCGGCGCGGACTCGGTGTGGACGAGGGGCCTGATTCTGCGCTGTATCTCTAAACTAGACTCATGTGCAGGAAAGAGCTGCAGACGCTGGTTTACTCCGAGGATAGACACAAAATGCTGGAGTAACTCAGCCGGACAGGCAGCATCTATGGAGAGAAGGAACGGGTGACGTTTCGGGTCGAGACCCTTCCTCAGACTGAGAGTCAGGCAACTAAGGTCATGTTCTGTGGTTATTTGTGATCATCGGTATAATGTGGATAATGTGGATAAATGTGAGGTTATCCACTTTGGTGGCAAAAACGGGAAGGCAGACTATTATCTAAATGGTGGCCGATTAGGAAATGGGGAGATGCAGCGAGACCTGGGTGTCATGGTACACCAGTCATTGAAAGTAGGCATGCAGGTGCAGCAGGCAGTGAAGAAAGCGAATGGTATGTTGGCCTTCATAGCAAGAGGATTTGAGTATAGGAGCAGGGAGGTTCTACTGCAGTTGTACAGGGTCTTGATGAGACCACACCTGGAGTATTGCGTACAGTTTTGGTCTCCAAATCTGAGGAAGGACATTATAGCCATAGAGGGAGTGCAGAGAAGGTTCACCAGACTGATTCCTGGGATGTCAGGACTTTCATATGAAGAAAGATTGGATAGACTTGGCTTATACTCGCTAGAATTTAGGAGATTGAGAGGGGATCTTATAGAAACGTACAAAATTCTTATGGGGTTGGACAGGCTAGATGCAGGAAGATTGTTCCCGATGTTGGGGAAGTCCAGGACAAGGGGTCACAGCTTAAGGATAAGGGGGAAATCCTTTAAGACCGAGATGAGGAAAAACGTTTTCACACAGAGAGTGGTGAATCTCTGGAACTCTCTGCCACAGAGGGTAGTTGACGCCAGTTCATTTGCTATATTTAAGAGGGAGTTAGATGTGGCCCTTGTGGCTAAAGGGATCAGGGGGTATGGAGAGAAGGCAGGTACGGGATACTGAGTTGGATGATCAGCCATGATCGTATTGAATGGCGGTGCAGGCTCGAAGGGCCGAATGGCCTACTCCTGCACCTAATTTCTATGTTTCTATGTTTCTATGTAAAAGGCTCGATTGTAATCATGTGGGTAAAAATGCTGGAGAAACTCAGCGGGTGCAGCAGCATCTATGGAGCGAAGGAAATAGGCAACGTTTCGGCCCGAAACCCTTCCGGGTTTCGGCCCGAAACGTTGCCTATTTCCTTCAGGGTTTCGGCCCGAAACGTTGCCTATTTCCTTCGCTCCACAGATGCTGCCGCAGCCGCTGAGTTTCTCCAGCACCTTCGATTTTCCAGCATCTGCAGTTCCTTCTTCAACATTGTAATCATGTGTGGCCCTTGTGGCTAAAGGGATCAGGGGGTATGGAGAGAAGGCAGGTACGGGATACTGAGTTGGATGATCAGCCATGATCATATTGAATGGCGGTGCAGGCTTGAAGGGCCGAATGGCCTACTCCTGCACCTATTTTCTATGTATCTATGTATCGGGAGAAAATGCTCAGAGGGCAATGTTTGCCTGAATACAGCAGTAACTACAATTCAGTCGAGGCAACCTTAGTGAACGAACCTTTAGGAATGGGATTGCATTGTCCTGCGATTGAAAATGTTACATGATTCAAAATTGATCCCACCTCGAGAAAATCGTGTTCATTTACTGATGAAATTGCAGCAATTGCACACTTGACCCGGGCTGGCTGCTACACTCACCATCTTAGTTTGTACATTTGATCTTGTCGCCCAGGTCATGCGCAAGCCTGATGGTACGGCTGGCGACTCACAACTCACAGGCAAAGATGCAAAGTATGCGAAGAGCCACAGACAAGCGCCTGTCCCACTTACCCGATTTTTCCCGGCGACTTGCCGGCACCCGTCACAGTCGCAGCAGGTCGCCGAAAATGTCAAACATATTGAAACTCCAGCGGCGACCAGAACAAAGGTACGACTCTTTGGGCGACTACTCACGATCCTACAGGCGTCACGTGTCAGGATGAGAGGTTATCTCATTGAAACATATAAGATTGTTAAGGGCTTGGACACACTAGAGGCAGGAAACATGTTCCCGATGTTGGGGGAGTCCAGAACCAGGGGCCACAGTTTAAGAATAAGGGGTAAGCCATTTAGAACGGAGACGAGGAAACACTTTTTCTCACAGAGAGTGGTGAGTCTGTGGAATTCTCTGCCTCAGAGGGCGGTGGAGGCAGGTTCTCTGGATGCTTTCAAGAGAGAGCTAGATAGGGCTCTTAAAAATAGCGGAGTCAGGGGATATGGGGAGAAGGCAGGAAAGGGGTACTGATTGGGGATGATCAGCCATGATCACATTGAATGGCGGTGCTGGCTCGAAGGGCAGAATGGCCTACTCCTGCACCTATTGTCTATTGTCTATTGAGAGATAGATTAGGCATGATTGAATGGCGGAGTAGACTTGATGGGCCGAATGGCCTAATTCTATTCCTACTTGGACCGGTTTGGAGGGATATGGGCCTAGCGCAGGCAGGTGGGACCAGTGTAAATGGGACATGTTGGCCGGTGTGGGCAAGTTGGGCCATAGGTCCTGTTGCCACACTGTGTCACTCTGTGACTCTATGACTTATGACTTTCTGATGTTTCCAAAGCCCTGGGTGTCCAAATCCATGGCCCATGTCTCTGTCTCTGTCTCTCTGTCTCTCTCTGTCTCTCTGTCTGTCTCTCTCTGTCTCTCTCTGTCTCTCTCTGTCTCTCTCTGTCTCTCTCTGTCTCTCTCTCTCTCTCTCTCATTTCCTTACACGTGAGCTGCGGACACAACAGCTGCATGCAAGTAAACAGCTGCCATCTTATATTCTCAGGGCGATGGTAACTATTTTTTCCAATGTAAGATTGTCACACGTTTTGCGGCTCTGGATTTGTCATTGGCTCCCCGCACAGCACCCTTTCCGCTTACTAAACAGTATGCCTAAAATCCAATTTCTGGGCAATTATCTTCAGGTGAGTTGCTCAGAGAATGAGAAGAATAAACATCCATAAAGAGAAATATTGCAAACAGGATCGACAAATCTCAAAAGGCCTTATTAAGGCTCCAGCAGCAACTGAAGATGAGAGATGAGCCACAGCTTCAGGCAACACTTGAAAGGTTCTGAAAAGACCTGTTTACTTCTGTTCGACTGGACGCAATTAAGAGAAGGAACGCCAGACTCCGAAATCCATTCAGCCCCTTCAACGAGCGTGAAGAGGCTACTTAATAGGCAAGAGTACCACTGCTCCAAAGGCAGACTAAACCTCTAGTGCAGCTGAAAAAATATGCCTTGCTCACCTCAGATGCTCCTTGGTACCAAAGAGCGGCAAGTTGGCGCAGCGGTAGAGTTGCTGCCTTGCAGCGCCAGAGACCCCGGTTCAATCCTGACTACGGGTGCCTACTGTACGGAGTTTGTGCCTTCACCCCGTGAGCTGCGTGGGTTTTCTCCGAGATCTTCGGTTTCCTGCCCCACTCCAAAGACGTGCAGGTTTGTAGGTTAATTGGCTTCGGTAAATGGAAAAATTGTCCCTAGTGGGTGCAGGATCGTGTTAGTGTGCGGGGTTCGCTGGTCGGTGCGGACGCTGTGGGCCGAAGGGCCTGTTTCTGCGCCGTATCTCTAAACTGAACTAAACAAAGGCTTTCTCACCATTCCGTCAATTCCTCAGAGGGCGGTGGAGGCCGGTTCTCTGGATGCTTTCAAGAGAGAGCTAGATAGGGCTCTTAAAAATAGCGGTCAGGGGATATGGGGAGAAGGCAGGAACGGGGTACTGCTTTAGACTTAGACTTAGACTTAGATTCCTTTATTGTCATTCAGACCTTTCGGTCTGAATGAAGATTGAGGATGATCAGCCATGATCACATTGAATGGCGGTGCTGGCTCGAAGGGCCGAATGGCCTACTCCTGCACCTATTGTCTATTGTCTATCATCTATTCTCTCCAGAGATGCTGCCTGTCCCGCTGAGTTACTCCAGCACTCTGTGTGTATAAAAGACTGGGTATGTTAGCTTTCATAGCAAAAGGATTTGAGTATAGGAGCAGGGAGGTTCTACTGCAGTTGTACAGGGTCTTGGTGAGACCACACCTGGAGTATTGCGTACAGTTTTGGTCTCCAAATCTGAGGAAGGACATTATAGCCATAGAGGGAGTGCAGAGAAGGTTCACCAGACTGATTCCTGGGATGTCAGGACTTTCATATGAAGAAAGACTGGATAGACTTGGCTTATACTCGCTAGAATTTAGGAGATTGAGAGGGGATCTTATAGAAACGTACAAAATTCTTATGGGGTTGGACAGGCTAGATGCAGGAAGATTGTTCCCGATGTTGGGGAAGTCCAGGACAAGGGGTCACAGCTTAAGGATAAGGGGGAAATCCTTTAAGACCGAGATGAGGAAAAACCTTTTCACACAGAGAGTGGTGAATCTCTGGAACTCTCTGCCACAGAGGGTAGTTGAGGCCAGCTCATTGGCTATATTTAAGAGGGAGTTAGATGTGGCCCTAGTGGCTAAAGGGATCAGGGGGTATGGAGAGAAGGCAGGTACGGGATACTGAGTTGGATGATCAGCCATGATCATATTGAATGGCGGTGCAGGCTCGAAGGGCCGAATGGCCTACTCCTGCACCTAATTTCTATGTTTCTATGTTTCTATGTAAAAGGCTCGATTGTAATCATGTGGGTAAAAATGCTGGAGAAACTCAGCGGGTGCAGCAGCATCTATGGAGCGAAGGAAATAGGCAACGTTTCGGCCCGAAACCCTTCCGGGTTTCGGCCCGAAACGTTGCCTATTTCCTTCAGGGTTTCGGCCCGAAACGTTGCCTATTTCCTTCGCTCCACAGATGCTGCCGCAGCCGCTGAGTTTCTCCAGCACCTTCGATTTTCCAGCATCTGCAGTTCCTTCTTCAACATTGTAATCATGTGTGGCCCTTGTGGCTAAAGGGATCAGGGGGTATGGAGAGAAGGCAGGTACGGGATACTGAGTTGGATGATCAGCCATGATCATATTGAATGGCGGTGCAGGCTCGAAGGGCCGAATGGCCTACTCCTGCACCTATTCTCTATGTATCTATGTATCTATGTATGTGGTGTGAATCCTGAACTCTGCTCAGAACATTACAAATAGAAAGTGATCTTCGTCAAATGGTAACAGCATTTCCACTTGAATTAATGAGCATGAATAATTTTTTTTGAGGGTATTTCTAGATTGCTTAATAGCCTGGATGGAAAAGTGGTGGAAAATCTAAGAGGAGAGATAATAGGCTGGTACTCACACTGGGAAGATGTGACTGCTGGGAATCCCAAGTGTGTTAGTTCTGGGAATATACACCATGTGCAGAAATCACGCAGATGATGGCGTGAAAAACTATATATTCAAGTTTGCCAATTATAATTGGAAACTTTAAATGACAGGGAGAGGTTTTTTATAAATTTACTGTATAAACGGATTTCAGTCTGCATACGTGTAAATTTTGGATTTAAAGGTGAGAACATTATGGGAAAAAAAAATGCTACAAGCCAAGGGAGCTGGCAAAAAGCTATGACACAAAATGCTGGAGTACCTCAGTAGGACAGGCAGCATCTCCGGAGAGAAGGAATGGGTGACGTTTCGGGTCGAGACCCTTCTTCAGACTAATTGGAGAACTCGGGCGGGGGAGAAATGGAGAGATAGAGAAAGAGGATGTTTCCACTGGTGGGAGAGTCTAGGACTAGAGGTCAAAGCCTCAGAATTAAAGGACGTTCCTTAAGGAAGGGGATACTTGGCAGAGGGATACTGGAGGTTTGAGAAGGTACAAAGAACAAATGTATGAAGGGTGTGAAAAGAGCAAATCAAAGCCAGCACCTAAGATGGAGGAAAGGTGGAGCCCACAATGGTCCATTGTTGGCAGTGGAGCAGGTGTTATCGAGGGGATATGAACAGGGATAGAGAAAGCTCCGGACAGAGTGGATGTGGAGAGGATGTTTCCACTAGTGGGAGAGTCTCGGACCAGGGGACACAGCCTCAGAATAAAAGGACGTACCTTTAGAACGGAGATGAGGATGGTGGTGAATCTGTGGTATTCACTGCCACAGACGGCTGTGGAGAGTCATTGGCTATTTTTAAAGCTGAGATTAACAGGTTTTTAAATTAGCAAGGATATCCAAGGTTACGGGGAGAAGGCAGGGGAATTGGATTGAGAGGGAAAGATAGATCATTGAATGCCGGACTAGACTTGATGGGCAGAATGGCCTAATTCTTCTCCTTAGGACTTATGAACATAGAAGATCTGGTTAAACGACATTTCGGGGAAGGGAGAAGATTTAGAGACAGTTTTTTGCCGTGCTGGATATATTACCTCAGGAGGAGATGCAGTCTATCTGTAAAAGGACAACCGAAAAAAACTCACAAAGGATTAAATTACAGGGAAGATATTACAAAAATGAGGAATAAAATCTCAAAATGTTATAAGTTGCAGTAAATAAGAAAGAAATGTTTGGTGGGCTGAAAGTGTCTGTGTTTGACAGAAACATTGTTAATTTTCGCGCTGATGAACCATTAAAATAAGGTTTTATACAAAATTGGGATGCGATCCGAAGAATTCAAAACGTGAAACTGAATTTAAGAAAGTGAGATTTTCATGATATCAAGGGTGATGGAGAAATGGCGGCTCGGTGGTGCAGCGGTAGAGTTGCTGCCTTACCGCTCCAGAGACCCGGGTTCCATCCTGACTACGGGTGTACGGAGTCTGTACAGTTTGTGCGGAGTTTGCGCTTTCTCCCCGTGACCTGCGTGGGTTTTCACCGGGTGCCCCGGTTTCCTCCCACACTCCAAAGACGTGCAGGTTTGTAGGTTAGTTTGCTCGGTATAATTGTAAATTGTCCTTAGCGTAGGAGAGTGTTGGTGTACGGGGTGATCGCTGGTCGGCGCAGGCACGATGGGCCGAAGGGCCTGTTGCCGCGCTGTATCTCTTGAGCCTAAAATCCAGTTCTCTGACTAAATGTTCCTGAGATGCGTGAAAGCAGTGTGATCTGTTCTCTTACGGGATGGAGATCTCTCCTGTATCCAGTTAGATAAATAAACTCGGGATGCAAGTCTCTGGATACCTAGGAGTAAGACAAAAATGCTGGAGAAACTCAGCGGGCGAGGCAGCATCTATGGAGCGAAGGAAAAAGGCAACGTTTCGGGCCGAAACCCTTCTTGAGACCCAGGAGTAAGATGGATTTTGCCCTTTGACCCTGTTAGCCCATTCAAAGACATCACGGTTCATCCACGATCTAACTCCATTGCTTGTACCTCTGTTCATTGGCACGATGGCGCAGCGGTTGAGTTGCCCTACGGGTGCTGTCTGTACGGAGTTTGCACGTTCTTCCCGTGACCTGCGTGGGTTTTACTCCGAGCTCTTCGGTTTCCTCCCACACTCCAGAGACGTACAGGTTTGTAGGCGAACTGGCTTGGTATAAATGTAAATTGTCCCGAGTGCGTGTAGGATAGTGTTAGCGTGCGGGGATCGCTGGTCGGCGAGGACTCGGCGGGCCGAAAGGCCTGTTCCCACGCTATAGCTCGAAACAATAAACAAACAATTGAGGTCGATAGCGTTTTGCGCAAAATGTACTTTGCCTGGGAAACGTGATTCATTAACTTTAACAAACTCAATTTCTGAGACAGATTAGGACACGCTGACACAATTGCAGTGTTTAGTACTAGTGATTAAAGATAAATTGCTCGGCAATTAGAGTTTTTGTCCCATATCTTGAACACCTTTGTTAACAAAAATCGGTTGATCTCAGACTTAAAATGAACAATTGTCTGTCATCTGTTTCTCTTGCAAGTGTGTTCCAATTCCCTGTCATTCTTTGTGCATTGAAGAGTTTCCAAAGCATAGATAGTCACTATCTTGTTGATATCGTCTCCAGCTGTCTTATTATTGATTTCATATTTAGATATTTTTTTAGATTTTAGAGATACAGCGCGTCAACAGGCCCTTCGGCCCACCGAGTCCGCGCCGACCAGCGATCCCCGCACACTGACACTATCCTACACACGCCAGGTAAAATTTACAATTTTGCCAAGCCAATTAGCCTATAAACCTGCACGTCTTCGGAGTGCGGGAGGAAACCGGAGTACCCGGAGAAAACCCACGCAGGTCACGGGGAGAACGTACAAACGCCGTACAGACAGCGCCCGTAGTCAGGATCGAACCTGGGTCTCTGGCGCTGTGAGGCAGCAACTCTACCGCTGCTCCACCTAGGTGACGTATCGGGTCGGAACCCTTCTTCAGTCTCTTTTCTTTTGAACATAGGTGGGAAAGGATGGACCGGGTTGGCGGGTTGGGGGGGGGTGGGAGGGGTGGTGGGCGGGGATAGGAGGTTTGAAGAAGGGTCTCAACCTGAAACGTCACCCATCCATGCTCTCCAGAGATGCTGCCTGACCTGCTGAGTCTGTTTCCCATTGTTGTCAGCCAGAGGGTTTCAGAAAGACATTGACACACGGTGCAGGGAAACACAAGGGCGGCGCGGTGGCGCAGCGGTAGAGTTGCTGCCTCACAGCGCCGGAGACCCAGGTTCGATCCTGACCAAGGGTGCTGTCTGTACGGAGTTTGCACTTTCTCCCCGTGGGTTTTCTCCGAGATCTTCCGGTTTCCTCCAAAGACGTACCGGTTTGTAGGTCAATTGGCTCGGTGTAAATGTGAAATCGTCCCTAGTGTGTGTAGGACAGTGTGCGGGGATCGCTGGCCGGCGCGGACACAGTGGGCCGAGGGGCCTGATTCCGCGCTGTATCTCTAAAACTAAAATCTAAAACTGAAGCAAGTCAGTGAACAGCAACAAGAATAACGGCCTGTTAACTTGCTGAACTCCCTGCAGTATCTCACACACTCTTGTTCTTTTTCCAATAACATAGTTTCTGGCTGTAGTACACGGTTAACCTCGCCGTTCAAATGCATCACTTGCGAACTGAGGCAAATAATCACATCCAACCGTGAATCTGTGGAATTCTTTGCCACGGAAGGCTTGTGGAGGCCAAGTCCATGGATATTTTTAAGGCGGAGGTAGATAGATTCTTGATTAGTACGGGCGACAGGGGTTACAGGGAGAAGGCAGGAGAATGGGGTTAGGAGGGAGAGATAGATCAGCCACAGGTAGACCAAAGTGCTGGAGTAACTCAGCGGGACAGGCAGCATCTCTGGACAAAAGGAATGGGCGACGTTTCGCGACGAGACCTTTCATCAAACTTCGGACATGCTTGAATGGGCCAAATGGCCTAATCATGCTCCTATCACTTATGATCTTAAGAATCCGATTCCAGAACTGGGAAAATTGGGCACAGCAAAATAAAATCAACCCATTCTATCGATACGATACGATAGAACTTTATTGATCACAGGAGGGAAATTGATCTGCCAACAGTCATTAAAACACAAAATGCACGAAACATGAAATACATGAAACATGAAATTAAATGTGACGAGTGGAAAGGCTCGGGGGATGTGCAAAGATTAGGGGGGAGGGAGGGGAGTCAGTCTCAGTCTACCCCACGACAGAGTTGTAAACGTTGATAGCCACAGGGCAGAAGGAGCTCCTGTGGCGTTCTGTCACCCGCTCCTCTGGAATTATCAGTGTGTACGATAACAGCATTACTTGATATCAAACACAAAGAAAAATATTCATGTTCATATTTGATAAAAGCACAATTCTCCACGACCGCTAATTTTTGGAGTCGATTAAAAGCCGCACTTCAGTTCGTAGAGTCACAGAGTGACACAGCATGGAAACAGGCCCCTCGGCCCAACTTGCCCACACCGACCAACATGTCCCATCCACACTAGTCCCACCTGCCTGCGTTTAGCCCATATACATGTCCTATCCATGTGCCCGGGATTAATTCCCAGGATGGCAGGACTGTCAGATGCTGAGAGAATGGAGCGGCTGGGCTTGTACACTCTGGAGTTTAGAAGGATGATAGGGATCTTATTGAAGCATATAAGATTATTAAGGGTTTGGACACGCTAGAGGCAGGGAACATGTTCCCGA
This sequence comes from Malacoraja senta, assembly GCA_038087875.1. Taxonomy (NCBI): domain Eukaryota; kingdom Metazoa; phylum Chordata; class Chondrichthyes; order Rajiformes; family Rajidae; genus Malacoraja; species Malacoraja senta. The sequence goes on from CM075979.1 coordinate 4,095,786, forward strand.
TGTTGGGGGAGTCCAGAACCAGGGGCCACTGTTGAAGAATAAGGGGTAGGCCGTATAGAACGGAGACGAGGAAACACTTTTTCACGCAGAGAGTTGTGAGTCTGTGGAATTCTCTGCCTCAGAGGGCGGTGGAGGCCAGTTCTCTGGATACTTTAAAGAGAGAGATAGACAGGGCTCTTAAAGATAGCGGAGTCAGGGGATATGGGGAGAAGGCAGGAACGGGGTACTGATTGTGGATGATCAGCCATGATCACATTGAATGGCGGTGCTGGCTCAAAGGGCCAAATGGCCTACTCCTGCACCTATTGTCTATTGTGCCTGTCTAAATGTTTCTTAAACATTGGGATAGTCCCAGCCTCAACTACCTCCTCTGGCAACTCGTTCCATACACCCACCACCCTTCGTATGAAAAAGTTACCCCTCAGGTTCCAATTAAATCTATTCCCCTTCACCTCAAACCTATGTTTAAGTCAGTTCGATCCCGACTACGGGTGCTGTCTGTACGCTCTCCCCGTGACCGCGTGGGTTTTCTCCGCGAGCTTCAGTTTCCTCCCACTCTCCAAAGACGTACAGGTTTGTAGGTCAATTGGCTTGGTATAATTGTAAATTGTCCTTAGTGCATATAGGATAGTGTTAGTGTGCGGGGATCGCTGGTTGGTGCGGACTCGGTGGGCCGAAGGGCCTGTTTCCACGCTGTATTTCTAAACTAAACTAAACTATGTCCTCTGGTTCCAGATTCCCCGTAAATCATCTTTGCTCTGTCCTTCTTAAGTCCATCGTGGCATCCGTGTACTTAAAAATGCCAGTCTTAAGAAGGGCCTCGACCCGAAACGTCGCCCATTCCTGCTCTCCAGAGGATGCTGCCCGTCCCGCTGAGTTACTCCAACTTTTTGTGCCTATCTTCGGTTTAAACCAGAATCTGCAGTTCCTTCCTACACACTTAGTAAAAATGCTAAGCATATGAAGATTTCATGATTGAAAATGATTTTGCCATTAGCAGGCCATTTCAAGTGCAAAAAGAAAGCATATGTTTTTTTTAATCTTTCAAATTACTTGCATGTTTTTGAAGAATGGTTGGTTATGGCAAATTGGATATGACAGAGGTAGAACATGGTTTACAAGATCAGAAAATGTCTAAGGCTGAAAAGCTAATTTGGCTGATTTTGCTTCATCTATCCAAATCATCTCTATTTATTCCGACTCTGCAATCGACTTGCCAATATTTCAATTTCATTTAGGTCAGAGATACAGGGTGGAAACAGGCCCTTCGGCCCATCGAGTCCACGCCAACCATTGATCACCCGTTCACACTAATTCCACGTTATCCCACTTTCTCATCCACTCCCTGCACACCCGTTCAACGGCTCACAGGTTTATATGTTCTAGGAGCAGAGAAATAGGTCATTCGGCCCATCCGGTCTACTTCCGCCATTCAATCATGGCTGATCTATCTCTCCCTCTCGACCCCATTCTCCTGCCTTCTCCCCATAACCCCTGACACCAGTACTGATCAATAATAATAATAATAATAATAGATTTTATTTATATAACGCTTTTCAGGACTCAAAGTCGCTTTACATTGAGAGTCAGGAATAAACAAAACAAAATAGAGCAGTAAGACAGAGGGGAGGGGGACATGGGACTAAGGGTATGCAGAGGTGAAGAGATGGGTCTTGAGGCGGGACTGGAAGATGGTGAGGGACTCAGAATTTCGGACCAGTTGTGGGAGGGAATTCCAGAGCCTGGGAGCTGCCCTGGAGAAGGCTCTGCCTCCAAACGTGCAGAGGTTTGATTTCGGAGTGGAGAGGAGACCAGCTGATGTGGATCTGAGGGACCGTGAGGGTTGGTAGGGGGAGAGAAGGTCAGTGAGATAAGGGGGGGGGGGC
>CM075979.1:4097871-4145264 GCA_038087875.1 Malacoraja senta
GTATTTATCAGGTATTCCCCTGTTTGTTTTCAAATACAGCTAAATCAAACAAGCAGACGTGTTCCAAGTCAGCTGTAGCTTGGTTGGTTGGTATGATTCTCACGCCTGCTAGAAAATATTGTGATTCAGAACTTCATTGCCGATTCTCTGCAGAGGGGGGATCAGCACAGTTGGTGGTGTCAGCGCCCGTCATCTGTTCCCTCAACCGGATGAAAAGAAGAATCGTCTCCCACTGTGCTCACTCTCCCATCCATCTTTGTGCGATCTTCAGCTCGGAACATCTGAAGCACCCGGTCCGTCACCGAAGTCATTAAAGACAGAGTATATCGCTGAGGTCCCAGCACATCTCACCGTTAATCTAGATTACTTTTATTTATTGTCAAGAGTACCGAGGTACAGTACAAAGCTTTTTGTTGCGAGCTCACAGCACTCATAGATTTCCAAACCCGTGTCATTCCGCTTGCTAGTGGAACTACAAACGCAGGATTACACAGCAAGACACAAATGTCAGGCAGCATCTGTGGAGGACATGGATAGGTGACGTTCCACAGAGTGCTGGAGTAACTCAGCGGGTCAGGCAGCATCTGTGGAGCGAAGGAAATGGGCAACCTTCCGGGCCGAAACCCTGAAGGAAATAGGCAACGTTTCGGGCCGAAACCCGGAAGGGTTTCGGGCCGAAACGTTGCCTATTTCCTTCGCTCCATAGATGCTGCCGGAACATGGATAGGTGACGTTTCACAGAGTGCTGGAGTAACTCAGCGGGTCAGGCAGCATCTGTGGAGAACATGGATAGGTGACGTTTCACAGAGTGCTGGAGTAACTCAGCGGGTCAGGCAGCATCTGTGGAGAACATGGATAGGTGACGTTTCACAGAGTGCTGGAGTAACTCAGCGGGTCAGGCAGCATCTGTGGAGAACATGGATAGGTGATGTTTCACAGAGTGCTGGAGTAACTCAGCGGGTCAGGCAGCATCTGTGGAGAACATGGATAGGTGACGTTTCACAGAGTGCTGGAGTAACTCAGCGGGTCAGGCAGCATCTGTGGAGCGAAGGAAATGGGCAACCTTTCGGGCCGAAACCCTGAAGGAAATAGGCAACGTTTCGGGCCGAAACCCAGAAGGGTTTCGGGCCGAAACGTTGCCTATTTCCTTCGCTCCATAGATGCTGCCGGAACATGGATAGGTGACGTTTCACAGAGTGCTGGAGTAACTCAGCGGGTCAGGCAGCATCTGTGGAGAACATGGATAGGTGACGTTTCACAGAGGGCTGGAGTAACTCAGCGGGTCAGGCAGCATCTCTGGAGAACATGGATAGGTGACGTTTCACAGAGTGCTGGAGTAACTCAGCGGGTCAGGCAGCATCTCTGGAGAAAAGGAAATGGGCAACCTTTCGGGCCGAAACCCTGAAGGAAATAGGCAACGTTTCGGGCCGAAACCCGGAAGGGTTTCGGGCCGAAACGTTGCCTATTTCCTTTGCTCCATAGATGCTGCCGGAACATGGATAGGTGACGTTTCACAGAGTGCTGGAGTAACTCAGCGGGTCAGGCAGCATCTGTGGAGAACATGGATAGGTGACGTTTCACAAAGTGCTGGAGTAACTCAGCGGGTCAGGCAGCATCTGTGGAGAACATGGATAGGTGACGTTTCACAGAGTGCTGGAGTAACTCAGCGGGTCAGGCAGCATCTGTGGAGAACATGGATAGGTGATGTTTCACAGAGTGCTGGAGTAACTCAGCGGGTCAGGCAGCATCTGTGGAGAACATGGATAGGTGACGTTTCACAGAGTGCTGGAGTAACTCAGCGGGTCAGGCAGCATCTGTGGAGCGAAGGAAATGGGCAACCTTTCGGGCCGAAACCCTGAAGGAAATAGGCAACGTTTCGGGCCGAAACCCAGAAGGGTTTCGGGCCGAAACGTTGCCTATTTCCTTCGCTCCATAGATGCTGCCGGAACATGGATAGGTGACGTTTCACAGAGTGCTGGAGTAACTCAGCGGGTCAGGCAGCATCTGTGGAGAACATGGATAGGTGATGTTTCACAGAGTGCTGGAGTAACTCAGCGGGTCAGGCAGCATCTGTGGAGAACATGGATAGGTGACGTTTCACAGAGGGCTGGAGTAACTCAGCGGGTCAGGCAGCATCTCTGGAGAACATGGATAGGTGACGTTTCACAGAGTGCTGGAGTAACTCAGCGGGTCAGGCAGCATCTCTGGAGAAAAGGAAATGGGCAACCTTTCGGGCCGAAACCCTGAAGGAAATAGGCAACGTTTCGGGCCGAAACCCGGAAGGGTTTCGGGCCGAAACGTTGCCTATTTCCTTTGCTCCATAGATGCTGCCGGAACATGGATAGGTGACGTTTCACAGAGTGCTGGAGTAACTCAGCGGGTCAGGCAGCATCTGTGGAGAACATGGATAGGTGACGTTTCACAGAGTGCTGGAGTAACTCCGCGGGTCAGGCAGCATCTCTGGAGAAAAGGAATGGGCGACGTTTCGCGTCGAGACCATTCTTCAGACTTCAGCCATGATTGAATGGCGGAGTAGGCTCAATGGGCCGAATGGCATGATCCTGGTGCTATCACTTATGATCTTATGACTTTTCGGGTCAAGTCTGAAGAAGGGTCCCAACCCAAAACATCACCTATCCATGTTCTCCACAGATGCTGCCTGACCCGCTGAGTTACTCCAGCACTCTGTGAAACGTCACCTATCCATGTTCCCCACAGATGCTGCCTGACCCGCTGAGTTACTCCAGCACTCTGTGTTCTTTTCATTAACTGTCTGTTAACCAATCATCATTCCATGCTAATATATTACACGCCCAATACTACCTTGTAGAATGTCATTTAATGTGTCATCTTATGACCCCTTCACACAAAGGGTGTATGGAACGAGCTGCCAGAGGAGGTAGTTGAGGCAGGGACTATCCCAACGTTTAAGAAACAGTTAGACGGGTACATGGATAGGCCAAGTTTGGAGGGATATGGACCAAGCGCAGGTAGGTGGGACTAGTGCAGTTAGGACATGTCGGCCGGTATGGGCAAGTTGGGCCGAAGGGCCTGTTTCCACACTGTATCACTCTATGACTCTTATAGGCTATCCCAAAGTTAGGTGGGAAATGTGCTCCATCTGTGACTATTCCTTCACAATTCCTGTGTCAGATTGTTAGTGAAGCAGATTCTGGGAAAACTTTCACCACACAGACTGTGTCAATTCAAGAAGGTTTACTACAAGTAAGATTAAGGAAGTGGATTTAATGCTGCAGTTGCTAACACTGCCAATATCCTGGCGTAAAATCTAAAACTGAAATGAGAATATAAGACTTGTTTTTCCACATTTCTGCTCAAAATTATTAACCCGCTGGGTCACTCCAGCATTTTGTATCTATCTTCGTTGTAAACCAGCATCTGCAGTTCCTTCCTGCACAAAACAACTGCAGATGCTGGCTCATACCAAAGATAAACACAAATTTTTTGTTTTTAGTTTGAGAGATACAGCGCGGAAACAGGCCCTTCGCCCACCCAGTCCACTCCGACCAGCGATCCCCGCACACAAACGCTATCCTACACACACTGGGGACCATTTACATTTACACCAAGCCAATTAACCTACACACCTGTACGTCTTTGCAGTGTGGGAGGAAAACGACGATCTTTGAGAAAACCGACACAGTCACGGGGAGAACGTACAAACTCCGTACTGACAAGCTGACCAAGTGGGCGGCACGACTCTCGTTTGCAGCGGCCTCTGCAGTCCGTCTGTCTTTTTATTGTTTTTGTCTCGTTTTTATGTAGTTTTTTATTATTATTTTTTGTCGGGGTATGTGTGTGGGGGGGTGGGGGTGGGGGTGGGGGGGGGACTTTAAAATCTTTCCCCTGCACGGGAGACCCGACCTTTTCTTTGTCGGGTCTCCGTTGTCGTTGGGGCTGGGCAACGTGGAGCGGCCTCCAGCAGGAACGACCTGGGGCTCCGGTTGCGGAGCTGCGGACTACTCACCGTCGCGGGGCTGGCCGAGTCCGCAGCGGGTGGAGCTGTGGTGGAGACAATCGCTGCTGCGACCCGACCCCCGGAGATTCGGAGGCTACAACCGCGGGTCTGGCGGACGGCAACACCGGAAGCCCGCGGGTCCCCTGGTGGGAGACCGCTTTTCGGGGCTTCCGCAGCGGCGACTTCTCCCGCCCGAGTTGCGGGGTTGAAGAGCACCTGGAGCGGGGCTTTATGCCCCCGCGCGGCTTGGAATGGCCGCCGGACTTTGCGAGCGCGCGCCGGGGCTCCAACACCAAGACCCGGTGCGCGACCTTGCATCACCCGGCGTGGCTTTAATGGCCGCTGGATAATCACCATCGCCCGCCGGGGGCTTTGACTTTGACTCTGACTCTGACATCGGGGGGGGGGGAGTGCAGTGGAGAGATAAGTTTTTTTTGCCTTCCATCACAGCGCTGTGATGGATGTATGTGTAAATTGTGTTGTGTCTCGGGTCTTCTTCGTTTTGTAATGTATGGCTGCAGAAACGATATTTCGTTTGGACCTCAAGGGATCCAAATGACGAATTTGTCCAAAAGACAAATTGTTTTGTACATGTAGTCAGGATCGAACCCGGAGCTGAAGGCGCAGTAAGGCAGCAACTCTAACGTTGTTTCACCTAATTATGCACCATTCTCTCAACATTAGAAGTATCGTCGTCCCTTTCTCAGTGTAACAATTCATTCCTTGTCTTTTCTATAATATATTTTCTTTCCACTTGAAGTCTGGAAATGATGCACGAGGTATCCAAGTTGGCAATCAAAGCCAAAACAACATGAATGTAGAGAACTTTTAGTTTGTCATTAAGAGGGACAATATTAAAAGCTGAGGAAAACCAGATCTTAAGAATTAACTTCAAGAACCACTGAGAAGGAATTGCAGAGAATTGTGGACGCAGCCCACACCGTCACCCAAACCAACCTCCCTCCCATTGACTCCATCTACACCTCGCGCTGCCTCGGCAAGGCCAGCAGCATCATCAAGGACCAGTCGCTCCCCGGCCACTCCCTCTTCTCCCCTCTCACATCAGGCAAGAGGTACAGAAGTGTGAAAACAAATGCACACCTCCAGATTCAGGGACAGTTTCTTCCCGGCTGTTATCAAGCAACTGAATCATCTTATCAATAACTAGAGAGCGATCCTGACCACCCATCTACCTCATTGAAGACCCTCGGAGAGATTAGAGAGAGATTAGAGATTCCTTTATTTGTCATTCAGACCTTTCGGTCTGAACGAAATTTCGTTGCCTGCAGTCATACATATAATAATAAATGACAAAACACACAATAAACACAAATTAACATCCACCACAGTGAGTTCACCAGGCACCTCCTCACTGTGATGGAGGCAAAAGTCTTAAAGTCTCTGTCTCTTCCCGCTTTCTTCTCCCTCTGCGCTGAGGCGATCCAGGCTTCTGCGCAGTTGGAGTTGGAGGCCGGCAGCTCCGCCATTTTGGCCTCAGCGCAGACGGAGGCAGAGAAGGGGGATACGACAAGAAAAAGTCGCATTCCCCCGAAGGAAGAGACAAAAGTCATGTTTCACCCCCCCCCCCCCCCACACATACACAACCCAATAAACTAAAATTTAACTGAAACAGGACAAAAGAAAACAACAAAAAAAGTAAAAACAGACGGACTGCAGGCGAGCCGCAGCTGTACGACAGCCCCGCCACTTCCGGAGTATCTTTAATCTGAATTTAATGGAGTTTAACTTGCACTCAAATTATTCCCGTCATCATGTACCCGTACACTGTGAACGACTCGATTGTAATTATGTCTAGTCTTTCCACTGGCTGGTTAGATCGCCCAAAGATCACCTGTTCACACTAGTTCTATGTTATCATCCACTCCCTACACACTGGGGGCAATTAACCTACTGACCCGGCACGTCTTTGGGATGTAGGAGGAAACCAGAGCACCCGGAGAAAACCCACGCGGTCACAGAGTGTTGAAGAAAGAACTGCAGATGCTGGAAAAATCGACGGTAGACAAAAATGCTGGAGGAACTCAGCGGGTGAGGCAGCGTCTATGGAGAGAAGGAATAGGCGACGTTTCGGGTCGAGACCCATCTTCATCTGCGGTCACAGAGTGAACGTGGAAACTGTGTGTGGACTCGATAAGAAGGAGAAGAAGAAGGAAATAAAAAATGATGAGAGGCAGGGGGGTGGGGGGTGAGGGTGATTGGGGAGACAGTCAGAGCCCGTCTCTGAAGGAGGGTCTCGACCTGAAACGTCACCCGTTCCTCCTTCCCATCTGAAGTAAGGCAGCGCAGAGGGCCCGTGTGTGGCACGCGGTTGCCAGGTTTGCCTGCATGCCTCTTTTCTTGCACAAAGTAGAAAGAGCAGCGCAGTTTCTCCATCGAGAAGTGAGCCATCTGCCAGTGTTGACGTGTGCTATATTGAAGCTGATATCTTTCATTCCACAGTCGCTCAACACCAGCATAAAGTAACAACCATTGGAACAGATTAGATATAAAACTGTCAGCATAAACATATGGAGTTAGAATTCCTTCATTCATTGTGTGGCGAGGAAATCTAGACAACAACGATAAAGTCTTGAGCGGAAATCTATCTCTTTTGATTACGGTTATATACTGCCACAAAAAGACAATCTGGAAGGTATAAAAATAACCTGCAGTTCTAATCGTTTCTCTCCGCCAGTTTAGCTCCACAAAGTTGCTGCATAATCTCATCACTGTGCCCAGGGATGTATCGACATTTGCATTATAATGCGCCTCTTTATTGTAAAGCAGTTTGCTAATTTTGAAAGGAGTGCTTCCGCGGAGGTTTTGCTATCACAAAACGTTCCACCGTGCTGTTAGAGCTCGGAGCCTTGGGAATGAAAGCACTCTCTACGTGGACGCGAGCTGCAAGTTCTCACCATCAAACCGGGACCTGGTACGTACAAAGTGCTGGAGCAAATCAGCGGCCAGCAGGGGATGCTGCCTGCCCCGCTGAGTAAAGCCCCTGTCCCACTTAGGAGACCTAAACAGCAACCTCCGGTGACCTTGCCCGCCACCCAAAAAAAAAAATCAAGGTCGAGGTGACCTGCAACCTCCTACCACCTCCCACGCATATGTTGAAAACCTTCCTCGACCGTGAAGAAAACCGGCTTCGACTAGACCTGCGACTAAAAAATGATCGATTTTTAAAACGGCAACCTATTTTTAGTCGAGGCCGGTTTTAATCATGATGAAAAAATAGCAGCAACCTAGATGAAGCCTCGACCACGCGGAAACCACTTTTCACCATTAGGGAGAGTGGCCAAAACCTCCGGTGACCTCATGGAAACCTTGGGTGGCGGGCAAGGTCACCAGAGGTTGCTGTTTAGGTCTCCTAAGTGGGACAGGGGCTTGACTCCAGCTTTTTGTTGTCTATCCTCAGTGTAAACCAGAATCTGCCAACCAGTTCCTTCCTACGGCCTCACCACTTTAAAGCCAGCACCACTTGCAGAAGAAACACAAAAGGGGTTCTTTGGCATTCATAGAGTCGTGCAGTAATAAGATTGTCACCTTGTCGTGGTGGAGAAGCTAGTGTGGACCTGAGATCCTGAGAGCGATGCCGTCTGGAGCTATCTATGCTCCTGGTAGGGCCACCCATGGCGGTAAGGTCGAGGGGGAGGTCTCTGACAAAGAGCGATCCAACCAAGACCTCAACGGTGGAACAGGCGGAGGACGATGGCTGATCTTAGTGGAGCGTCACAACGGCTGGGAAAGCGGATGAAGGCTGCAGCAGGAAAGGGTCTCCGGTCATCTTGGACTCCATGCCACTGGATCCTGACCCAGATCTGTCAAGGACCGTGGGGTGGCTGTCTGTGCACCAGTCTCCCCACGTTAAACAAAGTCACGCACTGGCGTCCTCGGGAGAGGACAGTCACACTCGTTTTGAGTGACCGCCGATGATGATGAGAGTCACAGTCATAGAGTGATGCAGTGTGGAAACAGGCCCTTAACTAGCCAACATCGACCAACATGTCCCAGCTAACCTAGTCCCACCAGCCTGCATTTGGCCCATATCCCTCCAGATGTCCCTGCTTCAACTATCTCCTCTGGCAGCTCGTTCCATACACCGACCCACCATTTGTGTGAAGATGTTACCCCTCAGATTCTTATTAAATCTTTTCCCCTTCACCCTAAACCTATGTCCTCTAGTCCTCGATTCACATATTCTGGGCAAGACTCTGTTCTGTTCATATCATGGTTTTGTACACCTCTATAAGATCACCCCTCATCCTCCTGCGCTCCAAGCAATAAAGTCCCAGCCTGCTCAACCTCTCCCTGTAGCTCAGGCCCCTGGAGTCCTGGCAACATCCTCGTAAATCTTCGACTGCACCCTTTCCAGCTCTTATATTCAGCTCCCGTGAGGATTGGACTGTCCATTCCAGATCACCTGAGAATTACTGAAGTGTTTTTATGATCAATAGAAATCAGAAATAACTAAAAAATAAAATCAATTTGCTGCTTCGAGCTGTTAGAGTAGAGATGCAGGAAAAATGTTCCCAATGTTGGGAGAGTCCAGAACCAGGTGCCATAGCCTTAGAATAAAGGGGAGGCCATTTAAGACTGAGGTGAGAAAAAACGTTTTCACCCAGAGAGTTGTGAATTTATGGAATTCCTTGCCACAGAGGGCAGTGGATGGATTTAAGAGAGAGTTAGATAGAGCTCTAGGGGCTGGTGGAATCAAGGGATGTGGGGAGAAGGCAGGCACGGGTTATTGATTGGGGAACGATCAGCCATGATGACAATGAATGGCGGTGCTGGCTCGAAGGGCCGAATGGCCTCCTCCTGCACCTATTTTCTATCTATCTATGCTGTGCTGCTTGTGCTGAATTTTCAATGCATAGATTGTGGTGGGATTCATTCTACCAGTGTGGCACTTGAGACCGAAGGTTGGTTGCCTTAAACTACCTGCCAAGCCACACGCCTGCTTATGGTTTGTTGATGTGTGGGATAGAACTGCAGTTGCTGGTTTAAATCGAAGATAGACACAAAATGCCGGGATGAAGGCCCTGTCCCACTTTCCCGAGTTACTCACGAACTCTCCCGAGTTTTCCCCTTGATTCGAACTCGGGGAATGTCGGGTAATGTCGGTAGCGAGCTCGTAGGAGCCTGTCGATGTTTTGTAGCAACCCGTAATGCCAGCTGTAGGAACTTGGGACATCAGGTAAGTCGGGACGTTTTTTCAACATGTTACCCGTGCATTAACATGTGCCTGCCTTCTCCCCATATCCCTTGATGCCACTAGCCCCTAGAGCTCTATCTAACTCTCTCTTAAATCCATCCAGTGATTTGGCCTCCACTGCCCTCTGTGGCAGGGAATTCCACAAATTCACAACTCTCTGGGTGAAAAAGTTTTTCTCACCTTAGTCTTAAATGACCTCCCCTTTATTCGAAGACTGTGGCCCCTGGTTCTGGACTCGCCCAACATTGGGAAAAAATTTCCTGCATCTAGCTTGTCCAGTCCTTTTATAATTGTATATGTTTCTATAAGATGCCCCCTCATCCTTCTAAACTTCAGTGAATACAAGCCTAGTCTTTTCAATCTTTCCTCATTTGACAGTCCCGCCTCAATCACAAGGATGTCCTTCCTCAAATTTCGAGTCGAGACCCTTCATCAGACTGATGTCAGGTGAGTGGGAGGTACAGAGACAAAATGTAGTCGGAGACAGTAAGACTGGTGGGAGAACTGGGAAGGGGGAGGGGATGGAGAGAGAGGGAGAGCAAGGGCCACTTGAAGTTAGAGAAGTCAATGTTCATACCGCTCGGGACTTCTCCAGCTTCAAGCCGTCCTCCTCTCTCCATCCCCTCCCCTTCTTCCTTCCTCTGGCTTCACTTTCCACACCCTTTCTCACCGCATGTCACACCATGTCTGGCCTTTGTCCACCAGTCTACCAATCAACCCCCACCCTCACCTGTACTGTATCCACCTATCACTCGACTGGCTTTGTCCTGTCCACATCTCTCTTCTCGCTTACCCCCCACCACCCTTCCTCCCTTCACCAGAACCAGTGTGAAAAAAGAGTCTCAACTTGAATCGCCGCCCAACCATGTCCTCCAGAGATGCTGCCTGACCCGCCGAATTACTCCAGCACTCTGTGTCTTTTATTTCTTGTAAGCCATCACCTGTAGAATCACAGAGTGATACAGTGTGGAGACAGGCATCTTTGACCCAACTCGCCCACACCGGCCAACATGTCCCTGTCCCCTAATTTGAGGAAGGACATTCTTGCTATTGAGGGAGTGCAGCGTAGGTTTACAAGGTTAATTCCCGGGATGGCAGGACTGTCATATGCTGAGAGAATGAAGCAGCTGGGCTTGTACACTCTGGAGTTTAGAAGGATGAGAGGGGATCTTATTGAAAGGTTGTTAAAGGTTTGGACACGCTAGAGGCAGGAAACATGTTCCCGATGTTGGGGGAGTCCAGAACCAGGGGCCACACACAGTTTAAGAATAAGGAGTAAGCCATTTAGAACGGGGACGAGAAAACACTTTTTCTCACAGAGAGTGGCGAGTCCGTGGAATTCTCTGCCTCAGAGGGCGGCGGAGGCCGGTTCTCTGGATGCTTTCAAGAGAGAGCTGGATAGGGCTCTTAAAGATAGCGGAGTCAGGGGATATGGGGAGAAGGCAGGAACGGGGTACTGATTGGGGATGATCAGCCATGATCACATTGAATGCCGGTGCTGGCTCGAAGGGCCGAATGGCCTACTCCTGCACCTATTGTCTATTGTCTACACTAGTCCCACCTGCCCGTGTTTGGTCCACATTCCTCCAATGTCATCACGGCCATTCACCCTGACGACATTACTTCAAGTTCACAGGTTATAGGGGTAGAATTAGGCCATTCGGCCCATCGAGCCCACTCTGCCATTTAATCAGATCAGATAACATCTATAAAATCAGCTGCTATGCAGTCCTACATCTATGCTGATTTACACTGTGCAACATAAAGCCTAGATATTGAACACCAAGTTAAAATCACATTCACACAACGACCCTTGAATTACCATTATGTTAAATACCACAGAAGTTATTTCAATTTCCCCGAGTATAATTCTAACAACATTCAGAAATCTATTAAAATAACTCTTCGTTCTCTGGTACAATAACCACACGCACATGCTTTGTAAAAAGAGATTTATATTCAAGTTTTTATATTCAGAACTCGCTCTGAAATTTTTGAGCTGTTCCATTGACTTTCAGCTGCTTGCTCTCCAGGCTTTTAATAGCTAGGATCTACATAGTCTCAACTTGATTTGGTATCCCTGCTTAAAGATAGCGGAGTCAAGGGATACGAGGAGAAGGTAGGAACGGGATACTGATCAGCCGTGATCACATTGAATGGCGGTGCTGGCTCGAAGGGCCGAAAATGGCCTACTCCTGCACTCACAATGGCAGGCAGTGACTAGTGGGGTACCGCAAGGCTCAGTGCTGGGACCCCAGCTATTTACAATTTATATTAATGATCTGGATGAACTGGATGAGGGAATTGAAAGCAACATCTCCAAGTTTGCAGATGACACTAAGCTGGGGGGCAGTGTTAGCTGTGAGGAGGATGCTAGGAGACTGCAAGGTGACTTGGATAGGCTGGGTGAGTGGGCAAATGTTTGGCAGATGCAGTATAATGTGGATAAATGTGAGGTTATCCACTTTGGTGGCAAAAACGGGAAGGCAGACTATTATCTAAATGGTGGCCGATTAGGAAATGGGGAGATGCAGCGAGACCTGGGTGTCATGGTACACCAGTCATTGAAAGTAGGCATACAGGTGCAGCAGGCAGTGAAGAAAGCGAATGGTATGTTGGCCTTCATAGCAAGAGGATTTGAGTATAGGAGCAGGGAGGTTCTACTGCAGTTGTACAGGGTCTTGGTGAGACCACACCTGGAGTATTGCGTACAGTTTTGGTCTCCAAATCTGAGGAAGGACATTATAGCCATAGAGGGAGTGCAGAGAAGGTTCACCAGACTGATTCCTGGGATGTCAGGACTTTCATATGAAGAAAGACTGGATAGACTTGGCTTATACTCGCTAGAATTTTGGAGATTGAGAGGGGATCTTATAGAAACGTACAAAATTCTTATGGGGTTGGACAGGCTAGATGCAGGAAGATTGTTCCCGATGTTGGGGAAGTCCAGGACAAGGGGTCACAGCTTAAGGATAAGGGGGAAATCCTTTAAGACCGAGATGAGGAAAAACCTTTTCACACAGAGAGTGGTGAATCTGTGGAACTCTCTGCCACAGAGGGTAGTTGAGGCCAGTTCATTGGCTATATTTAAGAGGGAGTTAGATGTGGCCCTTGTGGCTAAAGGGATCAGGGGGTATGGAGAGAAGGCAGGTACGGGATACTGAGTTGGATGATCAGCCATGATCATATTGAACGGTTGCAGGCTCGAAGGGACGAATGGCCTAATCCTGCACCTATTTTCTATGTATCTATGTATCTATTGTCTATTGTCTATTGTTTTTTTGTTTTCTTTAAATTCTATTTATTAGAAGTACATTAAATTACAATCAATTGCATTAATACACACCACGTATATCTTATTACATTTAATGTACCCCTTCATTTTTTAAGGCTATTAAAAAAAGATTGAAATTGAGAAAATAGAGAAAGTGAAAGAAAATAGTGTTAGTGTAAAAGCGTGACGAAAGGAAAGAAGAAAGACCCTTTAGACGAGAAATTAAAGAAAAGAAATTAAGAGATAGACCCTAGGAAAGTGAAAAGAGAAAGAAGAAAAAAGAGAATGACAGATCCTCTATTCTGAACATCGCGCAAAAGGGATATACCAACTCGCCACCTTTCTTCCCCCTTTACCAAGTCCTGACACCGGTGCCTTTTTAAAGTACTGTTGCACCTTATGCTTGTAGTAATTCTATAAATGAAGACCACGTCCTATAGAAGTGATCTGATTTGCCTGCCAGGAGGAGTCTCATCTCTTCCAGGTGTAATGTTTCAAACATATTTGAAATCCACATGTTTATAGTTGGTATCTTCAAATTTCACGGTGTCTTTTACCAACAACCTTGTTCACCCACACAGCTCGTCGTTCAATGAAGCTCAGTTGAAAGCCTGCAATTTTTCCTGCAAAGCGGTAGGGTTGCGGCCTTGCAGTGCCAGAGGCCCGGGTTCGATCCTGGCTGCGGGGGGCTTGGCTGCATGGAGTTTGTACGTTCTCCCGACCCCGACTCAACTCTGGCCAACGTCCAATCTACACTGGCCCCACCTGCCCGCGTTTGGCCCACATCCCTCTAAACCCATCCTATCCATGTACCTGGATGTTGTCAAAACTGGTCAACCTGAGGAGCACCTTCAGCAACAGACTGGTTCCCACCAAGATGCAGCACAGAACGCCTCAGGAGATCCTTCTTCCCTGTGGCTATCAAACTGTACAACTCCGCCCCACCCCCCTCCCCCTCCCTCTCCCCCTTCTGTCGTGGGGTAGACTGTCCCAACTCCTCCCTCCCCAATCTTTGCACATCCCCAATCCTAGACAAAATTGCTGGAGAAACTTAGCAGGTAGTAAACACTGCCCAGTCCATCATCGTCTCTGACCTCCCTTCCATCGGGGGGATCTATCACAGTCGCTGCCTCAAAAAGGCTGGCAGTATCATCAAGGACCCACACCATCCTGGCCACACACTCATCTCCCCGCTACCTTCAGGTAGAAGGTACAGGAGCCTGAAGACTGCAACGACCAGGTTCAGAAACAGCTACTTCCCCACAGCCATCAGGCTATTAAACCTGGCTCGGACATAACACTGAACTTTACTAGCCAATACTGTTATTTGCACTTTATCAGTATATTGACCATTGTGTATATATTTATAGAATGCCTTGTAGTAAATGCCTACTATGTTCTGTTGTGCTCAAGCAAAACAAGAATTTCATTGTCCTACCAGGGACACATGACAATAAACTCACTTGACTTGACTTGACTTGACTTGACTTGGGTGCGGCAGCATCTGTGGAACGAAGGAAATAGGCAACGTTTCGGGCCGAAACCCTTCTTCAGACATCTATGGAGCGAAGGAAATAGGCAACGTTTCGGCCCGAAACGTTGCCTATTTCCTTCGCTCCATAGATGCTGCCTCACCCGCTGAGTTTCTCCAGCACTTTTGTCTACCTTCAAATTTCCATCTTCTGCAGTTCCTTCTTGAACACCCAATCCTAGACTTTCCACTCGTCACTTTAATTGAATGTTTCATGCATCTTGCTGTGTTTTTAATGATTGTTGACAAATTTCAATTTCCCTCCTGGGATAAATAAAGTTCTATCGCATCGTGCTGCATCGTATCGTGTCGTATCGTATCGTACCTGACCAAATGTTTCCTAAGGGTTCTATGTTGTCCCATTTTTACTCATCCACTCCCTACACACTAGGGGCAATTTTACAGAGGCCAATTGACTGGCAAACCCGCACGTCTTTGGGATGAGAGAAGAAACCGGAGCATCCGGGGGAGGGAGAGCGTGCAAACTCCACATCCCACGGCACCCGGGGTCAGGATCGAACCCGGGACCCTGGTGCTGTGAGGTAGCAGCTCTACCAGGGTGCGCCACCATGCCACCTCGATGTGCGTGATACACGAGAAACCTAAAGAGCAAGACTGAAGTTATCAGAGCGGCACGGTGGCGCAGCGGTAGAGTTGCTGCCTTACAGCGGTTAAAGCGCCAGAGACCCAGGTTCAATCCTGGCTACATAGAAACATAGAAAATAGGTGCAGGAGTAGGCCATTCGGCCCTTCGAGCCTGCACCGCCATTCAATATGATTATGGCTGATCATCCAACTCAGTATCCTGTACCTGCCTTCTCTCCATACCCCCTGATCCCTTTAGCCACAAGGGCCACATCTAACTCCCTCTTGAATATAGCCAATGAACTACCTTCTGTGGCAGAGAATTCCACAGATTCACCACTCTCTGTGTGAAAAATGTTTTTCTCATCTCGGTCCTAAAAGATTTCCCCCTTATCCTTAAACTGTGACCCCTTGTTCTGGACTTCCCCAACATCGGGAACAATCTTCCTGCATCTAGCCTGTCCAACCCCTTAGGAATTTTCTAAGTTTCTATAAGATCCCCCCTCAATCTTCTAAATTCTAGCGAGTACAAGCCGAGTCTATCCAGTCTTTCTTCATATGAAAGTCCTGACATCCCAGGAATCAGTCTGGTGAACCTTCTCTGTACTCCCTCTATGGCAAGAATGTCTTTCCTCAGATTAGGAGACCAAAACTGTACGCAATACTCCAGGTGTGGTCTCACCAAGACCCTGTACAACTGCAGTAGAACCTCCCTGCTCCTATAGTCAAAACCTTTTGCTGTGAATGCTAACATACCATTTGCTTTCTTCACTGCCTGTTGCACCTGCATGCCTACTTTCAATGACTGGTGTACCATGACACCCAGGTCTCGTTGCATCTCCCCTTTTCCTAATCGGCCACCATTCAGATGGTGAACTATGGGCGATGTCTGCATGAAGTTTGTACGTTCTCCCCGTGACCCGCGCGGGTTTTCTCCTAGATCTTCGGTTTCCCTCGTCCAGGATAGTGTTAGCGTGCGGGGATCACTGGTCGGTGTGGACTTGGTGGGCCGAAGGGCCTGTTTCCACACTGTATCTCTAAACTAAACTAAACAGGTTATCAAAGAATTCCTTGTCCCACCACCGAACCACATCCCCACTCTGTTTGACAATAGACTATAGACAATAGGTGTAGGAGTAGGCCATTCGGTCCTTCGAGCCAGCACCGCCATCATTCAATGTGTTCATGGCAGATCATTCCCAATCAGTTCCCCGTTCCTGCCTTCTCCCCATATCCCCTGACTCCGCTATCTTTAAGAGCCCTATCTAGCTCTCTCTTGAAAATATCCAGAGAACCGGCCTCCACCGCCCTCTGAGGCAGAGAGTTCCACAGACTCACAACTCTTCAGTATGACAAATTCTTCATTATCACACACACACACATGCGTAAGTTTCGAAGCGTTAACAGATACTTTGGGTTTGAGTTGAATGTTGGGATCTGTCAGAACCCATTTGTATCAAGTACCTCAAGTGTAAAAGGATTTGCTCCTTTGCTCAAACTTAATGCCGGCTCTTAGGAACATCATTTGATGAAAGTAGTAGGGTGACTGATTTTGTTTCCAATCCTAATCTTCAGCGGAAAGCAATCATGAGTGACAAGAAGGGTAATGCAAGAAGATCAAAGATGCACAACCCTTTCAAATCAATTAAAATGTGAACTCTGTTTTTTCTTTTTGCTGGGTGCTTTGTGCTTTTTTTTAAAAACATTTGCCAATAGGAACGCAAAGTTCTGGAACAAATCCTGGCGGTGAATAGCATCGTGGTCCCTCCAGTGGAATGTGTGCGAGGGAGCGGGGAGAGCAGAGATCCTGTTCTTTGCTCCTTCTCGGATAATCTCGTGAACAAATATGAGCACTGAGCTACGCTCTGTTTGCTAAAGCCATCGGGGAAATCAGACAACGCTCCTCCCGACTCCCCCGAATGACTCTGATTGAATCAAATAATACTTTTCCGTTAAAAATCTGTACAGAGTTCCATAATTCTGGAGCAGAAGCTATACTGAAACTTCCTGAATTGGATTTGGAGTTCATGGCCTGTTGATCTCACGTTGGTCTGTAGACTTCTGAGCTACAGCGAGGAAACAGGCCCTTCGGCCCACAGAGTGGTGGTAGCTAGCGGTAGAGTTGTTGCCCTTGCATCGCCGGAGACCCGGGTTCGATCCCGACTACGGGCGCTGTCTGTACGGAGTTTGGATGCTCTCCCCGTGACCTGTGTGGGTTTTCTCCAAGATTTTGATTAGTACGAGTGTCAGAGGTTACGGGGAGAGGGCACGAGAGTGGGGTTAGGAGGGAGAGATAGATCAGAGGTTTCAAGAGAGAGTTAGATTTAGAGCTTAGGGCTGAGGGAATCAAACGATATGGGGAAAAAGTCCCATATTGGGGTACTGATTTTGGATGATCAGCCATGATCATATAGAATGGCGGTGCTGGCTCGAAGGGCCGAATGGCCTACTCCTGCACCTATTTTCTATGTTTCTATCAGCCATGACAAAATGGCGGTGTAGGCTTGATGGACCGAATGGCCTAATTCTACTCCTATCACTTATGATCTTAGGTTTCCTCCCAAACTCCAAAGACGTACAGGTTTGTAGGTGAATTGACTTGGTATAAATGTAAATTGTCCCTCGTGTGTTTAGGATAGTGGTAGCGTGCGGGGATCGCTGGTCGGTGCGGTGCGGACTCAGGGCCTGTTTCCACGCTGTATCTCTAAACTATGTCCATGCCGGCCAGCGATCACCCCATACACGAGCGCTATCCTACACACACTAGGGATAATTGACACTTTTTTACCGAAGCGAATTAATCCACAAACCTGCACGTCCTTGGAGTGTGGGAGGAAACCGGAGCACCAACAGTCACAGGGAGAATTGTGAATTTATGGAATTCCCTGCCACAGAGGGCAGTGGAGGCCAAATCACTGGATGGAAGTGAGAGAGTTAGATAGAGCTCTAGGGGCTGGTGGAATCAAGGGATATGGGGAGAAGGCAGGCACGGGTTATTGATTGGGGACATTCAGCCATGATCACGATGAATGGCGGTGCTGGCTCGAAGGGCTGAATGGCCTCCTCCTGCACCTATTTTCTATGTTTCTATGTTTCTAGAAGATGCAAACTCCACAAAGACAGTACCTGAGGTCAGGATGGAACCCGGGTCTCTGGCGCTGT
The DNA here is from genome assembly GCA_038087875.1 of Malacoraja senta. Lineage (NCBI taxonomy): Eukaryota > Metazoa > Chordata > Chondrichthyes > Rajiformes > Rajidae > Malacoraja > Malacoraja senta. The sequence goes on from CM075979.1 coordinate 4,115,618, forward strand.
GAAGCAGCAGCTCTACCCGCTGCACCGCGCCTGTTGTCCTTCCGTTACACGTGCGAGGAAGCGTAGACGGCTCCAGAGTCCCGACACTTTGCAGAAAACTATCCTTTCCCGACCATGAATCACTTTTTTTTAACTACCGTCAGTTTTTTTAGGGGGGAGGAGATATTTAAGTGGCAATATGTCTCTCTGCTCCCAATCAACGCGGTTGTAAACTTAAAGGGGCCGTCCCACTTACGCGATTTTTTCCGGCGAATTGCCGGCACCCGTCATTGTCGCAGCAGGTCGCCGAAAATGATCAATGTGTTGAAAAACCAGCGGCGACCAGAACAATGTACGTCTCTTTGGGCGACTACTCACGACCAAACAGGCGTCACCCCGCAGTCATGTATCTGTCCATTGTGGACGGCTCGAGTGTAATCATGTATTGTCTTTCCACTGACTGGTTAGCACGCAACAAAAGCTTTTCACTGTACCTCGGTACACGTGACAATAAACTCAACTCCAACTCAAATCCTATCACCAACTAGAGAGGAGAGGAGAGCTCTTCAGCGCGTCGTCCACAGAGCGCAGAGGATCATTGGGACAGAGCTACCAGCCTTGGAGGACATCTACCACACACGGTGGGTGCCTCAGGAAGGCCGTCAGCATCCATAAGGACTCATCACACTCTTGTAACGGACTGCTTGAACTACTTCCCTCCGGCAGACGTTACAAGGCCTTCTACGCCCGAACCTCCAGACTCAGAAACAGCTTTATTCCAAGAGCTCTAGCGGCTCTGAACCGGCCCTGCTGAGTGCCCCCCTCACCCACCCCCCCTGGACAGTCTCCCTCGGATGGTCACGTCACTCAGCTTGCTTATTTATTTATCTTACTTTTCGTGTACATCGGTGGAGCTGCATACTAAATCTCGTCGCACTGACGTGCAATGACAATAAAAGATATAATTATTATTATTGTTGTTATTAGAGTGGTCCTGACCAGGTTTTTACTTTAGAAACAAATCTTGTTTTTCTTTTGAAGCCCAAAAAAAGACTTGTTGCTGCAACGTTTATGTCTGTGTTGGACTACGGTGATGTTTTGTATATGAATGCATCTTCAAAACGCCTACAGTCTTTGGACACGATCTACCACGGAGTTACTCATTTTAAAACCCTCACGCACCACTGCTCTTTGCCCCGTCCACCCGCAGACTCCATCATTGGCATATTAGAAACATAGAAACATAGAAAATAGGTGCAGGAGTAGGCCATTCTGGCCCTTCGAGCCTGCACCGCCATTCAATATGATCATGGCTGATCATATTCTTATTTATAAGACTATCCTCGGTGTTCTTGCTTCATACCTGCAGAAGTATGTAATTCGAAAAAGCACAGGAACTTATCAGCTGCGCTCTGAGGAATTGTTCTTACTAACTGTACCTAAAGTCCGTACTGAACTGGGGAAAAGGGCATTTAGTTATGCTGCTCCCTTCGCATGGAACCAGCTGCAGAATGAACTGAAACTTAAGGAGCTGGTTTCTATAAACAGATTTAAATCCCTTCTTAATGATGTTGAAGCGGGCTCTTCTGTCTGTGCATGCTTTGTTTGATGATTTTAGAGAGAGATTAGAGAGATTCCTTTATTTGTCATTCAGACCTTTCGGTCTGAACGAAATGTCGTTGCCTGCAGTCATACATATAATAATAAATAACAAAACACACAATAAACACAAATTAACATCCACCACAGTGAGTTCACCAGGCACCTCCTCACTGTGATGGAGGCAAAAGTCTTAAAGTCTCTGTCTCTTCCCTCCTTGTTCTCCCTCTGCGCTGAGGTGATCCAGGCTTCTGATGTTGTGACCCCACCGGGTGATGGTAAGTAAGGCAATCCTGCGGCTGAATCCGTGCTCCGTCCGCGACGGGCCGGTTCAAACTCCGCGGCCCGGGTTGGCCGAGGCTGCCGAAGCTGCCGCCCTCCAGTCCAGCGGACGCAGCTGTAGTTGCGGGAGCCCCAGAAAAACAGGTCACCAACCTGTGACCTGCGCGCTCCCGACGATGTCGTCCACTGGGCCCGCTGTGATTCTGACTGTGATTCTATTTATATGTTCTCTGTTGTTTTTAAATTATTGTCTGTAACTGTGGAACTGTGCTGCTGCCTGTCTTGGCCAGGACTCTCCTTGTAAAAGAGATTTTTAATCTCAATGAGACTTCTCCTGGTTAAATAAAGGTTAAATAAACCTCCCATCTACCTCATTGGAGACCCTCGGCCTATCTTTGATCGGACTTTAACTTGACTTTATCTTGCACTAAACGTTATTCCCTTTGTCCTGTAAGGCTGATGAAGGACCTGGGGGGATCAGCGGACAAGCCCTACGTCAGCCCATCACAGAAACATCACGGGCGGCAGAGCGGAGTAGCCAACGGCTCTGGCTGAAGAGGAAAGACCCCATTTGGTCTCCCAAATAGCCGACTAGGCAGATGCCGAGGGGGGGTGGTCCTGGGACGCCAGAATGCACCGCTGAGCCTACCGGAGACCTCGCGGGTTCAATCAGCGAAACGTCGATGAAAGTAGGTGCCCACTTGATAACCCCAATGACGTGTCTGCCTAGCCTTTCTCAACGTCGGAGGAGCACGGGCGTTTAAGAAGGAACTGCAGATGCTGGAAAATCGAAGGTAGACAAAAATGCTGGAGAAACACAGCGGGTGCAGCAGCATCTAGGGAGCGAAGGAAATAGGCAACGTTTCGGGCCGAAACCCTGAAGGAAATAGGCAACGTTTCGGGCCGAAACCCTGAAGGAAATAGGCAACGTTTCGGGCCGAAACCCGGAAGGAAATAGGCAACGTTTCGGGCCGAAACCCGGAAGGGTTTCGGCCCGAAACGTTGCCTATTTCCTTCGCTCCATAGATGCTGCTGCACCCGCTGAGTTTCTCCAGCATTTTTGTCTGCCATCGGAGGAGAATAGGTGAGTGCAGAAGGCTCCCGTCACCATCGGAAGCAAGTTGACATTTTGGCACTTTGGATTTTTAACATCGTGTCCTGACTATATGGAAACCTGTACACTGTGGACGACCTGATTGTAATCACGTATTGTCTTTCCGCCGACTGGATAGCACGCAACGAAAAAAGCTTTTCACTGTACCTCGGTACACGCGACAATAAGCTAAACTCAATCTAAACTAAACTAGCGATCGGGTTGATGACGTTGATGTTTTCGGTGGGCGGCGCGACTCTCGTCAGCAGCGGCCTCTGCAGTCCGTCTGTCTTTTTATTATTTTTGTCTGCTACCCGACCCCCGGAGATTCGGAGGCTACAACCGCGGGTCTGGCGGACGGCAACACCGGAAGCCCGCGGGTCCCCTGGGGGGAGACCGCTTTTCGGGGCTTCCGCAGCGGCGACTTCTCCCGCCTGAGTTGCGGGGTTGAAGAGCACCTGGAGCGGGGCTTTACATCACCGCCCCGCGCGGCTTAGAATGGCCGTGGTCCTTTCCGAGCGCGCGCCGGGGCTCTAACACCAAGACCCGGTGCGCGACCTTGCATCGCCCGGCGTGGCTTTAAAGGCCGCGGGATAATCACCATCGCCCGCCGGTGGCTTTGACTTTGACTCTGACATCGGGGGGGGGGGGGGGGGGGGGAGTGCAGTGGAGAGATACGTTTTTTTGCCTTCCATCACAGCGCTGTGATGGATGTATGTGTAAATTGTGTTGTGTCTCGGGTCTTCTTCGTTTTGTAATGTATGGCTGCAGAAACGACATTTCGTTTGGACCTCAACGGGGTCCAAATGACAAATTTGTCCAAAAGACAAATAAATTGTATTGTATTGTATTGTTTGACTGGATGTGAATGAAACACACACTGGGAGAAACAGGGTGGGTAAGACCGGGTACCGAGTGTCCACCCTCAGGGGGGTCAACAGCTTAACATTTTGTGGCAGACAAAAGTGCTGGAGAAACTCAGCGGGTCAGGCAGCATCTGTGGAGCAAAGGAATAGGTGGCGTTTCGGGTCGAGACCCTTCTTCAGAGATTCAAACATTTTGCGGTGTTCACATTTGACAGATCGAATTCAAATGTTCTTGGACGGGAACATCTCAATGAGAACATTTAATTACAATTTTACACAGAATTATAACCATATCAAGTATTCAACCGGTCTAAAATTAGGGATATTTAATTAAAAACAGACGCTGGGCATGTGTCTTATGCAACTTTCAGAAGTGGACATTCAACCTGTTAAAGGTACACAAAAATGCTGGAGAAACTCAGCGGGTGCAGCAGCATCTATGGAGCGAAGGAAATAGGCAACGTTTCGGGCCGAAACCCTTCTTCAGTTAAGTTCAGTTTAGTTTAATTTAGTGACAATGGGCGGCACGGTGGCGCAGCGGTAGAGTTGCTGCCTCACAGAGACCCAGGGACCAGAGACCTGGGCTCGATCCTGACCACGGGTGCTGTCTGTACGGAGTTTGTACGTTCCCCCCGTGACCTGCGTGGGATTTCTCCGGGCGCTCCGGTTTCCTCTTACACTCAAAAAGACGTACAGATCTGAAGAAGGGTTTCGGGCCCCGAAACGTTGCCTATTTCCTTCGCTTCATAGATGCTGCCTCACCTGCTGAGTTTCTCCAGCAATTTTGTCTACCTACAGGTTTGTAGGTTAATTAGCTTCGGTATATTTGTCAATTGTCCCTAGTGTGTGCAGGATAGTGTTCGTGTGCGTGGATCGCTGGTCGGCCATGACTCGGTGGGGCCGAAGGGCCTGTTACTGCGCTGTATCTCTCAACTAAACTAAATGTATAAGAGTCTGAAAACCATGATCACCAGATTCAAGAGCAGCTTCAAGAACAACTATCAGTCTCTTATACGCCACACAAGATTAATTAAGCTATGAACTATGAAATGGCTTTAGCTGTACTGACGACTTAAGCATTTTTTCACGTGTTAGGGTTATTAATTTATTGATTTGGATTTTTTTCTATGTTATTTGTGAGTATAATGGTTAGAGGCTCATTATTCTTCTGCACGTAAGAATGTCATTGTTTCATTGTCTGGGTATGTGACACTTAAACACTTTAATACTGCTCTGGTCAACAAACCTTACTGTCCCCAAGAGGCTCCTTAAAAATCTCCATTGAACACTATATTCCAATATTGTTTCCTCGCTGTAATGTCATGGCCAGATCTGTACATGTCACTAATAATATTTCACATCGATCTATTATAACATCATAAGTTCATGAAAGTGGACAAAAACACTGGAGAAACTCAAGCGGGTGAGGCAGCATCTATGGAGAGAAGGAATAGGCGACGTTTCGGGTCGAGACCCTTCCTCATCAGTTCATGACTTCATCTGTTATAGGAGCAGAATTAGGCCATTCGACCCATCAAGGGAGTAGAGTTACTGCCTCACAGCGCCAGAGACCCCAGGTTCGATCCATATTACGGGTGCTGTCTGTACGGAGTTTGCATGTTCTCCCCGTGACATGCTTGCGTTTTCTCTGAGATCTTCGGTTTGCTCCCGCACTCCACAGACGTGCAGGTTTGTAGGTTAATTGGCTTGGTATAAATGCAAAGTGTCCCTTGTGTGTGTGTAGGATAGTGTTAGTGTGCGGGGATCGCTGGTCGGCGCGGACACAGTGGGCCAAGAGGCTTGTTTCCACACTGTATCTCCAAACTAATTTAAAGTCTACTCCGCCATTCAATCACAGCTGATCTATCTTTCCCTCTCAACCCCATTCTCCTGCCTTCTCCCAATAACCCCTATCCTAATCTAGCATCTATCAATCTGTGCCTTAAAAAATATCCACTGACCTGGCCTGCACAGCCTTCTGTGGCAATGAATTCCACAGATTCATCACCCTCTGACTATAGAAATTCTTCCTCATCTCCTTTCTAAACGTCCAACCTGTATTCTGAGGCTGTGGCCAAGGGTCCTAGTCTCTTCCACTAGTAGAAACATCCTCTCCATACATAGCTGTCTTACCATTCTGCAGTAAAATTCTTGATTAGTACAGGTGTCAGAGGTTATGGGGAGAAGGCAGGGGAATGGGGATAGGAGACATAGATAGACAATAGACAATAGGTGCAGGAGTAGGCCATTCGGCCCTTCGAGCCAGCACCGCCATTCAATGTGATCATGGCTGATCATCCCCATTTAGTATCCCGTTCCTGCCTTCCCATATCCCCAGACTCCGCTATTTTTAAGAGCCCTATCTAGCTCTCTCTTGAAAGCATCCAGAGAACCGGTCTCCACCGCCGTCTGAGGCAGAGAATTCCACAGACTCACAACTCTCTGTGAGAAAAAGTGTTTCTTCGTCTCCATTCTAAATGGCTTACCCCTTATTCTTAAACTGGACTCCCCCAACATCGGGAACATTGTTCCTGCCTCTAGCGTGTCCAAACCCTTAACAATCTTATATGTTTCAATGAGATCCCGTCTCATCCTTCTAAACTCCAGAGTGTAGATCGGCCATGATTGAATGGCGCGTAGACTTGATGGGCCGAATGGCCTAATTCTGCTCCTATTTTATGATCTGATCTTACGAAAAAAACGCTCTGTAACTCTGAAAACCATCTTAACAGCGTTGAAGGAAGCATGGACAAGCATAACTAACTGGGCCTCAGTACCCTACCATGTCGTATGCATTTCCCATGTCGTGTCTGGTCTTCACAAATCCATTACCTCTCACTTCTCTGGATCAAATTCCATTTTTCACTCTTCTGTTCACTAAGCAGTCCATGATTGCATGTCACCAAAATATTAGTCACAGTGCAATGTGTTGAATCATCTGCTAAATGACTTGCCGACTAGATTTCAGTCTAAATCCTCTTAATTCTCCACAAAATACAAGGGACTTCGCAGTACATTTAGGGTACACAAAAATGCTGGAGAAACTCAGCGGGTGCAGCAGCATCTATGGAGCGAAGGAGAGAGGCAACGTTTCGGGCCGAAACCCTTCTTCAGACTTCAAACCCTTCTTCGTCCCGAAACGTTGCCTATCTCCTTCGCTCCATAGATGCTGCCGCACCCGCTGAGTTTCTCCAGCATTATTGTGTACCTTCGATTTTCCAGCATCTGCAGTTCCTTCTTTAACACATCGCAATACATTTACACTGTACCGCCATTGCAATCGCTGAAACATCTATGTAACATACCTTTTCCTTTCTACCGGTGTGTGCCAATTCTGAAGAAGTCTGGACCTGAAACGTCACCCATTCCTTCTCTCCAGAGATGCTGCCTGTCCCGCTGAGTTCCTCCAGCTATTTTGTGTCTATCTCTGGTTTTAACGCATTACATTCCCTTCGATCCCTAGCTTTTGTGTCACTGATTAGTCTGCTATGCTTAAAGTATTTTATTTATTCATTCTTTCAAACAATGTTTAGACCTTAGAGATACAGATCAGGAACAAGCCCTTCGGCCCACCAACCAGCAATTACCCCATACACTAGCACCACCCCTACACACTAGAGACAATTTACAATTGCACAGAATCCAATCAACCTACAAAACTGCACGTCTTTGGAGTGTGGGAGGAAACCGGAGCACCCAGAGAAAACCCACGCAGGTCACGGGGACAACGTACACACTCCGTACCGACAGCACCCGTAGTCAGAATCGAACCCGGGACTCTGGTCGTGTAAGGCAGCAACTCTACCGCTGCGCCACCGTGCCGCCCATTCTCTCGGAATTCAACATGGATAGGACAGGTTTAGAGGAATGTGGGCCAAATGCAGGCAGGTGGGAGTAGTGTGGATTGGACATGTTGGTCGGCATGGGCAGGTTGGGCCGAAGGGCCTGTTTCCACGCTGTACGAATTCATAACTATGACTCTAACATCAAAAGCAGCACCTCATATTTCGCTTGGATAGTTTACACCCCAGCGGTATGAACTTTGACTTCTCTAACGTCAGATAGCCCTTGCTTTCTCTCTCCATCCCCTCCCCAGTTCTCCCACCAGTCTTACTGTCTCCGCCTACATTCTATCTCTGTCCCGCCCCCTCCCCTGACACCAGTCTGAAGAAGGGTCTCGACCCGAAACGTCGCCCATTCCTACTCTCCAGAGATGCTGCCTGTCCCGCTGAGTTACTCCAGCGTTTTGTGTCTGCCTTCGATGTTACCAGCATCTGTAGCTCTTCCTTTCTGTATCAAATTCAGAGTTACTATTTTTGAGGCCAGACGTATTTGAATCTCCAAAGAAAATATTTGTTCTGACTTTCCGCGGGCGCTGTCTGTACGGAGTTTGCACGCACTACCCGTGACCTGCCTGGGTTTTCTCCGGGCGCTCTGGTTTCCTCCCACACTCCAAAGACGTACAGGTTTGCAGGTTAATTGGTTTCGGTAAAAATTGTAAATTGTCCCTAGTGTGTGTCGGATAGTGCTAGTGTACGGGGCGATCGCTGGTCGGTGGGCCGAAGGGCCTGTTTCCGTACTGTATCTCTAAAGTCCACAGTGTAAAGTCATTTTGGTCCTTTCCGATAGAAGCAGCATCTCCAGAAAATTTAAAATATAATCCTTTTACACATGCTTCCAGGCAATCAAGGAAATCTGTGGAAAATTACGAGAAATTATAGAAATGACGCCCATGGACACTATAATTTAGTTCTCATCATTCCGAAAAACTGCAGCAGAAGCACATTCCCTGTTCAGTTAGAAAATGATTGACCTGCTAATGTTTCTGAAGGTTTCCTACCAAACCCTCACTGGTCTGCCTTCAATACCTTGATCACATTGAGTCTGGATGGTCAACTGCACACAGGAGAACAATAGACCATAGACAATAGGTGCAGGAGTAGGCCATTCGGCCCTTTGAGCCAGCACCGCCATTCACTGTGATCATGTCTGATCATCCACAATCAGTACCTCGTTCCTATCTTCTCCCTATACCCCCTGACTCCGCTATCTTTAAGAGCTCTGTCTAACTCTCTCTTGAAAGTATCCAGAGAATTGGCCTCCACTGCCCTCTGAGGCAGAGAATTCCACAGACTCACAACTCTCTGTGTGAAAAAGGTTTTCCTCATCTCCGTTCTAAATGGCCTACCCCTTATTCTTAAACTGTGACCCCTGGTTCTGGACTCCCCCAACATCGGGAACATGTTTCCTGCCTCTAGCGTGTCCTACCCCTTAATAATCTTATATGTTTCAATAAGACTTCCTCTCATCCTTCTAAACTCCAGAGTGTACAAGCCCAGCCGCTCCATTCTCTCAGCATATGACAGTCCCGCCATCCCGGGAATTAACCTTGTGAACCTACGCTGCACTCCCTCAATAGCAAGAATGTCCTTCCTCAAATTTGGAGACCAAAACTGCACACAATACGCCAGGTGTGGTCTCACTAGGGCCCTGTGCAATGCCCAGTCAAAGTAATGCTACACAGTCCATAACACCTTCCACGTATCAGACCGGCTGCAATCATCACAGGTTTTCGGAGTAGAATTAGGCCATTCGGCCCATCGAGGCCACCCCGCCATTCAATCGTGGCTGATCTCTGCCTTGTATCCCATTCTCCTGCTTTCTCCCCATAACCCTTGACACCCGTTCTAATCAAGAACTTGTCAATCTCTGCCTTATAAATATCCACTGACTTGGCCTCCACAGCCCTCTGTGGCAATGAGTTCCACAGATTCACCACCCTGTGAGTTAGTTACAATGCGGGTCAAAGCCACACACATTCACAAATGGAAACACTGATCTGAGACGCATTTTCATGGCCGATGATTTATTGGGGGGGGGCGCTGAGAAATGCTGGAGTAACACAGCGGGACAGGCAGCATCTCTGGAGAGAAGGAATGGGTGACGTTTCGTGTCGCGAACCTTCTTCAGGCTGGTTAATCAAATCCGCCTGGCCATGATCCATATCCCGCTATTCCCTTCATATCCTTGTGCCTGTCCAAAAGTTCCTTAAATGCCACTGTCGCATCTGCCTCCAAGGTTCTCAGGGAAAACCCACGCGGTCACGGGGAGAACGTACAAACTCCGTACAGACAAGAACCCGTGGCCAGGATCGAACTGGGGTCCCTGACGCTGTAAGCGCTGTAAGGCAGCAACTCTACCGTTGCGCATCTGCCTCCACCACCACTCGGTGTAAAAAAAAACTCCTTTATACTTTGCCCCCCTCACCTTAAAGCTATGCAGAGTGGCGCAGCGGTAGAGTTGCTGCCTTGCAACGTCAGAGACCCGAGTTCGATCCCGACTAAGGACGCTGTCTGTACGAGGTTTGAACATTCTCTCTGCGGGTTTTCTCCGGGTGCTCCGGTTTCCTTCCACACTCCAAAAACATGCATAGAGGTTTATGGGTAAATTGTCCACCGTGTGGAGGATAGAGCTAGACGGGCAGGCAATCACTGAGAGGATGAAAGTCATGAGAGGAATAGATCAGGAGTCAGATATAATGGGGAGAAGGCAGGAGAATGGGGTTAGGATGGAGAGTTGAATGATTGAATGGCAGAGTAGACTTGATGGGGCTCTCAAAGATAGCGGAGTCAGGGATATGGGGAGAAGGCAGGAACGGGTTACTGATTGGGGATGATCAGCCATGATCACATTGAATGGCAGTGCTGGCTCGACGGGCCGAATGGCCTACTCCTGCACCTAATGTCTATTGTCTATTGTCTATTGAGGTAGCAAAGAGCTTTTGTTGCATGCTAACCTGTCGACGGAAAGACAATACACCGTTAGAGATGGGAAAGTATGATTTTATATATCTATCAGGTTATATTCCTCACCGATGGCAATGTTGCCCAAGCACTTTTAGTTTAGTTTGGTTTAGTTTAGTTTGGAGATACAGCGCGGAAACAGGCCCCTCAGCCCATCTATTGATGGGCCGAATGGCCTAATTCTACTCCTATTCCTAAGGAATACAGGGAGAACGTACAAACTCCGTACAGACAAGCACCCGCAGTCGGGATCGAACTCTGGCTCTGTGAGGCAGCAACTCTACCGCTGCGCCACCGTGCCGCCCACTTCAAAAGAAATGATTAAAGTTTTGAAATCCATCGAAACGGATTGATAATCAACGCAAAGTTAGCGGCGGCAAGGATCTGTTTTTTGTTTCATCCAATGACGTTACAATCTCGGATGCCTAGATTTCCAACGGTGACATAATCTCTAATTGCTCTTTAATAAAAAGGATTCTGCTGATTTAGAAGAGGGAAGCAAAGTAATTTAATTTTATTATGTCGGTCAATATCTTGCGTCGCACGGCAGGAGAATACTGGAAACTAGACGTTTGTGTTTGATTGCCTTTATCCTTGCCAAGCTTATTTTAGTCTATGCAACCAACAAGTCATTGATCTAAGTCCATTGTTTAATGATTGATGTTAGACAACTTTACTCTTATTGCCACTAACTGCTCAATAGGCTGAAGCTCAGACTAATCGAAGCCAACATGATCCATTCCGAATAAGGCAGATTCGTAAGTCGTAAGGGCAGAATCAGGCCATTCGGCCCGTCGAGTCTGCTCCGCCATTCAATCATGGCTCATCTATCTTATACTCTCAACCCCATTCTCCCCGGATGGCGGGACTGTCATTTGCTGAGAGAATGGAGCGGCTGGGCTTGTATACTCTGGAATTTAGAAGGATGAGAGGGTATCTTATTGAAACATACAAGATTATTAAGGGTTTAGACATGCTAGAGGCAGGAAACATGCTCCAGATGTTGGGGGAGTCCAGAACCAGGGGGCCACAGTTTAAGAATAAAGGGTAAGTCATTTAGAACGGAGACGAGGGAACACTTTTTCACACAGAGAGTTGTGAGTCTGTGGAATTCTCTGCCTCAGAGGGCGGTGGAGGCCAGTGCTCTGGATACTTTCAAGAGAGATCTGGATAGGGCTCTTGAAGATAGCGGAGTCAGGGGATATGGGGAGAAGGCAGGAACGGGGTACTGATTGGGGATGATCAGCCATGATCACATTGAATGGCGGTGCTGGCTCGACGGGCTGAATGGCCTACTCCTGCACCTATTGTCTATTGTCTATTGATTGATGTTGGACAACTTTACTCTTTTGCTACTAACTGCTCAATAGGCTGAGCTCAGACTAATCGAAGGCAACATTATCCATTCCGAATAAGGCAGATTCGTAAGTCGTAAGGGCAGAATCAGGCCATTCGGCCCATTGAGTCTACTCCGCCATTCGATCATGGCTCATCTATCTACTACCCTCAACCCCATTCTCCTGCCTTCTCCCCACAACCCCTGACACCCGTACCAATCAAGAATCAGTCAATCTCCACCTTAAAAATACCCAATGACTTGGCCGTCTGTGGCAATGAATTCCATTTAAGTATTTACCCGCTCATCGTTCTAAAGGTGCGCCCTTCTATTCTGAGACTATGGCCTCTGGTCCTAGACACTCCCACCATCCTCCCCATATCCACTCTATCCAGGCCCAATAGGCCTTTGTGCCTACCGTATAATGAAAGTCCTGGATAGAGTGGATGTGGAGATGATGTTTCCAATAATAGGAGAGTCTAGGACCAGAGGGCATGGCCTCAGAATAAAAGGATGTACCTTCAGAATGGAGATGAGTAGAAGTTTCTTTAGTGGTGAATCTGTGGAATTCATTGCCAAGTGATTGGGTATTTTTTAAAGCCGACAGGTTGTTGATTAGTTACGGGGAGAAGGCAGGAGAATGGGGTTGAGTGGGAAAAATAGACCAGCCACCATTGATGGTGGAGAAGACTTGAGGGGCTGAATGGCCTCATCTGCTGGTGGTCATCTGTTGCTGGCCCTGGTTTGTCCTGGTCTTTTCTCGCCTCTGGTTCTCTCACCCCCCCTCCCCCTCCTCCCCCCTCCCCACCCGTTCTTACTTTCAGTGTGAAGAAGGTTCCCGACCCGAAACGTCACCTATCTATTTTCTCCAGAGATGCTGCCTGATCCTTGATTGGTACGGGTGTCAGGGGGTTACGGGGAGAAGGCAGGGGAATGGTGTTGAGAGGGAAAGATAGATCAGCCATGATTGAATGGCGGAGTGGACGTGCTGGGCCGAATGGCCAATTTCTGCTCTTAGAACTGATGAACTTATGGCCCGCTGAGTTACTCCAGCACTTTGTGTCTATCCTTGATTCATAATACGAATGGTTTCAATATACTAATAGATAACAAAGGAAGATAAAACAGAAGAAACATCTCCAAACTATCTTCCTCTGTCCGTGGCTATCATCCGAGCCCTGCATCAGTAGGTCATTGACTCCATTATCTTGATTAGGATTTTGCCACCACATTTTTTTCACTGGGATTTTTATGTCAAAGACACTCAGCAATGTTGAATCAATGACTTGAGATAATGGCCTGCTGATTGCCCGTTTTTCTCTCCAGCAGAAGAGTGCAGCTTTCAACTTTTTTTTGTTGAAAATTGTGTTCCTTTGAATCCACCGAACGCGCAGATTCACGGTGAATGATTTAAAGGGACAATGGATCTGAAACGTAAACAGAATCGATACATCCACAGAGTACGTGCAACAGGCATTATTCTCATCAAAAGCTGTTTAATTCGGAGCGTGGACGAAGGCCATTCGGCCCGCCCGAAGATAGGCACAAATAGCGGGAGTAGCTCAGCGGGTCAGCTGTTTGTGTCTATTAGATTAGATTAGATAGATTAGATAGCCCTTTATTGTCATTCAGACCGAAGTCTGAACGAAATTGCAACAGTCATACATAAAACAACAATAAACACATATTAACATCCACCACAGTGAGTCCACCCAACATCCCCTCACTGTGATGGAGGCAAATGTCTTAGGTCTGCAGTCTCTTCCCTCCTCTTCTCCCTCTGCGCTGAGGCGATACCCCCCGGGCGATGTTTCCCGCGGCTCAAACACTGCGGCCCGGGGTGGTCGAAGCTGCCACCCACCAGTCCTGCAGACGCAGCCGCTGGCCCACGGCCGAACCCCGGACTCAGACCACCACCGCCAGAACACCGTCCCAGCCACCCTCACGTGAGTACCGTGCCGTCTTCAGCCTCGGGCTGGGCCGCCCCGACTTGGGCGCCGAACCTCCCTCGGGCCGGGCCGCCCCGACTTGGGCGCTCACGGGAGCACTGTTCCAGCCCTGAGCCGGACCACCCTCACGGGAGCGAGCTCAGGGCGAGTCCTGACGGGCTCTGCCTCCGGAGCCTCGAGGTCGCCACCTCCATTAGGCCTCAGCGCAGACGGAGGCAGAGAAGGGGAATACGACAAAAAAGTCGCATTCCCCCACAGGGAGGGACTGCAAACCCCGTTACAACCCCCCCACCCCCCCCAAAACACAAACTAAAAACCAAAAACTAGACTAACCAAAACGAAACAAACAACACAAAAAACACAAACAAACAGGACTGCCGATGAGCCGCTGCAGCCAGTTTAAACCAGCGTCTGCTGTTCCTTCCGACACATTTGGTCAGCCGAGCCCACACCGGCCAGCGATCCCTGCACACTAACACGATCCCGCACACGAGGGACAATTTCTAAAGAAAGGTCTCGACCCCGAAACGCCGCCTATTCCTTTTCTCCAGAAATGCTGTCTGACCCGCTGAGTTACTCCAGATTTTCGTTCTTACCTTCCGTGGAAAGCAACATCTGCAGTTCCGTCCAACACAATGAGTGGAAAGGTTCATAGGGATATGGGCCAAACACAGGCAGGGGAGACCAGCATAGATGGGGCATCTTTTAAGGCAGAGATGGGGAGATTTTTGCGGGTGTCAGGGGTTATGGGGAGAAAGGCAGGAGAATGGGATTAGGAGGGAGAGATAGATCAGCCATGATTGAATGGTGGAGTAGACTTGATGGGCCGAATGGCCTAATTCTACTCCTATCACGTGACCTTATGACCTTATGATCTTGGTTGATGTGAACAAGTTGGGCCGAAGGACCTGTTTCCACGCTGTTTGACTCTATGACGTTATTGTTGATTTCTGAATAAGTGAATAAACATTTTTAAAGAAGTTCGCATGAGGTAAGTAATGCCCCCGTCCCACTTAGGCGATTGTTTAGGCGACAGAGGCTCCACCACTGCCGAGGCTCCACCACCGGCGAGGCTCCACCACCGGCGAGGTCCACCACTGCCGAGGCTCCACCACCGGCGAGGCTCCACCACCGGCGAGGTCCACCACCGGCGAGGCTCCACCACCGGCGAGGCTCCACCACCGGCGAGGCTCCACCACCGGCGAGGCTCCACCACCGCTGAGGCTCCACCACCGGCGAGGCTCCACCACTGCCGAGGCTCCACCACCCGCGAGGTGTCCACGCTGCCGACGAGGCTCCACCGCTGCCGAGGCCCCACCAGAAGACTGACAGTAAGTTGGGGACTTTGTCTACATGGACGCTCCAGGCTTATTTCCGTATTAAAAGGTAAACGGCAATTGACTATGAAGAGCAGGGACTGGTCATCCACTGCTTAATGTACTGATGAAGCATCCCTTTCACCACTAGCTGGGGGAGCGAACAATCCACGGTAAAGAAATCGTCAAGTTCCCTGCTGTGTGATTGCAGAATTCAAAAATGAATGCGGGAAGAATACGTAACCATCATCTCATCATTGTGTCCCAAGGTCCATGTCTGTTAGCAAGTGTGAGGGGATTATGTTTCTGTCAAAGGCAACGATGGGCTGGAGGAGGAAGCGATGGGCTGGAGGAGGAAGCGTTGTCATGGAATTATTCTGCTATACCAAGCTAAATGAAATGGCATTCTTCACTTCGTAATATGAAGGTCACCTCTCATGTTTATGCAGCCAGCAGTGGACGTTTCAATTTAAAGTCGGAACTCGGATAAACAAAGCAATTAGAAGAAGAAAAGGAAAAAGGATATGACTTTCCGCCTGTAATATTGTCACGTGTAGCGAGGTACAGTGAAAAGCTTTTTGTCGCGTGCTATCCAGTCAGCGGAAAGACAATACATGATTACAATCGAGCCATTTACAGTGTATGGATACATGATAAGGGAATAGCGTTTAGTGCAAGGTAAAGCCAGCAAAGTCCAATCAAAGATAGTCCGAGGGTCACTAATGAGGTAGATAGTAGTTCAGGACCGCTCTCTGGTTGTGGTAGGATGATTCAGTTGCCTGATAACAGCTGGGAAGAAACTGTCCCTGAATCTGGAGGTGTGCGTTTTCACACTTCTATACATTTTGCCCGATGGGAGAGGGGAGAAGAGGGAGTGAGACTCGTCCCAGGGTGCGAGAGTGGCCCAAGGTACAGCTCAGTTTACTCTTCAATTTACATGCCGTTTTGGAAACAGATTCAACATGTTAACGGTTCATCCTTTTTCCCCGGGGTGGAAATGTCCAATACCCCAGGACATAGCTATAAGGAGAGGTGGGGAAAGTTGAATGGAGATATGCTGAGGCTCTATTAGGCGCTAGTCCGGACGTATTTGGAGTATTGTGAGCAATTTGAGTCGCTGCCTCAAAAAGGTTGGCAGCATCATCAAGGACCCACACCATCCTGGCCACACACTCATCTCCCCGCTACCTTCAGGTAGAAGGTACAGGAGCCTGAAGACTGCAACGTCCAGGTTCAGGAATAGCACCTTCCCCACAGCCATCAGGCTATTAAACTCAAATGAAACAAAACACTGAACACTAATAGACCATTATCTGTATAGGTATGTTACAAAACTTACCTTCAGTCGCGCTGTAATTCTGCCACTGGCCGTGTGCGCAATTTTGGCGCCTTTAAGGGGGGGCGGGGTTAAAACGCGGGTTTCTCCTCCCTTGTCCTGGTTAATATTTTGTTGGAGTACAAGCCTTGGCTGACAAATCGTTCCTAGTGGCGATTTGTGTATTTTTTATTTTTATTAAATCGTCAATGTCAACGCTAGAGTAATTTTAAAATCAGCTGAAGCGTCAACGCCGATAACGGGGACGGATTTCACACATGGGACAGGTAAACGAGTGGTTTCTTTAAATGTATAAAAGTGCTTCTTAAGAAGCCTTTAATTCACATTTTTTCATGCGACACGGTGATTTTATTCCCCGAATTAACGGCAGTATTTTTCATGGCAATACGGGGTTAAATTCACCGCAAATGAACGTTCGAAAAGATCGCGTTCCAGAAATCCTCACTCACAAGATGATTTAAATCCCCATTAATTTACAGGTATTAAACATTCAATTCCTTCCATTTGGCCTGTAAATTCATGAAAATTAGATTTAAAAATGATGTTATATTGTGAATTATTGTGTGAATGTTATTTGAACACTTAGGCTATTTAAAAATGTTAATCTATTCTTAAGAAATTGATAGATGTTTAGATCTAGTAATTGAATTTTGTAATTAGCTACAATTAGGTAACTAACTAATTATATGCTTTACTTTCATGTCTTCGAAGTAAGATTGTTTCATATTTGTTTCAGAATGCTTCAATCTATAATAACTGAAAATTTCTTTCAGTTATCATAATGTTTAAGAAAGTTATGGGCTTTTAACTGTCCTCGATCACAGCTTTTGTGTTAAGTCAATGGAAAAGCAATAGGGAACTAGATGCTAATTTCTGAGTATGATAATGGCCATAACTTTTTTAATACTGAAGATATGAAAGTGAATTAAGTGTCAAATTAAACTTCTTTTTATGCTTTATCTGATGGGATAAATTGCAGACTTTATTTTTAAAATCTCAAAATTTTGTAACATTGCTACTGTATACACTAAATTATCTGTTTACACTAAACACTAACAGACCAAATCTGAACTTTAATGGCCTATTGCACTTTATCTGCTTATTTATGTGTGTGTATATATATTCTATGGTATTTGGACACACTGATCTGTTCTGTATTATTTATGGCTAGAATATTCTGTTGTGCTGAAGCAAAGCAAGAATTTCATTGTCCTATCTGGGACACATGACAATAAACTATCTTGAATCTGGAATCTTGAATTTTGGGCCCCATAGTGAGAGGAACAGAATTAAGTCTTTGTACCCATCAAGTCTACTCCGCTATTCAATCATGGCTGATCTATCTCTCCCTCTCAACCCCATTCTCCTGCCTTCTCCCCATAACCCCTGACACCCGTACTAATCAAGAATCTATCTATCTCTGCCTTAAAAATATCCACTGACTTGGCCTCCACAGATGTCTGTGGCAAAGAATTCCACAGATTCACCACCCTCTGACTAAAGAAATTCCTCCTCATCCCCTTCCTAAAGGCTTGTGCTTTAATTCTGAGGCTATGACCTCTGGTCCTAGACTCTCCCACTGGTGGAAACATCCTCTCCACATCCACTCGATCCAGGCCTTTCCGTTCCGGTTCCTAATTTCCAAATGCATAACTCTCGGTCTGAAGAAGGAATCTCGAGCTGAAACGTCACCCATTCCTTCTCTCCAGAGACGCTGCCTGCCCCGTTGAGTTACTCCAGCGTTTTGTGTCTTTCTTCGGTTTAAACCAGCATCTGCAGTTCCTTCCTGCCCATCTGTAGTTTTGCAATTGCCATTTACTGAAAGGAAAGGATCCTGCTAACAACCTTCGTACCAGATCACAAGTGTGGTTCAATATGCCTGCAAGCTTGTTGTGGCAGGCGAGGATTTTTAATTGTCCAATCTTCACTGTGCCGAGATTGTTAAAACTGCTCATCTACTCCCCACAGACTGCAGCATAATGTGTTATATAACTAAAGATTCAATCAATCAATTGGAATACAACTTAATCCATTTACTACAACCAATGCTATGCTCCCTCTACAGCTATTCCCACAAACCCAGGCAGGAGACACTGCGATTTACCCACACCAACGTGATCCTACACTCGTGTTAACAACTAGATTACTAGCAGTTAGGAAAGTGAAATGTCTGGTGGCTATTATTGAGAGATGATTAGAATGCAAGGCAAAGTCCACCCAGTTATGCCGAGCCCTGCTAACACTGTAACCAGATTGTGTAGGAAGGAACTGCAGATGCTGGATTAAACCGAAGAAAGACGCAAAAAGCTGGAGTAACTCCAGCACCTCTGGAGAGAAGGAGTGGGTGACGTTTCGGGTCCAGACCCTTCTTCAGGCTGGAATATTATGTGCAGCTCTGATCGCTTTCCCTGACGCAAGGATATATTTGCAACAATGCCGGCATTATTAGGGGTGGCACAGTGGCATAGCGGTAGAGTTGCTGCCTCACAGCCCCAGAGACCAGGATTCGATCCCGACAACTGGTGCTGTCTGTACAGTCTCCCCGTGACCTGCGTGGGTTTTCTCCGGGCGCTCCGGTTTCCTCTTACACTCAAAAGGACGCACAGGTTTGTGGGCTAATTGGCTTCGATATAATTATCAATTGTCCCTCGTGTGTGTCGGTTAGTGTTCGTGTGATTTCTCAGAGATGTTCGGTTTTCTAACACACTCCAAATACGTACAGGTTTGTAGGTTAATTGGCTTGGCGCAAATGTAAGATGTAAAATTGTATCTAGCGTGTGTGCGGGGATCGCTGGTCAGTTCGGACGCGGTGGGCCGAAGTCCTTGTATCTCTAAATACACTAAATGGAAGGTTAAAGGGGTGTCATTAGATTAAACAAACGGTACAAGACTTATACAATCTTATAGCGTCCATGAACTTGTCAAAATGGTCCTTAGATGTTGCGATAGTCCCTGCCTCAACTACCTCCCCTGGAAGCTTGTTCCATACACCCACCACCCTTTGTGGTTACAAATTGAAGTCTGATAAAGTCAGATTAAAGATAGCTCAAAAGTCTCCATTGAGATAGATGGGAGATAGACACAAAGTGCTGGAGTAACTCAGCGGGTCAGGCAACATCTCTGGAGAAAAAGGATGGGTGACGTTTCGGGTGGGGACCCTTCTTCAGTCTGAAGGAGCGTCCCAAGTCTGAAAAGACACCCAACCTTTTTTTCTCCAGAGATGCTGCCTGACCCGCTGAGTTAGGACAGCACTTTGTGTCTATCTTTGGTATAAACCAGTTCTTTGTTTCATCAAGTGGACGGGGAGGTCAGGACCGCACTCTAGCTGATGAGAGGACAGTTCAGGAGGGAGTAGGATGAGAGGAAAATCATTTGTTACGGACACTTGGAAGAGAGAAGCCACTCGGTGCATCTTCTAGAATAGATGCCAGTCCTAATGACGTTAGAGAGGGCAGGGACTGTCATCCTGCTAGTTACACTGTTCTTATCCCTTAGTTATCACCTCTTCCACAGCCAACAATGGACCATTGTGGGCTCTACCTTTCCTTGGTCATCAGTGCCGGCTCTGACTTATTCTGAACCTTCTTATACCTCATGCTATACTTGTCACTTTACCTCCCCCCTCGACTCCATCCAAGGACCCAAGCAGTCTTTCCAGCCTCCTCCAACCTCATCTAGGTGTCAACTGCTCTACATCAGTGAGAACAAGCGCAGGCTTGGCGATCGCTTCGCCCAACACCTCCGCTCAGTTCGCGTTAACCAACCTGATCTCCTGGTGGCTCAGCACTTCAACTCCCCCTCTCATTCACAAATCCGACCTTTCTATCCTGGGCCTCCTCCCATGGCCAGAGTGAGTCCCACTGCAAATTGGAGGAGCAGCACCTCATATTTCGCTTGGGTAGTTTACACCCCAGCGGTATGAACATTGACCTCTCCAATTTCAGGTAGTCCCTGCTTTCTCCCTCCTTCCCCTCCCCTTCCCAGCTCCCCCTCCCCTTCCCAGCTCTCGCACAAGCCCACTGTCTCCGCCTCTTCCTTTCTTCTTCCACCCGCCCGCCCCCACATCAGTCTGAAGAAGGGTCTCGACCCAAAACGTCACCCGATCCTTCTCTCCAGTGATGCTGCCTGACCCGCTGAGTTGCTCCAGCGCTGACCGATGTCTCTCACCTTGGGGTAGTCGTGACAAAACTAAACCTAAACTTAAATCTAAAGACGGTGCATTCGTGAATCATTTGAGCTATATTAGCTATCAACCCTATTAACGGGATGGAAGCCTCCTTTTTGCCTGCCAGAGGAAAATATATTATGAATACACGCCGCTTGTACCTAACGTGTGATTCTCATCAAAAATAATTCCCATCGCTTTGGGGACATAAGTTAATTAGGCATGAAACTGGCCGTCGTGCCCTGTCTACTAATGAACGGGAGATTTATTTATTCCCCGTACAAAGTGGGTGAAAAACGTGGTGCCACTTGTTTTCGGTCCGATTCGCTTGTCGATGTTTTAACTGGGCGACATCGTTCGGGACAACATGGGACCCGCACCCAGTCACCCCCAGGGAAGCAATCTGCCCCAATTAGGAACCAACCCGTCCCTGGAACCCACTCAGCATTCAACAAATGCCACCTTGCATACCTGGACTCGGCCTGAAGAAGGGTCTCGACCCAAAACGTCACCCATTCCTTCTCTCCACAGATGCCGCCTGTCCCGCTGAGTTAAGAGCCTGTCCCACTTTCACGACCTAATTCACGACCTCTGCCGAGTTTGCCCTTGGCTCATGCTCGCAGTTTGGTCGCCACGAGGTCGTAGGATGTCGTAGGTAGATCGTAGGTAGGTCGTGATGCTAGTCGTAGGTACTCGTGGCATCAAGTAGGCCGGGGCATTTTTTCAACATGATGAAAAATGTCCACGAGTAAAAAAAGGCCGTGAATTAGGCTGTGAAAGTGGGACAGGCCCTTTACTTCAGCTTTTTGTGTCTATCTTCAGTTTAAACCAGCATCTGCCATTCCATCCTGCACATACAACTATCTATCTCTCTATCTATCATGCATCTATTTAGATGTTTGTTTATATATGCCAGGATAGAGTGGATGTGGAGAGGATGTTTCCACTAGTGGGAGAGTCTAGGACCAGAGGTCACAGCCTCAGAATTAAAGGACGTTCCTTTAGGAAGGAAATTAGGAGGAATTTCTTCAGTCCGAGGGCGGTGAATCTGTGGGAATCATTGCCACAGAAGGGTGTGGAGGCCAAGTCTTCGGATATATTTAAGGTGGAGTTCGAAAGATTCTTGATTAGTACGGGAATCGGTGGTTATGGGGAGAAGGCTGGAGAATGCGGTGAGGAGGGAGAGATGTTTTCAAGAGAGAGTTACATTTAGCTCTTAGGGCTAACAGAATCAAGGGATATGGGGAGAAAGCAGGAACGGGGTACTGATTGGGGATGATCAGCCATGATCACATTGAATGGCGGTGCTGGCTCAAAGGCCTACTCCTGCACCTATTGTCTATGTTTCTATAAATCAGCCATGATTGAATGGTGTGGACTTGATGGGCTGAATGGCCTAATTCTGCTCGCATCACTCCTGAACTTATTTATCTATTTATATGTTTAGTGATTGATTTGTTTCTTCATTCATTTATTTATCTATTTGTTTCTCGGTCTATCTATGAATCTATCCACCAGTCTTTAATCTGTTATTTGTGTTTCTTTTCACACACACCCTCCCCTCTCTCTTGTGCCCTGCCTGAAACCGCACCTATTTCTCCCCTTCCCCCTCCACCTATATTACTCCTGCACTTTGTGTCTTTTTTTTTAAATATAAGATAAGTATTGTCAAGGATTCGCCAGATGGCAAACCTTTGCTGGCGAAGATGTGAGTTTATCCACTTAGGAATGAAAAAGCATTTTATTATTCAAATGGAGCGGGCTTACAAAGTCAAGATTACAAATGGCGCAACGCTAGAGTCGCTGCCTTAAGGGCCTGTCCCACTTAGGCGATTTTATTCGGCGACTGCCGGCGACTGTCATAGTCGTAGCTGGTCGCCGAGAAACGGGCGACTGGATCCCCGACGACAATGTCTACGACAACCTATCACCTAGTCGACGTCAAGCTACAGCAAGGTACCGACAAGCGGCGACCCATTAGGACGTCCACCTACGACCACACCTACGACAACCTACGTCCACAAGCTACGTCCACAAGCTACGCCAAGGTACGACCACAAGCTACGTCCACAAGCTACGACAAGGTACGACCACAAGCTACGTCCACAAGCTACGTCCACAAGCTACGTCCACAAGCTACGTCCACAAGCTACAACAAGGTACGACCACAAGCTACGTCCACAAGCTACGTCCACAAGCTACGTCCACAAGCTACGTCCACAAGCTACGTCCACAAGCTACGACAAGGTACGTCCACAAGCTACGTCCACAAGCTACGACAAGCTACGTCCACAAGCTACGTCCACAAGCTACGACCCTGTCGGCGACAACTTAAGGCAATTCGGTCGGCGGTACCTGTCGCCGGTTGACGGAGGTCGTCGCCAATAGAATTCACCAAAGTCAGCACCGGCGACATCCTACGACGGCACCTACATCAGGAGAAGTCAAGCTCCGCTCATTGGCGTCAAGCCCACTGTCGCCGACTGTTGCCAACAAGTTTTGAACATTTCAAAATCCAGCGGCGATCGGAAAAACGCTACGACTCTTTGTGCGACTGAGGAGGCGACTCGCGACCGTACGGGCGACACCCCGGTGACCGTGTGGCGACAGCCTAGACGCCTGTAGTCGCCTAAAAAAAATCACCTAAGTGGGACAGGTGCATTACAGCGCTTACAGCACCAGAGACCCGTCTTTGATCCCGACTACGGGTGCTGTCTATACGTGTCCGCGTGGCTTTTCTCCGAGATCTTCCGCTTCCTCCTACACTCCAAAGACGTACAGGTGTGTAGGTTAATTGGCTTGGTGTAAATGTAAATTGTATTTAGTGTGTGTAGGGTAGTGTTAGTGTGCGGGGATTGTTGGTCAGTGCGGACTCGGTGGGCCGTAGGGCCTGTTTCCGCGCTGTATCTCCAAACTAAACTAAACTAAAAGATGCTGCCTGATCCACTGAGTTACTCCAGCACTTTGTGTCTATCGACCTACTCTCAGAGATCCCACTGCTCTGCAGCGTTCCCCAGGTCCTTGTCATTCACTTGTGAATGGGTTTGTTTTGGGTTAACAAGATCTTTGCACCTTTGATGCAAGCGCTCCTACTTTTAGTTTAGTTTAGAGATACAGCATGGAAACAGGCCCTTCGGCCCACCGAGTCCTTGCCGACCAACAATCACCTACACACTCAGGGCAATTTGCAGACATTTACAAAAGTTACTGGGGACAGTTTTTACATTTATACCAAGCCAGTTCACTTATAACTCTGCACGTCTTTAGCCTGTGGGAGGAAAACCCTAGCACCCAGAGAAAACCCACGTGGTCCCAGGGAGAAGGTGCAAACTCCGGACAGACAGCACCCGTAGTCAGGGTCGAACCCGGGTCTCTGCCGCTGTAAGGCAGAGAAACCATTGTTGCGCCACCATGTCGCCCAATCCTTGTTTATGCTTTTGTCGCTGAAGAAAACAACGGCTGCTCAGTTGACCTTTTCTGTTACGTATCTCAAAGTGCACGGTTGCGCAGCGGTGGAGTTGCTGCCTTACAGCGCTGGCGGCGCCGGAGACCCGGGTTCGATCCCGACGACGGGCGCCGTCTGTACGGAGTTTGTACGCTCTCCCGTGACCTGCGTGGGTTTTCTCTGAGATCTTCAGTTTCCTCCCACACTCCAAAGACGCACAGGTTTGCAGGTTAATTGGCTTCTGTAAAAATGATTTAAAAAATTGTCCCTAGTGTGTAGGTGCTAGTGTACGGGGTGATCGCTGGTCGGCAAGGAATCTTCTTGATTAGTACGGGTGTCAGAGGTTATGGGGAGAAGGCAGGGGAATGGGGTTGGGAGGGAGAGATAGATCAGCCATGAGTGAATGGCGGAATAGACTTGATGGGCCGAATGACCTAATTCTACTCCTATCACTTATGACCTCATGATCTTAAGGCGGGGCTGAAGTAATTAGATTATATATTATATTACATAATATATTACATTATATTACATAATATAATATTATTATTAGATAATATTATAATTATAGTATTGGGATCATATTACAATGTAATATCTTTGTACTTGTATCAAATGATTTTTGTTTGGCTATCAAGATAGATAGCATCAAACCAACAGCCCTCTCACTGTCCAATCTTGTAATACAATCAGTTTTGGAATGCATTGACCATGCTGGGAATCCCAATCACTGCTGGACTCTCCAAATGATCATAAATCACGTCCCATTTCATGTATTTCAGCAGCTTTCCTATAAACCCACATCAGACTCGCACGCCTGTAATTCGCTGAATCTTATCCCTTGTCCATAAATAACAGGGGCTTCACGAGTCTCTATTTAATCCATTGAGCAGCTGAAACTGCAATAATTTTTTGAATATATAAGTCGCTTCCCTTCATCTCCCTGCAATAAATGGAATTGGGTTCAGTTCTAGTATTAGCTTTAATTGCTTTGACCTTCATCTGGACCATTTCTGCACTTGCTTCTTCTGAAGCAAGTTTAACTGCTGCACAGAAGTAGTTCACTGGAGTAACTCAGCGGGACAGGCAGCATCTCTGGAGAGAAGAAATGGGTGACGTATCGGGTTGAGACACTTCTCCAGTCTGAAGAAGGGTCTCGACCCGAAACGTCAACCAAATTCCTTCTCTCCAGAGATGCTGCCTGTCCCGCTGAGTTACTCCAGCTTTTTGTGTATTCAATCTTGTCCATTATAGTCTTAGATCAGAGAAGATGGTCGAGGTGTCAACAATTAGTGGTTTTGTTTCGTTTTAGTCTTAGTCTAGATTAACCTTTGGGTTTAGTGTTAGTTTCGTTTAGTGTTGGGTTAGTTTAGTGTTAGTCTAGTTTAAATCTTGTTTTAGTTCCGTTTATTGTCACGTGTACCGAGGTACACTGACATGCTTTTGTTGCGAGCTGCCCAGTGAGCAGAAAGACAATACATGATTACATTCGAGCCGTTTACAGTGTACAGATACATGATAAGGGAATAACGTTCAGCGCAAGGTAAAGCCAGCAAAGCCCGATCAAGGATAGTCCGAGGGTCACCAAAGAAATAGATAGTAGTTCAGCACTGCTCTCTGGTTGTGGTAGGATGGTTCAGTTGCCTGATAACAGCTGGGAAGAAACTGTCCCTGAATCTGGAACAACTGTCCAGGCAAAATTGACTTAAGTTCAAGCTCAAAGAGGGGAGAGAGACAACTTGTTGAAACAAAGTAGAGTGAGTGGTGAATAAAGAAGAGAGATAAAG
Source organism: Malacoraja senta (assembly GCA_038087875.1). Taxonomy (NCBI): domain Eukaryota; kingdom Metazoa; phylum Chordata; class Chondrichthyes; order Rajiformes; family Rajidae; genus Malacoraja; species Malacoraja senta. The sequence continues at coordinate 4,141,574 of CM075979.1, forward strand.
TACAGGAGCTTGAAGGCGTGCACCACCAGACTCAAGAACAGCTTCTTCCCCTCTGTTATCAGGCTTCAGAACGATCTTCCATTAGCTAGGGTACTGTCTGATTCACCTCTACCCCACTGTGGACATTGGACTTTGTCTGTGGAACTGATGCGCTACAATGCTGTGATCTATATTCTGCACTCTGTATCTTCCCCTTTGCTCTACCTATTGTACTGGAGTTTGGCTTGGTTGTTTTTGTGTATTGCAGTATCTGATCTGATAAGATACAATACAATACAATACAATACAATACTGTTTATTGTCATTTGAACCTCAAATGAAGTTCAAACAAAATTTGGTTTCTGCAGTCATACAAACAAGTAAAAAGAACCAAGACACAACACAATTTACACAAACATCCATCACAGCGAATCTCCTCCTCGCTATGATGGAAGGCAAAGTCTTATCTCTCCCCTGCACTCCCCATTCTCCTCCCGATGTCAGAGTCAGAGCCCCCGGCGGGTGATGGAAAATAAGTCCCGCGGCTATTAAAGCCGCGCCGGGCGATGCAAGGCCGCGCTCCAGGTCTTGATGTTGGAGCCCCCGGTAGCGCCAGCAAGTCCAGTGGCCATTTAAAGCCGTGCCGGGCGATGTTAGACCCCGCACCAGGTCATCTTCAACCCCACAACTCGGGCGGGAGAAGTTGCCGTTGCGGGAGCTCCGAAAAGCGTTCTCCCACCAGGGACCCGCGAGCTCCCGATGTCACCGTCCACCAGACCTGCGGCTGGAGCCTCCGAATCTCCGGGGTCGGGTCGCAGCCGCGCGCCACCACAGCTCTCCACGCTCCAAACTCGGCCAGCTCCACGATGGTGAGTAATCAGGCTCCGCGACTGGAGCCCCAGGTCGTTCCGGTTGGAGGCCTCTCCAAGGTGCTAGGCCCCAACGACAACGGAGACCCGACAGAGAAAGGTCGGGTCCCCCGTACAGGGAAGAGATTTTAAAAGTTTCCCCCACCCCGCCCCCCCCCCACACATACACAGTTAAAAAAAAAACACTATACACTACACTCAAACGAGACAAAAAATAAAAAAAGACAGTCGGACTGCAGAGGCCGCTGCGACGTGAGTCGCGCCGCCCACCCAAAAGATAGCATGTAACACAATGTCATTCACTGACACGGGGCCAATACTAAATCTAAACCTAAATAGAAGGTGAGGGTTCAAAGATAAATACTTTGTTCATTAAGTGAGACAAAAGCAGCTTTCACATCTTGATGCATGAAGAGACTTGCCTCCAGACAGTACACGACCAGCAACTAATCATTCAGTTATAAATATTTCAGGAGAGATTTAATTTAAAAAATGGGCATATAAACATGAAAAGGAACGGTTTGCAACGGGAAAGATCACGAGGCGAGGGGTTAATTGCTTAGAGTGTGGTCTGCCAAGAGAGGCAACGTGTTATCTGGCTCAGGGGTCACAGTTTAAGAATAAGGGGTCGGCCATTTAGGACTGAGATGAGGAAAAACTTTTTCGCCCAGAGAGGTTGTGAATGTGTGGAATTCTCTGCCACGGAAGGTAATGGAGGCCGATTCACTGGATGTTTTCAAGAGAGAGTTAGATTTAGCTCATAGGGCTAACGGAATCAAGGGATGTGGGGGGGAGCAGGAACAGGGTACTGATTTTGGATGATCAGCCATGGTCATATTGAATGGTGGTACTGGCTCGAATGGCATACTCCTGCATCTATTTTCTATATTTCCGTGAAATGAGGGAGGAACAATCTCAACTGGAGAGAGCCTACATCAATGCCAGTGTTCAGGCAGGAAGCCTTCATTCCCTTATACTGAATGCACGTTGCAGACAAGTGAATATTAGGGTGCAAAATAAAACAATTATAATCAACTTGTAAGATTTGCATCAACGGCTGAATTGCAATTACAATGGAATGTAAAACGCCTGGGGCAGGCTGGGATAAAATACAAGTTTACCACCTGGTTTCTTCCTGTTCATTAAACAAGAAAGGGCCGAATGCTCTGACTGCGGAATCAGAGACGGGAACCAATCTAAATGTGAGAGGTTACTCTGCAAATTGCGGAAATAACCTGATCAGACTTTTTTTTTCAAAATGAAAAATAGATAAAGCGCTTCCAGATAAAAGGGACGGAAAGGGGACTGAGGAAGCAAAAAGAAAATGGGTGATTAACTGCGGAGGTTGGAGATACTGAATTACATGCACCGAGATTAGGAAACTGCACGAAATAAAGAAAGTGTTCGTGCAGATAAGCAGAGAAGGGGAAGAAAACGGCGCCATGGTAAACTATATGAAGAAAACGATTGGAATTATCAAGAGCATCAGGTAATGCTGCAAACGCAGTGCCTTGGAGATAAATGTTGGAAGCTGCAATGGCTTCAGCCTTTATATTTGTGATGGATTATACTGATTCACGGCCCAGCGTATTGTCTGACCACAGATACCAAGCTTGCTTATACCTGTAACTTTGACACAACCTTTTAAAGGGGGAAGTGCACAGTATTCTTAAAAGGGAAGTACCAAGACACAGCGATACAATAACGTAACAATACTCTTTGCTAAAGGGAAGCGGCGGAGGTAGCTTTATAATCAGAAGGCTAATAATGTATATGGAAATCATCTGGCTTTTTAGTTTAGTTTAGAGATACAGCGTGGAAACAGGGCCTTCGGCCCACCGGGTCCGCGCCGACCAGCGACCCCCCGCACATTAACACTATCCTACACACACTGGGGAAAATTTACAATCTTACGCGGTCACAGGGAGAGGGTACAAACTCCGTACAGACAGCACCCATGAAAAATAGCGGAGTCAGGGGATATGGGGAGAAAAAAGGAACTGGGTACTGATTGTGGATGATCAGCCATGATCACATTGAATGGCGGTGCTGGCTCGAAGGGCCAAATGGCCTACTCCTGCACCTATTGTCTATTGTGATCGGGATAGGGCGGTCACGGTGGCGCAGCGGTAGAGTTGCTGCCTTACCGCAAAATGCAGCGCCAGAGACCCGGGTTCTATCCTGACTACAGGCTCTGTCTGTACGGAGTTTGCACGTTCTCCCCGTGATCTGCGTGGGTTTTCTCCGAGATCTCCGGTTTCCTCCCACACTCCAAAGACGTGCAGGTTTGGAGGTTAATTGGCTTGGTATATGTAAAGCTTGTCCAGTGCTGAGTGATGCTCTACCTTGAGCTTTTCAGCGTACTACATCCAGATCCAGATCCAGATCCGGTGCAGTGAGGCAGCAACTCTACCGCTGCGCCACCGTGCCGCGCGCTTGACTCTTTTAATGAATGACTCTCAAAGTGCAGATCCGTGAGAGATGGCGAGCTCACTCTCTGGAGCAGCTGTTGACAGACCATCCAACTGTGAGACTGGATGCACGGCAAATCTCCCATCACCGCACTCTGAAGTGGAAACTCATCTGGCCCGGGGAGGCTACACTTAGGCAAGCATGTTATTGTCCTTATCCTCAATCTGTCCAGTAGCTTAATCCAGCAGCTTAATCCAGCAGCTTGATTGGAATCATGGGTCGACTGGGCTTGGATTCACTGGAATTTAGAAGGATGAGAGGGGATCTTGAATTCCATACAATGTGCTGCCACCATTATCTATTTTATCCTTTTGTTATTTTATGTTGCACGGTGAGCCAGATGCAACGAAATTTCATTCAGACTTGCAGTT
>CM075979.1:4145464-4230601 GCA_038087875.1 Malacoraja senta
ATTGTCCCTAGCGTGTGTGCGGGGATTGCTGGTCAGTTCGGACGCGGTGGGCCGAAGTCCTTGTATCTCTAAACTACACTAAATGGAAGGTTAAAGGGGTGTCATTAGATTAAACAAAGGGTACAAGACTTATACAATCTTATAGCGTGGAAACAGGCCCTTCGGCCCAAATTGCCCACACCGACCAACATGTCCCTTCTACCTGCCCCATCTGCCTGCGTTTGGCCCATATCCCTCCAAACCAGTCCTATCCATGAACTTGTCAAAATGGTCCTTAGATGTTGCGATAGTCCCTGCCTCAACTACCTCCCCTGGAAGCTTGTTCCATACACCCACCACCCTTTGTGGTTACAAATTGAAGTCTGATAAAGTCAGATTAAAGATAGCTCAAAAGTCTCCATTGAGATAGATGGGAGATAGACACAAAGTGCTGGAGTAACTCAGCGGGTCAGGCAACATCTCTGGAGAAAAAGGATGGGTGACGTTTCGGGTGGGGACCCTTCTTCAGTCTGAAGGAGCGTCCCAAGTCTGAAAAGACACCCAACCTTTTTTTCTCCAGAGATGCTGCCTGACCCGCTGAGTTAGGACAGCACTTTGTGTCTATCTTTGGTATAAACCAGTTCTTTGTTTCATCAAGTGGACGGGGAGGTCAGGACCGCACTCTAGCTGATGAGAGGACAGTTCAGGAGGGAGTAGGATGAGAGGAAAATCATTTGTTACGGACACTTGGAAGAGAGAAGCCACTCGGTGCATCTTCTAGAATAGATGCCAGTCCTAATGACGTTAGAGAGGGCAGGGACTGTCATCCTGCTAGTTACACTGTTCTTATCCCTTAGTTATCACCTCTTCCACAGCCAACAATGGACCATTGTGGGCTCTACCTTTCCTTGGTCATCAGTGCCGGCTCTGACTTATTCTGAACCTTCTTATACCTCATGCTATACTTGTCACTTTACCTCCCCCCTCGACTCCATCCAAGGACCCAAGCAGTCTTTCCAGCCTCCTCCAACCTCATCTAGGTGTCAACTGCTCTACATCAGTGAGAACAAGCGCAGGCTTGGCGATCGCTTCGCCCAACACCTCCGCTCAGTTCGCGTTAACCAACCTGATCTCCTGGTGGCTCAGCACTTCAACTCCCCCTCTCATTCACAAATCCGACCTTTCTATCCTGGGCCTCCTCCCATGGCCAGAGTGAGTCCCACTGCAAATTGGAGGAGCAGCACCTCATATTTCGCTTGGGTAGTTTACACCCCAGCGGTATGAACATTGACCTCTCCAATTTCAGGTAGTCCCTGCTTTCTCCCTCCTTCCCCTCCCCTTCCCAGCTCTCGCACAAGCCCACTGTCTCCGCCTCTTCCTTTCTTCTTCCCCCCGCCCGCCCCCACATCAGTCTGAAGAAGGGTCTCGACCCGAAACGTCACCCGATCCTTCTCTCCAGTGATGCTGCCTGACCCGCTGAGTTGCTCCAGCGCTGACCGATGTCTCTCACCTTCGGGTAGTCGTGACAAAACTAAACCTAAACTTAAATCTAAAGGCGTGCATTCGTGAATCATTTGAGCTTTATTAGCTATCAACCCTATTAACGGGATGGAAGCGTTCTTTTTGCCTGCCAGAGGAAAATATATTATGAATACAGCGCCGCTTGTACCTAACGTGTGATTCTCATCAAAAATAATTCCCATCGCTTTGGGGACATAAGTTAATTAGGCATGAAACTGGCCGTCGTGCCCTGTCTACTAATGAACGGGAGATTTATTTATTCCCCGTACAAAGTGGGTGAAAAACGTGGTGCCACTTGTTTTCGGTCCGATTCGCTTGTCGATGTTTTAACTGGGCGACATCGTTCGGGACAACATGGGAGCCGCACCCAGTCACCCCCAGGGAAGCAATCTGCCCCAATTAGGAACCAACCCGTCCCTGGAACCCACTCAGCATTCAACAAACGCCACCTTGCATACCTGGACTCGGCCTGAAGAAGGGTCTCGACCCAAAACGTCACCCATTCCTTCTCTCCACAGATGCCGCCTGTCCCGCTGAGTTAAGAGCCTGTCCCACTTTCACGACCTAATTCACGACCTCTGCCGAGTTTGCCCTTGGCTCATGCTCGCAGTTTGGTCGCCACGAGGTCGTAGGATGTCGTAGGTAGATCGTAGGTAGGTCGTGATGCTAGTCGTAGGTACTCGTGGCATCAAGTAGGCCGGGGCATTTTTTCAACATGATGAAAAATGTCCACGAGTAAAAAAAGGCCGTGAATTAGGCTGTGAAAGTGGGACAGGCCCTTTACTTCAGCTTTTTGTGTCTATCTTCAGTTTAAACCAGCATCTGCCATTCCATCCTGCACATACAACTATCTATCTCTCTATCTATCATGCATCTATTTAGATGTTTGTTTATATATGCCAGGATAGAGTGGATGTGGAGAGGATGTTTCCACTAGTGGGAGAGTCTAGGACCAGAGGTCACAGCCTCAGAATTAAAGGACGTTCCTTTAGGAAGGAAATTAGGAGGAATTTCTTCAGTCCGAGGGCGGTGAATCTGTGGGAATCATTGCCACAGAAGGGTGTGGAGGCCAAGTCTTCGGATATATTTAAGGTGGAGTTAGAAAGATTCTTGTTTAGTACGGGAATCGGCGGTTATGGGGAGAAGGCTGGAGAATGGGGTTAGGAGGGAGAGATGTTTTCAAGAGAGAGTTACATTTAGCTCTTGGGACTAACAGAATCAAGGGATATGGGGAGAAAGCAGGAACGGGGTACTGATTGGGGATGATCAGCCATGATCACATTGAATGGCGGTGCTGGCTCAAAGGCCCAAAAGGCCTAATCCTGCACCTATTGTCTATGTTTCTATAAATCAGCCATGATTGAATGGTGTAGACTTGATGGGCTGAATGGCCTAATTCTGCTCGCATCACTCCTGAACTTATTTATCTATTTATATGTTTAGTGATTGATTTGTTTCTTCATTCATTTATTTATCTATTTGTTTCTCGGTCTATCTATGAATCTATCCACCAGTCTTTAATCTGTTATTTGTGTTTCTTTTCACACACACCCTCCCCTCTCTCTTGTGCCCCGCCTGAAACCGCACCTATTTCTCCCCTTCCCCCTCCACCTATATTACTCCTGCACTTTGTGTCTTTTTTAAAATATAAGATAAGTATTGTCAAGGATTCGCCAGATGGCAAACCTTTGCTGGCGAAGATGTGAGTTTATCCACTTTGGAATGAAAAAGCATTTTATTATTCAAATGGAGCGGGCTTACAAAATCAAGATTACAAATGGCGCAACGCTAGAGTCGCTGCCTTAAGGGCCTGTCCCACTTAGGCGATTTTTTTCGGCGACTGCCGGCGACTGTCATAGTCGTAGCTGGTCGCCGAGAAACGGGCGACTGGATCCCCGACGACAATGTCTACGACAACCTATCACCTAGTCGACGTCAAGCTACAGCAAGGTACCGACAAGCGGCGACCCATTAGGACGTCCACCTACGACCACACCTACGACAACCTACGTCCACAAGCTACGTCCTCAAGCTACGTCCACAAGCTACGTCCTCAAGCTACGTCCACAAGCTACGTCCACAAGCTACGTCCACAAGCCACGTCCACAAGCTACGTCCACAAGCTACGTCCACAAGCTACGTCCACAAGCCACGTCCACAAGCTACGTCCACAAGCTACGTCCACAAGCTACGACAAGGTACGACCACAACCTACGTCCACAAGCTACGTCCACAAGCTATGACAAGGTACGACCACAAGCTACGTCCACAAGCTACGTCCACAAGCTACGTCCACAAGCTACGTCCACAAGCTACGACAAGGTACGACCACAACCTACGTCCACAAGCTACGTCCACAAGCTACGACAAGGTACGACCACAAGCTACGTCCACAAGCTACGTCCACAAGCTACGTCCACAAGCTACGACCCTGTCGGCGACAACTTAAGGCAATTCGGTCGGCGGTACCTGTCGCCGGTTGACAGAGGTCGTCGCCAATAGAATTCACCAAAGTCAGCACCGGCGACATCCTACGATGGCACCTACATCAGGAGAAGTCAAGCTCCGCTCATTGGCGTCAAGCCCACTGTCGCCGACTGTTGCCAAAAAGTTTGAACATTTCAAAATCCTGCTGCGATCAGAAAAACGCTACGACTCTTTGTGCGACTGAGGAGGCGACTCGCGCCCGTACGGGCCACACCCCGGTGACCGTGTGGAGACAGCCTAGTCGCCTGTAGTCGCCTAAAAAAAAATCACCTAAGTGGGACAGGTGCATTACAGCGCTTACAGCACCAGAGACCCGTCTTTGATCCCGACTACGGGTGCTGTCTGTATGTGTCCGCGTGGCTTTTCTCCGAGATCTTCCGCTTCCTCCTACACTCCAAAGACGTACAGGTGTGTAGGTTAATTGGCTTGGTGTAAATGTAAATTGTATTTAGTGTGTGTAGGGTAGTGTTAGTGTGCGGGGATTGTTGGTCAGTGCGGACTCGGTGGGCCGTAGGGCCTGTTTCCGCGCTGTATCTCCAAACTAAACTAAACTAAAAGATGCTGCCTGATCCGCTGAGTTACTCCAGCACTTTGAGTCTATCGACCTACTCTCAGAGATCCCACTGCTCTGCAGCGTTCCCCAGGTCCTTGTCATTCACTTGTGAATGGGTTTGTTTTGGGTTAACAAGATCTTTGCACCTTTGATGCAAGTGCTCCTACTTTTAGTTTAGTTTAGAGATACAGCATGGAAACAGGCCCTTCGGCCCACCGAGTCCTTGCCGACCAACAATCACCTGCACACGAGTTTTATCCTACACACTCAGGGCAATTTGCAGACATTTACAAAAGTTACTGGGGACAGTTTTTACATTTATACCAAGCCAGTTCACTTATAACTCTGCACGTCTTTAGCCTGTGGGAGGAAAACCCTAGCACCCAGAGAAAACCCACGTGGTCCCAGGGAGAAGGTGCAAACTCCGGACAGACAGCACCCGTAGTCAGGGTCGAACCCGGGTCTCTGCCGCTGTAAGGCAGAGAAACCATTGTTGCGCCACCATGTCGCCCAATCCTTGTTTATGCTTTTGTCGCTGAAGAAAACAACGGCTGCTCAGTTGACCTTTTCTGTTACGTATCTCAAAGTGCAAGGTTGCGCAGCGGTGGAGTTGCTGCCTTACAGCGCTGGCGGCGCCGGAGACCCGGGTTCGATCCCGACGACGGGCGCTGTCTGTACGGAGTTTGTACGCTCTCCCCGTGACCTGCGTGGGTTTTCTCTGAGATCTTCAGTTTCCTCCCACACTCCAAAGACGCACAGGTTTGCAGGTTAATTGGCTTCTGTAAAAATGATTTTAAAAATTGTCCCTAGTGTGTAGGTGCTAGTGTACGGGGTGATCGCTGGTCGGCAAGGAATCTTCTTGATTAGTACGGGTGTCAGAGGTTATGGGGAGAAGGCAGGGGAATGGGGTTGGGAGGGAGAGATAGATCAGCCATGAGTGAATGGCGGAATAGACTTGATGGGCCGAATGACCTAATTCTACTCCTATCACTTATGACCTCATGATCTTAAGGCGGGGCTGAAGTAATTAGATTATATATTATATTACATAATATATTACATTATATTACATAATATAATATTATTATTAGATAATATTATAATTATAGTATTGGGATCATATTACAATGTAATATCTTTGTACTTGTATCGAATGATTTTTGTTTGGCTATCAAGATAGATAGCATCAAACCAACAGCCCTCTCACTGTCCAATCTTGTAATACAATCAGTTTTGGAATGCATTGACCATGCTGGGAATCCCAATCACTGCTGGACTCTCCAAATGATCATAAATCACGTCCCATTTCATGTATTTCAGCAGCTTTCCTATAAACCCACATCAGACTCGCACGCCTGTAATTCGCTGAATCTTATCCCTTGTCCATAAATAACAGGGGCTTCACGAGTCTCTATTTAATCCATTGAGCAGCTGAAACTGCAATAATTTTTTGAATATATAAGTCGCTTCCCTTCATCTCCCTGCAATAAATGGAATTGGGTTCAGTTCTAGTATTAGCTTTAATTGCTTTGACCTTCATCTGGACCATTTCTGCACTTGCTTCTTCTGAAGCAAGTTTAACTGCTGCACAGAAGTAGTTCACTGGAGTAACTCAGCGGGACAGGCAGCATCTCTGGAGAGAAGGATCGGGCCGAGACCCTTCTTCAGACTGATGTCAGGGGAGGGGGTGGGACAAAGATAAAATGTAGGTGGAGACAGTAACACTAGTGGGAGAACTGGGAAGGGGAGGGGATGGAGAGAGAGGGAATGCAAGAGCAATCTGAAGTTCGAGAAGTCAATGTTCATACCGCTGGGGTGTAAACCAGGTGAAATACGAGGTGCTGTTCCTCCAATTTGCGCTGGGCCCCACTCTGACAATGGAGAAGGCCCAGGACAGAAAGGTCAGATTGGGAATGGATATTTCACTTGAGTTCCTCCAGCATCTTGTGTTCATCTTCGGTTTCAACCAGTGTGTGCAGATCCTTCCCCCACACTAAGTGCTTCATTAATCTATTGCACGTACACATGGCAAATAAACACTCCTGACCCCCCTAACCCCGAACGGCACATTATTTCCTGGACGGACTCAATGTATTCATATTTAAAAGCTCGTGCAAATGTGCTAACTCTGCCACATTTCACCCGTGTATTCAATCTGGTGTAGGAAGGAACTGCAGATGTTGGTTTTAAATCGAAGATAGACACAAAAAGCTGGAGTAACTCAGCGGGACAGGCAGCATCTCTGGAGAGAAGAAATGGGTGACGTATCGGGTTGAGACCCTTCTCCAGTCTGAAGAAGGGTCTCGACCCGAAACGTCAACCAAATTCCTTCTCTCCAGAGATGCTGCCTGTCCCGCTGAGTTACCCCAGCTTTTTGTGTATTCAATCTTGTCCATTACAGTCTTAGATCAGAGAAGATGGTCGAGGTGTCAACAATTAGTGGTTTTGATTCTTTTCAGTCTTAGTCTAGATTAACTTTTGGATTTAGTGTTAGTTTCGTTTAGTGTTGGGTTAGTTTAGTGTTAGTCTAGTTTAAATCTTATTTTAGTTCCGTTTATTGTCGCGTGTACCGAGGTACACTGACATGCTTTTGTTGCGAGCTGTCCAGTCGGCAGAAAGACAATACATGATTACATTCGAGCCGTTTACAGTGTACAGATACATGATAAGGGAATAACGTTCAGCGCAAGGTAAAGCCAGCAAAGCCCGATCAAGGATAGTCCGAGGGTCACCAAAGAAATAGATAGTAGTTCAGCAACGCTCTCTGGTTGTGGTAGGATGGTTCAGTTGCCTGATAACAGCTGGGAAGAAACTGTCCCCGAATCTGGAGGTGTGCGTTTTCACACTTCTGTACCTTTTGCCTGATGGGAGAGGGAGAAGAGGGGAGTTAAGTTTTAATTTTGTTTTAGTTTTGTTTTAATAGTGTTTTAGTTGAGTTTCTTGTCATGTGCACCGAGTTACAGTGAAAAGCTTTTTTGTTGCGTGCTATCCAGTCAGCAGAAAGACTGCACGCTGTTACAATCGAACCGTCCGCAGCGTACAGATACACGGTAAAGGGAATAACGTTTAGTGCAAGGTAAAGTCCGATTAAAGATGGTCCGAGGGCCTCCAATGAGGTGGATGGGAGGTCAGGACCGCTCTCTAGTTGGTGATAGGACGGTTCAGTTGCGTGATAACAGCCGGGAAGAAACTGTCCCTGAATCTGGAACAACTGTCCAGGCAAAATGGACTTAAGTTCAAGCTCAAAGAGGGGAGAGAGACAACTTGTTGGAACAAAGAGGAGTGAGTGGTGAATAAAGAAGAGAGATAAAGTACAGGAGCTTGAAGGCGTGCACCACCAGACTCAAGAACAGCTTCTTCCCCTCTGTTATTTGGCTTCAGAACGATCTTCCATAAGCTAGGGTACTGTCCGATTCACCTCTACCCCACTGCGGACATTGGACTTTCTCTCTGGAACTGATGCGCTACAATGCTGAGAACTCTATTCTGCACTCTGTATCTTCCCCATTGCTCTACCTATTGTACTGGAGTTTGGCTTGGTTGTATTTGTGTATTGCAGTATCTGATCTGATGAGATAGCATGTAACACAATGCCATTCACTGACACGGGGCCAATACTAAATCTAAACCTAAATAGAAGGTGAGGGTTCAAAGATAAATACTTTGTTCATTAAGTGAGACAAAAGCAGCTTTCACATCTTGATGCCTGAAGAGACTTGCCTCCAGACAGTACATGACCAGCAACTAATCATTCAGTTATAAATATTTCAGGAGAGATTTAATAAAAAAAATGGGCATAAAAACATGAAAAGGAACGGTTTGCAACGGGAAAGATCACGAGGCGAGGGGTTAATTGCTTAGAGTGTGGTCTGCCAAGAGAAGCAAAGTATTATCTGGCTCAGGGGTCACAGTTTAAGAATAAGGGGTCGGCCATTTAGGACTGAGATGAGGAAAAACGTTTTCGCCCAGAGAGTTGTGAATCTGTGGAATTCTCTGCCACGGAAGGTAATGGAGGCCGATTCACTGGATGTTTTCAAGAGAGAGTTAGATTTAGCTCATAGGGCTAACGGAATCAAGGGATGTGGGGGGGAGCAGGAACAGGGTACTGATTTGGGATGATCAGCCATGGTCATATTGAATGGTGGTACTGGCTCGAATGGCATACTCCTGCATCTATTTTCTATATTTCCGTGAAATGAGGGAGGAACAATCTCAACTGGAGAGAGCCTACATCAATGCCAGTGTTCAGGCAGGATGCCTTCATTCCCTTATACTGAATGCACGTTGCAGACAAGTGAATATTAGGGTGCAAAATAAAACAATTATAATCAACTTGTAAGATTTGCATCAACGGCTGAATTGCAATTACAATGGAATGTAAAACGCCTGGGGCAGGCTGGGATAAAATACAAGTTTGCCACCTGGTTTCTTCCTGTTCATTAAACAAGAAAGGGCCGAATGCTCTGACTGCGGAATCAGAGACGGGAACCAATCTAAATGTGAGAGGTTACTCTGCAAATTGCGGAAATAACCTGATCAGACTTTTTTTTTCAAAATGAAAAATAGATAAAGCGCTTCCAGATAAAAGGGACGGAAAGGGGACTGAGGAGCAAAAAGAAAATGGGTGATTAACTGCGGAGGTTGGAGATACTGAATTACATGCACCAGAGATTAGGAAACTGCACGAAATAAAGAAAGTGTTCGTGCAGATAAGCAGAGAAGGGGAAGAAAACGGCGCCATGGTAAACTATATGAAGAAAACGATTGGAATTATCAAGAGCATCAGGTAATGCTGCAAACGCAGTGCCTTGGAGATAAATGTTGGAAGCTGCAATGGCTTCAGCCTTTATATTTGTGATGGATTATACTGATTCACGGCCCAGCGTATTGTCTGACCACAGATACCAAGCTTGCTTATACCTGTAACTTTGACACAACCTTTTAAAGGGGAAGTGCACAGTATTCTTAAAAGGGAAGTACCAAGACACAGCGATACAATAACGTAACAATACTCTTTGCTAAAGGGAAGCGGCGGAGGTAGCTTTATAATCAGAAGGCTAATAATGTATATGGAAATCATCTGGCTTTTTAGTTTAGTTTAGAGATACAGCGTGGAAACAGGGCCTTCGGCCCACCGGGTCCGCGCCGACCAGCGACCCCCCGCACATTAACACTATCCTACACACACTGGGGAAAATTTACAATCTTACGCGGTCACAGGGAGAGGGTACAAACTCCGTACAGACAGCACCCATGAAAAATAGCGGAGTCAGGGGATATGGGGAGAAAAAAGGAACTGGGTACTGATTGTGGATGATCAGCCATGATCACATTGAATGGCGGTGCTGGCTCGAAGGGCCAAATGGCCTACTCCTGCACCTATTGTCTATTGTGATCGGGATAGGGCGGTCACGGTGGCGCAGCGGTAGAGTTGCTGCCTTACCGCAAAATGCAGCGCCAGAGACCCGGGTTCTATCCTGACTACAGGCTCTGTCTGTACGGAGTTTGCACGTTCTCCCCGTGATCTGCGTGGGTTTTCTCCGAGATCTCCGGTTTCCTCCCACACTCCAAAGACGTGCAGGTTTGGAGGTTAATTGGCTTGGTATATGTAAAGCTTGTCCAGTGCTGAGTGATGCTCTACCTTGAGCTTTTCAGCGTACTACATCCAGATCCAGATCCAGATCCGGTGCAGTGAGGCAGCAACTCTACCGCTGCGCCACCGTGCCGCGCGCTTGACTCTTTTAATGAATGACTCTCAAAGTGCAGATCCGTGAGAGATGGCGAGCTCACTCTCTGGAGCAGCTGTTGACAGACCATCCAACTGTGAGACTGGATGCACGGCAAATCTCCCATCACCGCACTCTGAAGTGGAAACTCATCTGGCCCGGGGAGGCTACACTTAGGCAAGCATGTTATTGTCCTTATCCTCAATCTGTCCAGTAGCTTAATCCAGCAGCTTAATCCAGCAGCTTGATTGGAATCATGGGTCGACTGGGCTTGGATTCACTGGAATTTAGAAGGATGAGAGGGGATCTTGAATTCCATACAATGTGCTGCCACCATTATCTATTTTATCCTTTTGTTATTTTATGTTGCACGGTGAGCCAGATGCAACGAAATTTCATTCAGACTTGCAGTTGTTGGTGTATTATTGAATGACAATAAAGTCTTTGATTGATTGATTGATCTTATAGATACATATACATTTCTTAAGGGAATGGACAGGCTGGATGCAGGAAAAATGTTCCCAATGTTGGGGGAGTCCAGAACCAGTGTCCACAGTTTAAGAATAAGGGGTAGGCAATTTAGGACTGAGATGAGGAAAAACCTTTTCACCCAGAGAGTTGTGAATCGGTGGAATTCTCTGCCATGGAAGGCAGTGGAGGCCAATTCACTGGATGTTTTCAAGAGAGAGTTAGATTTAGCTCTTAGGGCTAACGGAATATGGTGGGAAAAGCAGGAACGGGGTACTGATTCTGGATGATCATATTGAATGGTGGTGCTGGCTCGAAGGGCTGAATGGCCCATTCCTGCACCTATTTTCTATGTTTCTATTCATTGTCTTCCCGCTGATCGGATAGCAAGCACCAAAAGGCTTTTCACTGTACCTCAGCACACGTGACAAATAAACAAAACTTTAGCAACCTTAAAATTGGTAAAAAAAAGGAAAAAGCTTGTACGCTGAAAAATGTGAAAAGCAATAACCAGACTTGCAATGAACCAAAAATAAAATATTGCATTAGTCCATCAGAGGTTGTTTTGAACAATTTTGCTTGTAATCACAGAATGATTAATCATATTTTAGTTTTATAAATTATTTATAATTTATCATACATTTAAAATGTATTTATTTGATTTTATTTTCATAATTTATGTCTATTTATTTATAATATATTCATAAATTAATTATATTTCCTGCAAGCTTCCTGTCTGACATTAAAGTGTATGCAATGAGGCAGCAGGGCGAAGGCCACGGACGCCAACAGGATCAACAAACTCATCAGGAAGGCTGGCTCCATCCTGGGAGCGGAGTTGGATTCACGGGAGGTTGGTCTCGGAGGGGAGGATGCTCCTCAAACTGCGGAACATCCTGGACAATACAGCTCACACCCCCTCCATGGACACACTGGTCAACCTGAGGAGCACCTTCAGCAATAGATTGGTGCCCACCAAGATGCAGCACAGAACGCCACAGGAGATCCTTCTTCCCTGTGGCTATCAAAGTGTACAACTCCTCCCCCTTCTGTCGTGGGGTAGACTGAGACTGACTCCCCCCCCCCCCCCTATCTTTGCACATCCCCAATCCTTTCCACTCGTCATTTTAATTTCATGTTTCAAATATCTTGCTGTGTTTTTATGACCGTTGGCAGATCAATTTCCCTCCTGGGATAAATAAAGTTCTATTGTATCGTATAATTTTTCTCAGTTGACACAGATAGAGTCATAGAGTGTTAAAGCGTGGAAACAGGTCCTTCGGCCCAACTTGCCCACACCGGCCAACATGTCCCATCTACACTAGTCCTACTTGCCTGCGTTTGCCCCATATCCTTCCAAACCTGTCCTATCCATGTACCTGTCTAACCATTTCTGAAATGTTGGGATAGTCCCAGTTTCAACTATCTCCTCTGGCAGCTTGCTACATGTACCCACCACCCGATGTGTGGAAAAGTTACCCCTCAGATTCCTATGTTTAAGAAGGAACTGCAGATGCTGGAAAAATCGAAGTTAGACAAAAATGCTGGAGCAACTCAGCGGGTGAGGCAGCATCTATGGAGCGAAGGAACAGGTGACGTTTCGGGTCGAGACGTGCTGTCTGTATAGTGTTTGTACATTCTCGCTGGGACCGCGTGGGGTTTATCCGGATGTCCTTCCCACACTCCAGAGAAGTGCAAGTTTGTAGGTTCATTGGTTTCTGCAAATTATCCATTGTGTGTAGGATAGAACTAGTGTAGTTGAGTTTAGTTTAGTTTAGAGATACAGCACGGAAACAGGCCCTTCGGCCCACCGAGTCCTCACTGACCAGCGACCCCTGAACACTGACAATGTCCCACACACACTGGGGGACAATTTTACATTTATACCAAGCCAACTAAGCTACAAACCTGTACGTCTTTGGAGTGTGGGAGGAAACCGCAGCACCCGGAGAAAACCCACGCGGGTCACGGAGAGAAGGTACAAACTCTGCACAGACAGCACCCGTAGTCGGGATCGAACCCGGGTCTCCGGTGCTGCAAGACAGCAACTCTACCGCTGCGCCACCATGCTGCCCGAAGGTTTAAGACCAGCTTCACGGACCCTTAGTTTAGTAGCCTGTGGGCAACAACCATCGATACCGTCAAGAAAGTAAAGGCTTCGAACCTGTGAAACCGGAGCAGAGGGAAAAAAAGCCTCTGGCTTAAGATGAGAACGTGGTGAGTGACAGTTGAACACAACACTTATAGATTTATTTAGCAAACCAAACACCTCCTGGCCTTGGTGTCCAGTTGGCACAAATCCAAAGCTTCCTCTGAGACTAACGTGAATATTTATGAGTTGAAGGATCCAGTCAACAGGCAGAGAAACTTCTACCAGGAGGAAGGGCCTATTTGCTACAATGGGAAAGACTGCTTGCACACCATCCTACCTGTGCTAGTGTTAGTGAGCTAGTGCTAGTGGAAGGGGTGATCGCTGGCTGGCACGGACTCGGTGGGCCGAAGGGCCTGTTTCCGCGCTGCATCTCTAACATCTAAAGTCATCAATATAATATGAACCGCCTTCTCATTAACCATCGTCCCAGTGAGAGCATGGCATGTGTATATCAAACCATTGTTGGATCATTCCTTACGTCTGTTGAGCAGAAGTGACCCAGTTATTCGACTAATAGCACCACACAGCTGACAGCTCTGCAAGTCCATTAGAGCCGAACCCATGCATCTATCATGGTCTTTCTAGTTAAAGGATAGAAGATGGATCATAATCATACTTTATTAGCCAAGTACGTTTTGCAACATACGAGGAATTTGATTTGCCGTACAGTCATACCAATAAAAAGCAACCAGACACACAAAATACATTTTAAGATAAACATCCACCACAGTGACTCCTCCACATCCCTCACTGTGATGGAAGGCGAAAAATAAAGTTCAATCTCTTCCCTTCTTTGTTCTCCCGCGGTCGGGGAACTCGAACCTTCCGTTGACGGGACGATCTTGGCTCCCGTAGCCGGCAGTCGAGCCCTCCACGTCGGGGCGATCAAGCTCCTGCATTGGGGGGGGGGGATGTCAGCTCCCCCGTGCCGGACGATCGGACCCCAGGTCGGGGCTGGCCGAACCTCCAGCGACTTTGGAGCTTCCCGACATCACTCTCTACCCGAGACTGCGAGCTCCTCGATGGTGAAATCCGCAGGCCGCGGTTGGAGCGTCGATCCCAGCCAAGGGATCGCAGGCTCCGATGGTAAGTCCACGGCCCCGCGGTGGGGCTCAAAGTCAGTCCCGAGCGAGGCCGCCAGCTCCGTGATGTTAGGCCGCAGAGCGACCCGAGATACGATCCGGAAAACAATCCCATCTCCGGCAAGGTAAGAGATCGAAAAAAAGTTTCCCCCCGACCCCCCCTCCCCCACCCCCCACATAAAATAAACCAGAGAACATTTACACAAACTTTTTAAAACACACTCAAAATAACAAATCCACCATCTCAGTTGGCCCGCAGCTAAACGGCATCTTCTAAGGCTCTGTGAATATTTTCTTGCACTGCCATCTGAACTAAGTGGCTACCCTCCAGAATAATATACTGTAGCCAAGAGTCGTGAGTCACGAGAGAGTCAAGAGTGTTTTATTGTCATATGTCCCATTCAGAACAATGACATCCTTACTTGCAGCAGCACAACAGAATGTGTAAACACAGTACTCTGTAAACTATATAATAAACGAGAAAGAAAAGTTCAGTGTGTGTGTATACACATACTCACAAATACACATATATGTAGATCATATATATATATATATGTACATAATGGGTTGAGACCCTTCTTCAGACTGAAGAAGGGTCTCGACCCAAAACGTCACCCATTCCTTATCTCCAGAGATGCTGCCAGTCCCGCTGAGTCACTCCAGCATTTTGTGTCTGTTTTCGATTTAAACCAGCATCTGTGGTTTCCTACATATATATAAATACACATATATATATACATACATACACATATATATATATATACATATAAACATATATATATATATACATATAAACATATATATATATATACATATAAACATATATATATATACATATACACATATATATATATACATATACACATATATATATATACATATAAACATATATATATATATACATATAAACATATAAATATATATACATATAAACATATAAACATATATATATATATATATATATATATATATATATATATATATATATATATATATATATATATATATTTGTTTCTAGTTTCACCGGCTACTATTCCTTTAAAATTGAATATGAAAATGCTGATCTTAAAAAAAAAAGACATAATTAAAGTCAAATGATATTGTACACACAAAGTGAATTGTGTTCATTCACCCCATCATTTCTCACTCTTTACCCCTGCACTGACAATTTTACGACCTAATTACTTCTGGGGGAAAATGCAGCTTTGAATGAAAATGTGATTTTTTTTTTTTGCTGGCTGGATGGATCGTGTTAACAATGTTGAGAACTCTCTTCATGAAAACATGAGTGTATTAAAGCCGTGTGTGATTGTAAACACTAAACGCATTTTATTGTCACTAGCTGCATATCGCGGGCCACTGCTAATCTTGGTGACAGCTGGAACGGATTCACAAGCGCACAGGTAATAGGGGAAGAGTTAAGCCATTCAGCCCATCAAGTCAACTCCGCCATTCAATCATGGCTGATCTATCTTTCTCTCTCAGCCCCATTCTCCTGCCTTCTCCCCATAACCTCTGACACCCATACCAATCAAGAATCTATCCCCCCTGAATAGAATTGTGATCCCCCCTGCCCTCCAACTCTACGACTGGTTGTCTCCTCCCCTCCCCCAGCCCTCGGGCTCCTCCTCCGCCTTTTCCTTTTTTCCTTTCTTCTCCCCACCCCCTATCAGTCTGAGGAAGGGTTTCGGCCCGAAACGTTACCTATTTCCTTCGCTCCATAGATGCTGCTGCACCTGCTGAGTTTCTCCAGCATTTTTGTGTACCTAAGAATCTATCTATCTCTGCCTTAAAAATATCCACTGACTTGGCCTCCAGAGCCTTCAATGGCAAAGAATTCCACAGGTTCACCACCCTCTGACTAAATAAATTTCTCCTCACCTCCTTTCTAAAGGTACATCCGTTTATTCTGAGGCTATGACCTCTAGACTCTCCCACTAATGGAAACATCCTCTCCACATCCACTCTATCCAGGCCTTTCACTATCCAGTAAGTTATAATGAGCTCCCCCCCCACCTCATCATTCTAAACTCCAGCGAGTACAGGCCCAGTGCCGCCAAACGCTCACCGTATGTTTCATTTGTGGCAAAATCCGACGAGATTAGACGACATTAAAAAGGCGACCTTCACCGGACCTCTTTGTCGTCACCTCAAAGCATTCAATTGCAAAAGTTAAACATGACCTTCCCTTCACAAACCCAGGCTAACTGCTTTCCATCAACCTATGACTCTCTAAATGATTTGACACAATTAACAGGACTTTTCCCAGTAATGTGCGCGCCACTGCTCGGCCGCTGTGCCCCGCAGCCAGACTTGGAACCCCCACAACCCTACAGCGGGGGGTGGGAGGTAAACACTAACTCGTTGACCGGTGCCGTTCCATTGCCATTAGTATTATATAGGTATGTTACAATACTTGCCTTCAGCGGCGCTGTAATTCTGTCACTGGCCGTGTGCGCGATTTTGGCGCCTTTAAGGGGGGGCGGGGTTAAAACGCGGGTTTCTCCTCCCTTGTCCTGAATTATACTTTGTTGGAGTACCAGCTTCTCTGGAAGAAGCGTTCCGAGTGCCGTTTTGCGTAGTTTGTTTTAAAAATCTCCCAACAAGTTCAGCGTTGGAATCATTTTAAAATCATCTTCTGAAGCGTCAACGCCAACAACGGGGACGGATTTCACACAAGGGAAAGGTAAACGAAAGTGCTTTATTTTAATGTATAAACCTTCTCCTTAAGAGGCCTTTAATTCACATTTTTACATGCGACACGGTGATTTTATTCCCCGAATTAACGGCAGTATTTTTCATGCCAATACGGGGTTAAATTCACCGCAAATGAACGTTCCAAAAGATCGCGTTCCAGAAATCCTCACTCACAAGATGAATTAAATCCCCATTAATTTACAGGTATTAAACATTCAATTCCTTCCATTTGGCCTGTAAATTCATGAAAATTAGATTTAAAAATTATGTTATATTGTGAATTATTGTGTGAATGTTATTTGGACACTTAGGCTATTTAGAAATGTTAATCTATTCTTAAGAAATTGATAGATGTTTAGATCTAGTAATTGAATTTTGTAATTAGCTACAATTAGGTAACTAACTAATTATATGCTTTACTTTCATGTCTTCGAAGTAAGATTGTTTCATATTTGTTTCAGAATGCTTCAATCTATAATAACTGAAAATTTCTTTCAGTTATCATAATTTTTAAGAAAGTTATGGGCTTTTAACTGTCCTCGATCACAGCTTTTGTGTTAAGTCAATGGAAAAGCAATAGGGAACTAGATGCTAATTTCTGAGTATGATAATGGCCATAACTTTTTTAATACTGAAGATATGAAAGTGAATTAAGTGTCAAATTAAACTTCTTTTTATGCTTTATCTGATGGGATAAATTGCAGACTTTATTTTTAAAATCTCAAAATTTTGTAACATTGCTATATTATATGACTGGTTCAGTCCACAAGACACACAACGTGTAGTTCCCTCCTCCACGCTCTCACCAACACCGTGTAAACAAGCGAGAGCGGCGCGGTGGCGCAGCGGTAGAGTGGCTGCCTCACAGCGCCGGAGACCCGGGTTCGATCCCGACTACGGGTGCTGTCCGTACGGAGTTTGCACGTTCTCCCCGTGACCTGCGTGGGTTTTCTCCGAGATCTTCGGTTTCCTCCCACACTCCAAAGACGTGCAGGTTTGTAGGTTAATTGGCTTTGGTATAAATGTATATATATTTTGTAATTGTCCCCAGTGTGTGTAGGGTAGTGTTGATGTATGGGGATCGCTGGTCGGTGTGGACTCGGTGGGGTGAAGGGCCTGTTTCCGTGCAGTGTCTCTAAACCAAACTAAATTAGTTTAGCTTTGAGATACAGCTTGAAAACAGGCCCTTCGGCCTGCCGAGTCCACACCGACCAGCGATCCCCGTACACGAGCCCTATCTTACACACACTAGGGACAATTTATAATTTTACCAAAGCCAATTAACCTGCAATACTGCACGTCTTTGGAGTGTGGGAGGAAACCGGAGATCCCAGAGGAAACTCGTGCAGGCGATGGGAAGAATATACAAACTCCGTACAGACTGCATCCGTAGTCAGCTCGAGGATAAAGAGAATAGTGTTGAATGCAAGATAAAGTCCGATTGAAGATAGTGCGAGGGTCTCCAATGAGGCAGATACTGTAGTAGCTCGGGACCTCTCTCCAGTAGCTGATGGAATGATTCAGTTGCCTGATAACAGCCTGGGAAGAAGCAGTCTCCGAATCTGGGAAGATAACTGTTCACTTACTGTTCTGATTCATTTCTCAGACCTCAAGGTGCTTTTGATTAATCATGTTAGCGCGGCAAGATGGCGTAGCGGTAGAGTTGCTGCCTTACAGCGCTTGCAGTGCCAGAGACCCGGGTTCGATCCTGACTACGGGTGCTGTCTGTGCGGAGTTTGTACCTTCTCCCCGTGACCTGCTTTTGGGTTTTCTCCAGGATCTCGGGTTTCCTCCCACTCTCCAAAGACGTGCAGGTTTGCAGGTTAATCGGCTTGGTATAAATGTAAAATTGTCCCTGGGAGACAAAAAGTACTGGAGAAACTCAGCGGGTGCAGCAGCATCTATGGAGCGAAGTAAATAGACAACGTTTTGGGCCGAAACCCTTCTTCAGATGTAAAATTGTCCCTAGTGTGTGTCGGACAGTGTTAGTATTGGGGATCGCTGGTCGGCGCGGACTCGCTGGGCCGAAGTTTCTGCGCCGTATCTCTAAGCTTATCTTCTTATTTTATTAATACTTGGTTTAAAGTTAATAACGCCGATTTGAATGGCATTTAAATGTCTGATCATTGGAAGCATTTAAAAGTAATTCGAAGGCGCATGGTGGCACGGAGCTGTCAAAACCAACCGTATAATTTTGTGGAGTTGGCCTTAGGATACAACACCCGAGGTGAGCTGGAGGTAGTCGAGAGCGTTTAATTGCCATTTGTGACGACCACGGAACGATGAAAGTCTACCTGCAGCAACTGGACAGACCCGGAAACACAATGACAAAGATTATAGATGCAGCCCAGACCATCACACAGACCCACCTCCCTTCCATCGAGTCTGAAGAAGTGTCTCGACCCAAAACGTCACCCATTCCTTTTCTCCAGAGATGCTGCCTGTCCCGCAGCAATAGACAATAGACAATAGACAATAGACAATAGGTGCAGGAGTAGGCCATTTGGCCCTTCGAGCCATTCCATGTGATGATGTCTGATCATCCCCAATCAGTACCCCGTTCCTGCCTTCTCCCCATATCCCCTGACTCCGCTATCTTTAAGAGCCCTATCTAGCTCTCTCTTGAAAGTATCCAGAGAATCGGCCTCCACCGCCCTCTGAGGCAGAGAATTCCACAGACTCACAACCCTTTTGTGTCTATCTCTCTTCCGTTGACTCCATCCACACCTCACGCTGCCTCTGCAAGGCCAGCAGCAAAATCAAGGACGAGTCGCACCCCGGCCACTCCCTCGTCCCCCCTCTCCCATCAGGCAAGAGGTACAGAAGTGTGAAAACGCACACCTCCAGATTCAGGGATAGTTTCTTCCCAGCTGTTATCGGGCAACTGAACCATCCTATCACCAACTAGAGAGCAGTCCTGAACTACTATCTACCTCATTGGAGACCCTCGGACTATCTTTGATCGGACTTTGGTGTGGGCCTTTGCTGATGATGCCTGCCTTTTAGAGTATAGTTTAGAGAGACAGCGTGGAAACTGCCGCTTCGGCCCAACGAGTCCGTGCCGACCAGCGATCACCCCTACACTAGTTCTATCCTACACACACGAGGGGCAATTTACCCAAAGCCAATAAATCAACAAACCCGCACGCCTTTGGATTGTGGGAGGAAATCGGATCACCCGGAGAAAACCCACGCAGGTCACGGGGAGAAGGTACAGACTCGGTACAGACAAGCACCCGTGGTCGGGATCGAACCGGGGTCTCTGGCGCCGTGAGGCAGCAGCTCTACAGCCGCAGGGCACAGGGCTAGTTTCTGTGCTGTGTCTCTCGATGCCTCGATGACCCTGGCTGTCATTGAGAGAGTGAGCTGGGAGCAGTCCGTGTCCCAAAACGTGACAGCAATGAATGAATGAATGTCCGGACTAAAATAACAAGGCCAAGGACCTTGGAGTTAAACAGTGGTATTGCTTGACACTAATTGAGTATTCACACCACCACGTGGAATAGTTCCACCCCGTTAGTTCCCATAGAAAAGGTCAAGCCATCCACTCTTTCAAATCTTTCTTGCACTAAATGTTGTGCCTTTATATGTGCACTGTGGCCGCTCGATGTAATCGAGTCATAGAAACATAGAAACATAGAAAATAGGTGCAGGAGGAGGCCATTCGGCCCTTCGAGCCAGCACCGCCATTCATTGTGATCATGGCTGATCATCCCCAATCAATAACCCGTCCCCATATCCCTTGATTCCACTAGCCCCTTGAGCTCGATCTAACTCTCTCTTAAATCCATCCAGCGACTTGGCCTCCACTGCCCTCAATCATAGAGTCCCACAATGTGGAAACGGGCCCTTCAACGCAACTTTCCCACGCTGGCCAACATGCCCCAACCACACTAGTCCCACCTGCCTGCGTTTGGTCCATATCCCTCCAAACCTGTCCTATCCATGAACCCGTCTAACTGTTAATTAAACAGTTAATTAATTAATTAGTTAAGCATAATTAAGTCTTATCTTTGATTAGACCTGTCTCCAAGTTGACACGCGAACACAGGAAGGACAGATTTTGAATTGATATTTCCCCATAATAAGTGATACATACCGAGCAGACTCATTTATCTCAAGCTGACATATAAAGATGAGTATTACGTCGAGGCCATGTCAATAAATGAAAAGAAATAATGAGAACACAATGTTTCCCAACTCAGTATGTCATCTCATTTAATATCTACTTGTGGACAGAACACTATGTCCCACAGTAACATAGACACTCAGCGGGTCAGGCAGCATCTCTCGAGAAAAAGGATGGGTGACGTTTCAGGTTGGGACCCTTCTTCAGAATCCAGTCATAGGAAGGGTTCCGACCTGAAACATCACCTCTCCATGTTCTCCAAGATGCTGCCCGCTGAGTTAAGGCCCTGTCCCACTTACGTGATCTTTGCACGCAAATTACGCGACCTCGTGGTCGCGTTGAGGCGCACGGGTATCGTATGGCCGCACGGGGCCGGTCCCACTGAGAAGTGCGAAGGGGTATGTAGCTGTGCGCGACATCGCGCGGGGCTCCGAAATTTTGTAGCGAACAAAATCTTCGCACGCCACCGGCCTGTCGCGTAACTGACGGCCAAAGTGGGACAGGCCCGAGACCCTGGTGCGATGCAATGTCTCACCTCCAACAGCAGCAGAAGTAGGCAAACGATCGCCGAGCTCGGCCTGGGGCTCACGGCCGCTGCGGATCCGGATCCCCCCCCACTTCTACTCCCAGAGAAATGCCAAGAAAATTGAAGATAGACACAAAATGCTGGAGTAACTCAGCGGGACCGGCAGCATCTCTGGAGAGAAGGAATGGATGACGTTTCGGGTCAAGACCCTTCTTTCCGACTGAAGAAGAGTCTCGACCCGAAACGTCACCCATTGCTTCTCTCCAGAGATGCTGCCGGTCCCGCTGAGTTACTCCAGCTTTGTGTCCATCTTCAAATGGCGTCACGCTCTCCAGACGGCTGTGTGGACGCATGAAGTCGCGCGGGACCGTTGCGGCTCAACGCGACCACAAGGTAGCGTAATTAGCGTGCCAAGGACACGTAAGTGGGACAGGGGCTTTACTCCAGCACTTTGTTTAGTTTAGAGATGCAGCACAGAAACAGGCCACCGACCAGCGATCCCCGCACATTAACACTATCCTACACACACTAGGGGCAATTTTTACATTTACCAAGACCAATTAACCTACAAACCTGTACGTCTTTGGAGTGTGGGTGGAAACCGAAGATCTCGGAGAAAACCCACGCAGGTCACGGGGGGAACGTGCAGACTCCGTACAGACAGCACCCATAGTCGGGATCGAACCCGGGTCTCTGGCGGTGTGAGGCAGCAACTCCACCGCTGCGCCACCATGCCGCCCGGTGTATATGGAATAAACCGGCACCTGCAGTTCGTTGTTTCTACATTATTTCACTGTCATTTGCTGCCATTTCGCTGCACGTTCAGCTGCCAAAAGCTAGAAATGTCTCATGGTTTTTTTGATCACCGTCTTTCAAAACATAACATCCGTTGATGGCAAATCTCCCAATCTCCCATGGATGTCAAATCGCCCGGGTGGGAGACCGCTTTTCGGAGCTCCCGCAACGGCAACTTCTCCCACCCGAGTTGCGGGGTTGAAAATGAAAAGGGAGCGACAATCAACTGCCACGGATACAAGTAATGTCATACACAAGAAAGGGCAGATGCTGCTTGACAAAAAGTGAACACACAGTGCTGGAGTAACACAAAGACGCAGCAGAATTTTGGAAACGTCATCCCGTCACCCATTCCTTCTCTCCAGAGATGCTGCCTGTCCCGCTGAGTTAAAGAGTGCCCACAGTAGACTCACGAGTCACTACGGTAAAGTCACAAGCTACTACGAGCAACTGTCTAGAGGATGTTAGGAGGTTGCAGGGGGAGGTGCAGCGAGACCTGGGCGTCCTTGTACACCGGTCACTGAAAGTTGGCGTGCAGCTACAGCAGGCAGTGAAGAAAGCTAATGGAATGTTGGCCTTCATAACAAGAGGATTTCAGTATAGGAGTAAAGAGGTTCTTCTGCAGTTGTTAAGGGCTCTGGTAAGACCACATCTGGAGTATTGCGTACAGTTTTGGTCTCCTAATTTGAGGAAGGACATCCTTGTGATTGAGGCAGTGCAGCGTAGGTTCACGAGATTGATCCCTGGGATGGCGGGACTGTCATATGAGGAAAGATTGAAAAGACTAGGCTTGTATTCACTGGAGTTTAGAATGATGAGGGGATATCTTATAGAAACATATAAAATTATAAAAGGACTGGACAAGCTAGCTGCAGGAAAAATGTTCCCAATGTTGGGCGAGTCCAGAACCAGGGGCCACAGTCTTAGAATAAAGGGGAGGTCATTTAAGACTGAGGTGAGAAAAAACTTTTTCACCCAGAGAGTTGTGAATTTGTGGAATTCCCTGCCACAGAGGGCAGTGGAGGCCAAATCACTGGATGGATTTAAGAGAGAGTTAGATAGAGCTCTAGGGGCTAGAAGAATCAAGGGATATGGGGAGAAGGCAGGCACGGGTTATTGATTGGAGACGATCAGCCATTATCGCAATAAATGGCGGTGCTGGCTCGAAGGGCCGAATGGCCTCCTCCTGCACCTATTTTCTATGTTTCTATGTTCTTACAACGAGTTTAAAAGTTTAAAATTTTTACTTCAAGAGTAAATTTGACTCGTGGAAATCTTTCGTCGTTGAAAGATTTTCACGAGTTAACAAGTTTCCCGAGTACCTGCCGTTAGCGTTTCGAGTTCCGACGTTCCCGCTACGTTAAATCTACGCGATTACCACGAGTTTGATTTGTTTTAAACTCGGGATCACTCGTGGGTGGACTCGTACCGTGAGACAGGGCCCCTTATTCTTAAACTGTGGCCCCTGGTTCTGGACTCCCCCAACATCGGGAACATCGGGAAGGAGATGAGGAGGAATTTCTTTAGTCAGCGGGCGGTGAATCTGTGGAATCCTTTGCCACAGGTGTCAAGGATGACGGAGAGAAGGCTGGAGAATGTAAATTGTCCCTCGTGTGTGTGTGTAGGATAGTGCTAGTGGAAGGGGTGATCGCTGGTCGGCGCGGGCTCGGTGGGCCGAATGTCCTGTTGGCACCCTGTATCTCTGAAGTCTAAAGTCTTCAATTTGTTACGAATCGCCTTCTCATAAACCACCATTGAGACCACAGGGGATGGACAAAAATGCTGGAGAAACTCAGCTGGTGAGGCAGCATCTATGGAGCGAAGGAAATAGGCAACGTTTCGGGTCGAGACCCATCTTCAGAGAGCACAGCATTTTTATATCAAACCACTGTTGGATCGTTCCTTAAGTCTGTTGAGCAGAAGTGACCCAGTTATTCAACTAAAAGCACTATACAGCTGACAGCTCTGCAAGTCCATTAGAGCCGGCCCGTGCATCTATCATGGTCTCTCTAGTTAAAGGGTAGAAGATGGATTAGACATACAACGCATGTTCACCATCTCCGTTAGGCCCCAGCTAAACGACATCTTCTAAAACTCTGTGAATATTTTCTTGCACTGCCGTCTGAACTGAGTTGCTATTTGCAAGGTCAAATACAAGGTCAGACGGTCACAAGGTCATAAGTGATAGGAGAAGAATTAGGCCATTCGGCCCATCAAGTCTACTCCGCCATTCGACTATGGCTGATCCATCTCTCCTAACCCCTATTCCCCAGCCCTTCTCCCCGTAACCCTTGACACCCGTATTAATCAAAAATCTATCTATCTCTGCCTTAAAAAATATCCATTGACGGCCTCCACAGCCTTATGTGGTAAAGGATTCCACAGATTCACCACCCTCCGACTAATGAAATTCATCCTCATCTCCTTCCTACAGGAATGTCCTTTAATTCTGAGGCTACGACCTCTGGTCCTAGACTCTCCCACGGCCCACTATATGGCCCAGATATAGGGTAAATGCCCAGCGTCCTTTACGCAGATTAGAGGAATCGAGAACAGGAGGATATAGGATTAAGGTAAGGTACATTCACACTAAAAGGACAATTTGGTTTTCTCTCAGACCAACTTGTACCTCAGCAGGAAGAGGCTTGGTGCAGTGAGTCTTTAGTTTAGTTTAGTTTGGAGACACAGAGCAGAAACAGGCCCTTCGGCCCACCAAGCCTGTGCCAACCAGCGATCCCCGCACGCTAACACTCTCCTACACACACTAGAGACAATTGGCAATTTTACCAATTAACCGACAAACCTGCATCTCTTTGGAGTGTGGGAGGAAACCGGAGCACCCGGAGAAAACCCTGGCAGGTCACAGGGAGAACGTACAAACTCCGTACAGACAGCACCCGGGTCTCTGGGCCTCTGTAAGACAGCAACACTTCTGCTGCGCCTCCGTGCCACCCGCCCTCATTTTGGTCGTGCAGTCAATACAGGCCTCGACCTGAAAGGGGTGGCAAAGTAGCGCAGCGGTAGAGTTGCTGCCTCACAATACAATACAATACAATACAATTTATTTGTCTTTTGGACAAATTTGTCATTTGGACCCCTTGAGGTCCAAACGAAATGTCGTTTCTGCAGCCATACAATACAAAACGAAGAAGACCCGGGACACAACACAATTTACACATACATCCATCACAGCGCTGTGATGGAAGGCAAACAAACTTATCTCTCCACTGCACTCCCCCCCCCCCCCCCCGATGTCAGAGTCAAAGTCAAAGCCCCCGGCGGGCGATGGTGATTATCCCGCGGCCATTAAAGCCACGCCGGGTGATGCAAGGTCGCGCACCGGGACTTGGTGTTAGAGCCCCGGCGCGCGCTCGCAAAGTCCGGCGGCCATTCCAAGCCGCGCGGGGGGATAAAGCCCCGCTCCAGGTGCTCTTCAACCCCGCAACTCGGGCGGGAGAACTCACAGCACCATACACCTGGGTTCAATCCTGACTACTGGTGCTGTCTGTATGGAGTATGTACATTCTCGTGGTTTTTCCTCCGGGTGCTCCGGTTTCCTCCCACACTCCAAAGACGTGCAGGTTTGTAGGTTAATTGGCATCGGTAATAATTGTAGATTGTCCCGAGTGTGTGTCGGATAGCGTTAATGTGCGGGGATCGCTGGTCGGCGCGGGCTCGGTGGGGCGAGGGCCTGTTTCCGCACTGTGTCACTAAACTAAACTAAAGACTCGATGCGTGAGGGTTCCTGCTGAGGGACAAACTGGCCAGAAAGTAAACCAAGTTGTCCTCGGTGGGCCGAAGGGCATTGTTTCCGCTCTGTATCTCTAAAACTAAAACCATTCTTATCGTCTTCCCAATTATGGTGCAATGCAGTGAACAGTGGCCTTAGCGGCTCTTCTGGCCTGACCAGCAATTCCCATACCCCAAAGACAAAAATAAAACAAGAATTCATCTCCACAGATGATGCGAAGCCCAGGACACATTTAAGGGCCTGTCCCACTTGGACGACCTAATCCACGAGTTTAGAAGACCCTAGACGAAAAAAATGTCAAGGTCGTGTTGACTCGCCGAAGTAAAAGACCTCCTACGACTATGTCTACGACCTCCCACGACTATGTCTATGACCTTCTAGGACTATGTCTACGACCTCCCACGACTATGTCTACGACCTCCTACGACTATGTCTACGACCCCCCCTCGACCTCAGTCTTCCAGACCAACTACGACTCGCTACGAGTGGAAAATTATCACATGATAAAATGATGTCATGTTTGCATTTTTTTTCTCGGGCCAGTTACTGACCTACGACCTATCTACGACTACCCACGACCTACTACGACCTACCTACGAGTAAAAAGTATCCATTTTTTCCATGCCGACCTTTTTTTAAACTCGTGGTCATTTTTTATCAGGCTGGAAAAAACGCCGCGACCTACTTGAGGCCACGAGTACGCGGAGACCACTCAGGAGCTTGAGGAAGAGTTACGAAGACCTCCTACGACCTCCTACGACCTCATGGCGACCATGCTGCGAGTATGAGTCAAGGGCAAACTCGGCAGAGGTCGCCAATTAGGTCGTGAAAGTGGGACAGGGGCTTTACTTCTGAAAACAGCAGACTGATTGACTGCATAATTTAAATACCCAATTAACCAAATTGGTTTCACATCACGAGGGCTGAGAAGCTACACTTGACGTACAAATTCATATATTTTCTTTGTAGTAAATCTCAAACAGGAAACTTGTTTTATTTTTAATTGGACACACAGTGCTTCACAGAACTGGGCTCAGTGAACAAGACTGAACGCAGACCTCCCACTGAATAATGCCATGAGCTTTGCACTTACATTAACACGGCTGGTGAAATGGAGTCAAGGTTCAAGCGACACAATGCACGTGCTCATTCCATGCTAATTAAATTAGCAAACTGCGTTCCAATTCTCAACATTTTTAACCGTGGACATTGTCGGAATAATTGAATATGAATACGAAAGACAATTGGGCGGGATGATAAATACGCGATGTCAGCGAACCGCGGTAGAGTTGCTGCCCCACAGCGCCAGAGGCCCGGGTTCCATCCTGACTACGGGTGCTTGTCTGCACGGAGTTTGTACCTTCTCCCCGTGACCCGCGTGGGTTTTCTCCGAGAATTTTGGTATCCTCCCGCACTCCAAAGACAATAGACAATAGACAATAGGTGCAGGAGTAGGCCATTCGGCCCTTCGAGCCAGCACCGTCATTCAATGTGATCATGGCTGATCATCCCCAATCAGTACCCCGTTCCTGCCTTCTCCCCATATCCCCTGACTCCGCTATCTTTAAGAGCCCTAGCTAGCTCTCTCTTGAAAGTATCCAGAGAACCGGTCTCCACCGCCCTCTGAGGCAGAGAATTCCACAGACTCACAACTCTCTGTGAGAAAATGTTTTTCCTCATCTCCGTTCTAAATGACTTACTCTTTATTCTGAAACTGTGGCCCCTGGTTCTGGACTCCCCCAACATCGGGAACATGTTTCCTGCCTCTAGTGTGTCCAAACCCTTAATAATCTTATATGTTTCAATAAGATACCCTCTCATCCTTCTAAATTCCAGAGTATACAAGCCCAGCCGCTCCATTCTATCAACATATGACAGTCCCGCCATCCCGGGAATTAACCTGGTTAACCTATGCTGCACTCCTTCAATAACAAGAATGTCCTTTCTCAAGTTTGGAGACCAAAACTGCACACAATACTCTAGGTGTGGTCTCACTAGGGCCCCATACAACTGCAGGAGGACTTCTTTGTTCCTGTACTTAACTAATTTTGTTTCAGTTAACAAAAGGACTGCGAGATCGGGGAAGTAGATCAGTCCCTTAAATGACCGCCCGCTAAATGATGAGGTAGTCTCTTTACAGGTAAGAGCACACTTTCACTTCCAGGTAGCAAAGGATGCAGAGATGATCGCCACAAAAAGCTGGAGTAACTCAGCAGATCAGGGAGCGTTTCTGGAGAAAAGGAATAGGTGACGTTTCGGGTCGAGACCCTTCTTCAGACTGAGAATCAGGGGAAATGGGAACGAGAGATGTTTTTTAGTTTAGTCTAGTTCAGTTTAGTTTAGAGATACAGCACGGAAACAGGCCCATCGACCCACCGAGTCCGCACTGACCGGCGATCTCCG
Source organism: Malacoraja senta (assembly GCA_038087875.1). Taxonomy (NCBI): domain Eukaryota; kingdom Metazoa; phylum Chordata; class Chondrichthyes; order Rajiformes; family Rajidae; genus Malacoraja; species Malacoraja senta. The sequence goes on from CM075979.1 coordinate 4,173,734, forward strand.
CACACTAACGCTATCCTACACACACTAGGGACAATTTACAATTATGCCAAGCCAATTTAACCTACAAACCTGTACGTCTTTGGAGTGCGGGAGGAAACCGAAGATCTCAGAGAAAACCCATACGGGTCATGGGGAGAACGTACAAACTCCGTACAGACAGCGCCCATAGTCAGGATCGAACCCGAGTCTCTGGTGCTGTGAGGCAGCAACTCTACCGCTGCACCACCGTGCCGCACTATAGACGGTATAGACGGTACTTAGGGCAAATGAATGAAAGATATGCGGAAAGCTATGACAATCAAGGAAGCGTGGAGCCCACAATGGTCAATTGTTGCCTGTGGGATAGGTGGGAACAAGTTAAAACAGACAGTGGATCTCATCCGTGGGAGTGTCTAGGACTAGAGGTCACAGCCTCAGAATTAAAGGACATTCCTTTAGGAAGGAGATGAGGAAGAATTACTTCAGTTAGAGTCTGTAGAATTCATTGCCACAGAAGGCTGTGGAGGCCGTCAATGGTTATTTTTAGGGCAGAGATAGATAGATTCTTGATTAGTACGGGTGTCAGGGGTTATGGGGAGAAGGGGGTTAGGAGGGAGAGATAGATCAGCCGCGATTGAATGACGGAGTAGACTTGATGGGCCGAATGGCCTAATCCTGCTCGTATCACCCACAAACTTATAAACAGGGTTGAAAAGGATGCAGAGACCAGATTGAATCTTTGCCTCTAGGTTATGGTCCTCAGAGGTCTCTGTACTGTACAGACTGCAACTTTCAACCTTCAACGAGAGTACATTTCACAGGATAAACACAATCGTGTTTCAGGGGAGAAGAGAAATGAATTAAGATTCCTCCCATTTATTTGCTAGCCAGTTTCTCCCAGTCAAAGGCGCAAATGCATAAGTGTGCAATTAAGCCTTAAAGGGCCTGTCCCACCTACGCGACTTTTTCGGCGACTGCCGGCACCCGTTATAGGTCGTTGCAGGTCGGCGAAAATTTTCAACATGTTGAATATCCATCCGCGACCAGAAAGACGCTACGACTATTTGGGCGACTGAGGAGACGACTCACGCCCATACAGGCCACATGTCGCAGGGTGAAGCCTGTATGGTCGTGAGTAGTCGCCCAAAGAGTCGTACCTTGTTCTGGTCGACGCTGGTTTTTCAACATGTTGAAAATTTTCGGCGACCTGCAACGACGTACGACGGGTGCCGGCAGTCGCCGAAAAAGTCGCGTAAGTGGGACAGGCCCATTATTCATACTGCTCACATGTCCTGCCTACACTCATGGTCTCTCTCATCGTCTCACATTATGCAGGGTGAAGATATTGGAAGATGCTTGAGAGGCTTTTAGATTCACACCCAGTAAGTCTTATAGACAATAGATGCAGGAGTAGGCCATTCGGCCCTTCGAGCCAGCACCGCCATTCATTGTGAACATGGCTGATCATCCAGAATCTTGGTGCCTTTGGGTCAGGAGGGGAAATTGTTGGAAGGTTATGCTTATATAATAATTACCATTTAAGAACATTTGCTTAAACTAAACTAAACTAACCTAAAATTAGTCTCCTGAATGATTGATAGAAACATAGAAAGATAAAAAAAAAATAGGTGCAGGAGTAGGCCATTCTGCCCTTCAAGTCAGCACCGCCATTCAATGTGATCATGGCTGATCATCCAAAATCAGTACCCCGTTCCTGCCTTCTCCCCATATCCCTTGATTCCTTTCACCCTAAGAGATAAATCTAATGGCCCCGTCCCACGTGCAGGCGGTTACTGGCGGTGAAGCGCGGCGTCGCCGGAAGCGGGGACCGCACGGCTTCCGCGAGAGCACTGCGCGTATGCCTCGGGAGCGCCGCGCGGGGGCCGAGTGATCTCCGTACGGCCGGTCCCACAAGCTTGCGGTGTAAAACTGGAAGCTGTTGCCGCGCGTATGCCGGGTGATCACCGCACGGCCTATCCCACGAGCGCAGCGTCGGGTGATGACGACATCGCGCAACGCAGCGCGCTACGCGGTGACGTCAATTCGGCTCGCGGTGGCTGTGGCGGTGCTAGTGGTGCTCACGGCGAACTGGCAGCGGCTGTGGCCGTGCTCGTGCCGCACTGCCGGCGGCTGTGCGGTAGGACAACATTTTTTAACGTTGTCGACTTTTTGTGAGCATTGTGGTCCCAACACCGCACGGTCCCGGCGGTGTGCGTGAGACCGACCCCGCGGGCCATGCGCGGTCTCTGGCGGTCCACGAGCGGTCCCAATTTCCTGCTTCACCGCCAGTAACCGCCAGTAACCGCCAGTAACCGCATACCCGTGAGACAGGCCTTTAACTCTCTCTTGAAACCATCCATGAATTGGCCTCCACTGCCTTCTGTGGCAGAGAATTCCACAGATTCACGATTATTTCCAGCATCTGTAATTATTTTTGTTCTATTTAGAGATGCAGCGCGGAAACATGCCCTTCAGTCCACCGAGTCCACGCCGGCCAGCGATCCCCACACACTAACATTATCCTACACACACTAAAGGCAATTTACACTGATACCAAGCCAATTAACCTACAATCCTGTTCGTCTTTGGAGCGTGGGAGGAAACTGAAGATCTCTGAGAAAATCCACACAGGTCATAGGGAGAACGTGCAAACTCCAGAGTCGGGATCGAACCCGGGTCTCTGGCGCTTAAGGCAGCAGCTGTACCGCTGCACCAACGTGCCTGGGGGGTTGGTTGGGGTGCAGAAAATCAGAGCCCTAGTGAGACCACACCTGGAGTATTGTGTGCAGTTTTGGTCCCCTAATTTGAGGAAGGACATTCTTGCTATTGAGGGAGTGCAGCGTAGGTTTACAAGGTTAATTCCTGGGATGGCGGGACTGTCATATGCTGAGAGAATGGAGCAGCTGGGCTTGTACACTCTGGAGTTTAGAAGGATGAGAGGGTTTCTCATTGAAACATATAAGATTGTTAAGGGTTTGGACACGCTAGAGGCAGGAAACATGTTCCCGATGTTGGGGGAGTCTAGAACCAGGGGCCACAGTTTAAGAATAAGGAGTAAGCCATTTAGAACGGAGATGAGGAAACACGTTTTCTCACAGAGAGTGGTGAGTCTGTGGAATTCTCTGCCTCAGAGGGTGGTGGAGGCCGGTTCTCTGGATGCTTTCAAGAGAGAGCTAGATAGGGCTCTTAAAGATAGCGGAGTCAGGGGATATGGGGAGAAGGCAGGAACGGGGTACTGATTGGGGATGATCAGGCATGATCACATTGAATGGCGGTGCTGGCTCGAAGGGCCGAATGACCTACTCCTGCACCTATTGTCTATTGTCTATAGTCCTTGGAGAAATACATATTGCAGAAGGTGGAAATGCAAAAACAAGGGCAGAAAATTGTTCGGTGTGAGTAAGAAACATCACCATGTCCTGAAACTCTTCGCTGCATGTAATGTTAAACCTGTCGTATTGTAGTGTCGCTGAATTGTATTCTGCAAAATTCATTCTGCCGATCGTCACGGCAACAGCGACAAGTAATTAAAGTATTCACACTGTATTTTAAAGATGCAATAACACTGTCACTTCCCCCTGCTGTTCCCAGCCACCACACACACTATATAATAATGTTTAGTTTAGAGATACAGCGCGGAAACAGGCCCTTCGGCCCACCGAGTCCGCGCCGACCAGCGATCCCCGCACACTAACACTATCCGACACCCACGAAGGACAATTTTTACATTTACCAAGTCAATTAACCTACAAACCTGTATGTCTTTGGAGTGTGGGAGGAAACCGAAGATCTCGGAGAAAACTAACGCGGGTCACGGGGAGAACGTACAAACTCCGTACAGACAGCACCCGTAGTCGGGATCGAACCTGGGTCTCTGGTGCTGCATTCGCTGCAAGGCAGCAACTCTACCGCTGCGCCAGCGTGCCACCCTAGATGTTGACAGAAGGACACAGAGTTGTGGAGTAACTCAGCGGGTCAGGCAGCATCTCTGGAGAACATGGATAGGAGACATTTCGTAAGGTCATAAGGTCGCATGGAATAGGAGTAGAATGAGGCCATTCGACCCATCAAGTCTACTCCACCATTCAATCATGGCTGATCTATCTCTCCCTGCTAACCCCATTCTCCTGCCTTCTCTCCATAACCCCTGACACCCGCATTAGTCAAAAATCTATGTATCTCTGCCTTAAAAATATCCACTGACTTGGCCTCCACAGCCTTCTGTGGCAGAATTCCACAGATTCACCACCCTCTGTCTAAAGAAGTTTCTCCTCATCTCCTTCATAAAAGAAAGTCCCTTTAATTCTGAGGCTGTGACCTCTAGTCCTAGACTCTCCCACTAGTGGAAACATCCTCTCCACGTCCACTCTATCCAAGCCTTTCACCAATCTGTACGTTTCAATGAGGTCCCCCCCCCTCATTCTTCTAAACTCCAGCGAGTACAGGCCCAGTGCTGACAAACGCTCAACATAGGTTAACCTACTCATTCCTGGGATCTTTCGTGTAAACCTCCTCAGGAACCCTCTCCCAGAGCCGGCAAATCCTCCCTCAGATATGGTGCCCAGAATAGCTCGCAAGAACCTTCCTCAGACTGACTGTAAGGGGGGGTGGAGATAGAGAAGAAGCTGGAAAAGGGGTAGAGGCAGGGCAGAGGTTATAGATGGACACAGGTGAGAGGGATTTGTTGATACAGGCGGCTGGTTGGAACAAATGCGAGTGATAAGAACAGGGGTGTGAGACGGGTTTGAGGGCTGGTGGATTGTAAAGTTGGGGGGGGGGTGAAAGTAGCAGGAGGGGGGAGAAGGGGAGGTCAAGTCAAGTCAATTTTATTTCTATAGCACATTTAAAAACAACTCTCGTTGACCAAAGTGCTTTACATCAGTGCAGGTCCTAACATGCTACATACAGTGGTACATAGATCTAACAATACATACATGAACACATACATACAGCGCTCCCTCAGAGGACCTCAAGAAACGCTTGTGAGTAGAAAGAGGTTTTAAGTCTAGACTTAAAGGAGTCGATGGAGGAGGCAGTTCTGATGAGATGAAGGATGCTGTTCCACAGTCTAGGTGCTGCAACCGCAAAAGCGCGGTCGCCCCTGAGCTTAAACCTGGACCGCGGGATAGTCGTTAGCCCCTAGTCGGCCGACCTGAGGGACCTGGAGGTAAAATGGCGGGTTAGAAGATTTTTTAAGGGCTTTGCAAACATATAGGAGGAGCTTGAAGTTGATTCTGTACCGTACTGGGAGCCAGTGGAGAGGGACCTGAATCGGGGTGATGTGGTCCCTTTTACGGGTACCCTTCAGAAGTCTTATAGACAATAGGTGCAGGAGTAGGCCATACGGCCCTTTGAGCCAGCACCGCCATTCAATGTGATCATGGCTGATCATCCCCAATCAGTACCCCGTTCCTGCCTTCTCTCCATATCCCGTGACTCCGCTATTTTTAAGAGCCCTATCTAGCTCTCTCTTGAAAGCATCCAGAGAACCGGCCTCCACCCCCCTCTGAGGCAGAGAATTCCACAGACTCACAATTCTCTGTGAGAAAAAGTGTTTCCTCGTCTCCGTTGCTGTGGCATTTTGGACCAATTGCACGCGGAACAGGGATGATTGGCTGATGCCAGTGTACAGGGGTATAGAAATAGGTGGGAGTTCAGGTGAGGCCCAGGGGAGGGAAGGGGGGGGGGGTGGGGAAGAGTAAGGTGAGAACGTGCGGGGGAGTAAGATAGAAACTATCAGCAAATTCTAACTGCCTGCAGTTAAATTCTCCACCCTCATTACTCTTATGGCCCCATCCCACGGTACAAGTTCATTCCAAGAGCTCTCCCGAGTTTAAAAGAAATCAAACTCGTGGTAAGCACGGAGAATGTACGTAGCGGGTACGTCGGAGCTCGGGGACGTCTCTTAGCGGCTCGTAACACTAATGGCAGGTACTCGGGAAGACTCGCTAACGGCAGGTAAGCACGGGAAGACTTGTGAAGATTTTTCAACATGTTGAAAAATGTCCACGAGAGCCCCGAGTACCGGCGAGCGGCCATTACCCTAAATCTCCGAGTTCGAATCAGGGCAAACTCGGGAGAGCTCTCGGAATGAACTCGTACCGTGGGACGAGTTCATAATATTTCTTCACTGGGATTCAGAAAATTGCTTTTGAAAATGTGACAGAAATTCGTGCACAGAGAGTAAAATAAATGAAACTAATCAGATTACAACCGATTGCTAAAACAATAATTCATTATCTTTTTTGAAATGATATCCATGTAAATGCACCACAGTTGAATTCATGAACCACTCTTCATTAATGGGTTAGAAGTACGAGTTTTTGGTTATGTATTTGTCAACATTTTTGAAATTTTTATTAATTTAACTAAAAAAAATGCTTTGTGAACAAATAATCGTCCTTTGTAAATACCACAATGAAATATTTTCAAAATCACTATAGATCACTCGGGAATAATCCACTATCCTGTAAGGCTTGCCACCATGACACTGGCGTGTGAGGCAGTATTTAATACTACCACAAATGTACTGGTATTTACTGACGGTAACGGCAGCATTACTTGTCCAGCTCAGCTTTGAGCGGCGTATACACAGAGGCATGGAGCTTTACAGCGCTGAAACAGGCCCTTCGGCCCACATGTCCCAGCTACACTAGCCCCACCTGCCCGCGTTTGGCCCATATCCCTCCAAACCTGTCCTATCCACTTGATTAGGCCGAATAGCCTAATGAACCTGTCCCACTTAGGCGATTTTTCAGGCGACTGCCAGCGACTGTCAGAGTGGAACACACACACACATCGCTTCCTTCACCAGCCCGTTATGCCGGCGGGGGACAGGGCAAGCGTGGGGAGCGCTGTCTGAGTGAAATTCACACGGTGCAAAGCCAAAGTGATACAGACACGCACCGCGATGAACAGGAAGGTTGGCGCTGTAATTAAGACGGTGAATGGGAAGGGTCACGTAAGTCCTTTAAAAGAGGGGGGAGAGGGGGGAGGGGGGGGGGATAAGGGGGGAGAAGTTGGGGAGAAGGAGTGGAGACAACTTTTAAGAAGCCGGAGATACACGGCAGTGAAGCTCGGCGGACATTTAACATTATCGGTCGGTTATCCTTGGTTCTGAAAACTACTGCTTACGTTTTTGTTTTTCCCAATGAGCCAATGAAATTCACCGGTCAGCACCGGCTACAACCTACGAGAACCTTGGACCTCCTGGCAACCCACTAGGACCTCCTGGCGACCCACCTACGGCACGAGAATCCTCGCTACTCTCCATGGCGGCTTCATTCTGATCACCGCGAATTTTGTCAACATGATGAAAAATTCGCGGCGACCATAATGAGGCCGCGACCAGTTCCCAGAATGCGGGAACTCCTCACGACCATGAAGGCGACTCCCCGGCAACCACCCGCGAACATGTGGCGAACATGTGGCGACCGCATAGTCTCCTGCAGTCTCCTAAAAAGTCGCCTAAGTGGGACAGACCCATAATTCTGCTCCTATCTCTTATGAACATGAAATGTCCACGATGGCAGATTCTGGCAGAAAAAGTGAAACAAATGGCGAAATGGCAAAAGGTCTTATATAATTCATGACAAAATCCAGTACTGATCTTCACTTGCACTGAGGACCTAACCAGATGGAAATATTCTCACACAGATTTTCTGAATTTCATTAGCCAAGCAAAAAAAGCAAGGTTCACAACCACAATACTTAGATTGATGTTACAATACAATACTTTGAATGTACGGTTGATATTAATGTGGCTTTATTACTGATAAAATTCATACAAATCATGTTGATGCGATGCACATTCAACCTGTAAATCCTGCGGCATCATTAAACAAATGTAATAGACATTGCAGTATAGACACAAAGTGCTGGAGTAACTCAGCAGGTCAGACAGCATCTCTGGAGAGCAGGTATAGGTGACGTTTTGGGTGGAGACCCTTCTTCAGACTGAGAGTCAGGGGAGAGGACAATGAGGGCAGCTGGATGCAGGAAAAAATGTTCCCCATGTTGGGGGAGTCCAGAACCAGGGGTCGCAGTTTAAGAATAAAGGGGGGAGACCATTTACGACTGAGATGAGGAAAAACCTTTACAGTCAGAGACTTGTGAATCTGTGGAATTCTCCACCACAGAAGGCAGTGGACGCCATTTCACTGGATGTTTTCAAGGGAGAGTTAGATACAGCTCTTATGGGCTAATGGAATCAAGGGGTATGGGGAGAAAGCAGGAATGGGGTACTGATTTTGGATGATCAGCCATGATCTTATTGAATGGCGGTGCTGACTCGAAGGGCCGAATGGCCTACTCCTGCACCTATTTTCTATGTTTCTATGTTTATATATAGACGGTGATGTAGAGAGATATGGAACAAATGAATGAAAGATGAGCAAAAAAGTCACCTATTCCTTTTTCTCCAGAGATGCTGTCTGACCCGCTGTGTTACTCCAGCTTTTTGTGTCTATATATTCAGTTTAAGCCAGCATCTGCAGTTCCTTCCTCGACATTGCAGGGTATGTTTCAACAGTAGTTTACGTTCAGGAAGGCGGCTTGTCGCTGCTTTCTTAACGACCGGTAAAATTCAGCGATTAATGCGAGTGTCACACATATCCCAGAATGAATGAGGAAATATCCTTGGAACAGGCACAAATCAAATAAACTTAAAGCCACAAACGCAACTTCACAGTTGTTTAGTTTAGTTTAATTTGGAGATACAGCGCGGAAACAGGCCCTTCGGCCCACCGAGTCCACGCCGACCAGCGATCCCCGCACAGTATTGACGCTATCCTGCACACACTCAGGGCAATTAAAAAACAACAACATTTGTACCGAGCCAATTAACCCACAAATCTGTACATTTTTGGAGTTTGGGAGGAAACCAAAGATCTCGGCGAAAACCCACACAGGTCACGGGGAGGGCGTACAAACTCCGTACAGACAGCACCCGTAGTCAGGATCGAACCCGGGTCTCCGGGGCTGCATTCGCGGTAAGGCAGCAGCTCTACCGCTGCGCCACCAAGACGAAAGTCACCAGTTATAGCAACAGAATTAGACCATTCGGCCCATCGAGTCTTGGCCTCCACAGCCCTCTGTGGCAATGTGCTCCACAGATTAACTACCCTCTGACTAAAGAAGTTCCTCCTCACCTCCTTTCTAAAAGAGGGCCCTTTAATTCCGAGGCTGTGACCTCTGGTCCTGCTCTCCCACCAGTGGAAACACCCTCTCCACATCCACTCTATCTACGCCTTTCATTGTGCTGTAAGTTTCAATGAGGTCCCCGCTCAGCCTTCTAAACTCCAGCGAGTACAGGCCCAGTGCTGCCAAGCGCTCAACATATGCTAAGGTGGCCTCTCTGACAACCAAGTTTCACAACACAAACAGCTGAAGAACTCCCAAACAATCTGGAAACACGGCTGAATCGCTCTGCTTTTTTATTTTTAACCAAAAGATATCTTTAATCAATTATTTCCAAAAATAATATGTACAATTCAAAACAACACAAACAAACCCACCAACATAATACAAAGTAAAACAAATATTCTGAAATACTGAATGAACTATTACACAACGATATCACCATCCATACAGAGGGAATACATCTCATCCCCCCGCAGTGCCCAGCGGTCCCGGAAATCCCCCAGGGCGTCCGTGGACAGCGCGCAGTCCCTCTCTAAAACCACCCGGGCGCGGACCTAACCCCAGAAAAGGGGCTAGGCCCGCAGGCAGCCGGCTCGGGCAGAGCCCTCTTCCACCTGGCACCATGGCTCTGAATCGCTCTGCTGTCTTGCCCACAATCACGGGCCGGACAAACGGCCAAAAGCACCAAAGGGAAAAATAAAACCATCTCCTTACCTTCGCAGTTGGCCGAGTCACCCTGTGCGGGGACATAGCCTTTCTTGCACATGCACACGGCTCTGCTGTTCACATTCCAGCACTCGGAGTTCTCACCGCACTGATGTCCCTCTGCACAGAAATCGTGGCCTGCAAAGATAAGGCCAGGGTTAGGCCACAAGAGTAGAGGCAAAACAGCTGGACCATTTACACTGATGAGCATGCGCAGGAAGGAACTGCAGATGCTGGGTTACACCCAAGATAGACACAAAGTGCTGGAGTAGCTCAGGCAGCATCTCTGGAGAGAAGGAATGGGTCGAGACCCATCTTCAGATCGAATGCCTGTCTGAGGAAGGGTCTCGACCCAAAACGTCATCTATTCGTTTTCTCCAGAGATGCTGCCTGACCCGCTGAGTTACTCCAGCACTCTGTGAAACGTCACCTGTCCGTGTTCTCCACAGATGCTGCCTGACCCGCTGAGTTACTCCAGCACTCTGTGAAACGTCACCTATCCGTGTTCTCCACAGATGCTGCCTGACCCGCTGAGTTACTCCAGCACTCTGTGAAACGTCACCTATCCATGTTCCGGCAGCATCTATGGAGCGAAGGAAATAGGCAACGTTTCGGCCCGAAACCCTTCTGGGTTTCGGCCCGAAACGTTGCCTATTTCCTTCAGGGTTTCGGCCCGAAAGGTTGCCCATTTCCTTCGCTCCACAGATGCTGCCTGACCCGCTGAGTTACTCCAGCACTCTGTGAAACGTCACCTATCCACGTTCTCCACAGATGCTGCCTGACCCGCTGAGTTACTCCAGCACTCTGTGAAACGTCTCCTATCCATGTTCCCCAGAGATGCTGCCTGACCCGCTGAGTTACTCCAGCACTCTGTGTCTCTTTTTAGTTTAGTTAGGTTCAGAGATACAGGCCCTTTGGATCACCAAGTTGGCAACGACCAGTACACGAACACTATCCTACAATGCTTACCAAAGCCAATCAACCTACAAACAAACCCGCGCGTCTTTGGAGTGTGGGAGGAATTCTGAGATCCGGGAGAAAACCCACGCAGGTCACGGGGAGAAGGTACAAACTCCGTGCAGACGGCGCCCGTAGTCAGGATGGAACCCGGGTCTCTGGCGCTGTGAGGCAGCAACTCTAACGCTGCGACACCGTGCCGCCCCTGTTTTTGAACCAGTATCTGCAGTTTATAGGTGATATTTGTCTATTCCTGCCGGTATAGTGGGTATAGTGAAAAGCTTTTGTTTGTGTGCGATCCAGTTAAATCAGATCACACTATACACGATTACAAGCAAGCCCGACACAAGTAGAACATTTGCAAAGAGCCAAATATGTGTGCAGAATATAGTGATATATATATATATATATATATATATAGAGGATTAGACAATAGACAATAGACAATAGACAATAGACAATAGGTGCAGGAGTAGGCCATTCGACCCTCCGAGCCAACACTGCCATTCAATGTGATCATGGCTGATCATCCCCAATTAGTACCCCGTTCCTGCCTTCTCCCCATATCCCCTGACTCCGCTACCTTTAAGAGCCCTATCTAGCTCTCTCTAGAAAGCATCCAGAGTACTGGCCTCCACCGCCCTCTGAGGCAGAGAATTCCACAGACTCACCACTCTCTGTGAGAAAAAGTGTTTCCTCCTCTCCGTTCTAAATGGCTTATTCTGTTTTCGTAAACTGTGGCCCCTGGACTCCCCCAACATCGGAGCATTGGAGCATTAAGGGCCTGTCCCACTTGGCGATTTGTTCGGCGACTGCCAGCATCATTGACTGACGTATTAGGTCACCAAAAAATTCAGCCGTGATGCGGCGTGACGACGTATTGACGCGCGGTGTTTTTTCAAGTGTCGCAACATTTTTTTGTCGCCGCTGGATTTTGAAATGTTCAAAATCATTTGGCGACACTGATATGATGCCGGCAGTCGCCGAAAAAATCGCCAAGTGGGACAGGGCCTTTTACAGTTCCAGAGAAAAAGTCCAATGTTCGCAATAGGACAATAGGATTCAGAAATCGGTGGTGCAAAGCGACTTGGGAGTGCTGGAGCAGGTTTCCAAAAAGGTTTATTTGCAAATTGAATCGGTAGTATTGGGGCTGTCCCACTGTACGAGATTTCAAGAGTTCTCCCGAGTTTCCCTCGATTCGAACTCGGAGAATTACGGTAATAGCCGCTCGTAGGTACTCGGGGCTCTTGTGGACATTTTTCAACATGTTGAGAAATCTTCACGAGACTTCACGAGCTTACCGCGTTTCCCGAGTACCTGCCGTTTGCTTTACGAGCCGCTAAGAGACGTCCCGAGCTCCGACGTACCCGCTACATACATTCTACGTGCTTACCACGAGTTTGATTTGTTTTTAAACTCGGGAGAGCTCTTGAATTACCTCGTACAGTGGGACAGGCCCTTAAGGAAGGCAAATGCAATATTAGTATTTATATCGAAAGGAAATATTAAAAAAGGATCGTGATGCTGAGGGTTTAGAAGGCACTGGTCAGACCGCATTTGTAGCCACGTGAGAACAGTTTCGGGCCCCATATCCGAGCAGTTTTTAAGGCAGAGATTGACAGCTACTTGATTGGTAAGGGTTGTCAGGGGTGATAGGGAGAAGGCAGGAGAATGGGGTTGAGAGGGAGAGGTAGATCAGCCGCGATTGAATGACAGAGTGGACGATGGGCCGAGCTGAGACCCCCCCCCCCCCCATGCAGGAGCTTGATCACCCCAACACGAGGCCCAAACGCCACCAGCTACGGGAGCCAAGATCGTCCCATCAACAGAAGGCTCGAGGCCCCCGACCGCGGGAAAACAAAGAAGGGAAGAGATGGAACTTTTTTTTTCGCCTTCCATCACAGTGAGGAATGTGGAGGAGTCACTGTGGTGGATGTTTATGTTAAAATGTATTTTGTGTGCCTGGTTGCTTTTTATTGGTATGACTGTATGGCAAATGAAATTCCTCGTATGTTGCTAAACATTCTTGATTAATAAAGTATGATTCTGATTATGATGACCAAATTCTGCTCCTAACACTGATGGACATGAATGTAGGTTGGGACATTGAGACCACACCCGAACTTATGGGAGGACTGTTCAATAGTTTGATAACAGCTTGGAGGAAACTGTTCCGTTCTTTCAGGCTCCTTCCCAATGGGAAAGGGTGGAAGAGGGAATAGCCCTTTGATTTCGCAAGGCGAGGTGAAGTGTAGATGGAGTTGATGGCGGGGAGCCTGGTCTGTGCGCTCCGAATCAAGGAAGGCTTTATGTACAATAGTAACAAGGGCATTACAATAATGATCTCAAGGGCAGGACCTATACAGTGAATGGTAGGCCACTGGGGACTTCTCCGTGGATCGTCACCTTGTCGTGGTGGAGAAGCTAGTGTGGACCTGAGATCCTGAGAGCGATGGCGTCTGGAGCTATGCTCCTGGTAGGGTCACCCATGGCGGTAAGGTCGAGGGGGAGGTCTCTGACAAAGAGCGATCCAACCAAGACCTCAACGGTGGAACAGGCGGAGGACGATGGCTGACCTTAGTGGAGCGACACAACGGCAAGGAAGGCGGATGAAGGATGCAGCAGAAAAGGGTCTCCGGTCATCTTGGACTCCATGCCACTGGATCATGACCCAGATCTGTCAAGGACCGTGGGGTGGCTGTCTGTGCACCTGTCTCCCCACGTGAAACACAGTCACGCACAGGCGTCCTCCATGAGAGGACAGTAATACTCATTTCGAGTTACCGCCGATGTAGGCCTCTGGGGAGTGTTTTAGAGCAGAGGGATCTAGGAGTGCAGCTGCATGTTCCTTGAAGGCCAAGTAGCATGGTGGTCAAAGGTGGACAAAAAGGCTTTTGGCACATTGGCCGGCTGAAGTCTGAAGAAGGGTCTCGACCTGAAACGTCGCCTATTTCCTTCGCTCCATAGATGCTGCCTCACCCGCTGAGTTTCTCCAGCATTTTTGTCTACCTTCGATTTTCCAGCATCTGCAGTTCCTTCTTAAACGAGGATTAGAGGACATGGGTTTAAGATGAAGGGGAAAAGATTTAATAGGAATCTGAGGGGTAACATTTTCACACAAAGGGTGGTGGGTGTATGGAACAAGCTGCCAGAGGAGGTAGTTGAGGCGGGGACTATCCCAACATTTAAGAAACAGTTAGACTAGGTGCATGGATAGGACAGGTTTGGAGGGATATGGACCAAGCGCAGGCAGGTGCGACTAGTGTCGATGGGACATGTTGGCCGGTGTGGGCCGAGGGACCTGTTTCCACGCTGTGTCACTCTATGACTCTAAATGTATGTGGTTAACAACATATCTATCAAAGAGCTGGTATTTGCAACTGACAACTCTTCAATGAACAGGTTTGTCTACTTAAATCAAGATTCAGGATAACATAACGATAATGGGAATTGGACAATCAGATGCAGCAAACAACACATCCTGTGCTGAAAATTGCAATTTTACAGTCGTTAGTTCAAGTAATTGAGGAGCGGAGCGTTCAGTAATTCAATGCTCATTTTTAGAAAATTAAATCGCTTTTTGAATCCTGTTAATGGATTTCACAAAAACCCTTAAAGTTATATTGTTTCACCCATAGAGTCATCATAGAAACATAGAAACATAGAAAATAGGTGCAGGAGTAGGCCATTCGGCCCTTCGAGCCTGCACCGCCATTCAATATGATCATGGCTGATCATCCAACTCAATATCCCGTACCTGCCTTCTCTCCATACCCCCTGATCCCCTTAGCCACAAGGGCAACATCTAACTCCCTCTTAAATATAGCCAATGAACTGGCCTCAACTACCCTCTGTGGCAGAGAGTTCCAGAGATTCACCACTCTCTGTGTGAAAAAGTTTTTCCTCATCTCGGTCTTAAAGGATTTCCCCCTTATCCTTAAGCTGTGACCCCTTGTCCTGGACTTCCCCAACATCGGGAACAATCTTCCTGCATCTAGCCTGTCCAACCCCATAAGAATTTTGTACGTTTCTATAAGATCCCCTCTCAATCTCCTAAATTCTAGCGAGTATAAGCCAAGTCTATCCAGTCTTTCTTCATATGAAAGTCCTGACATCCCAGGAATCAGTCTGGTGAACCTTCTCTGCACTCCCTCTATGGCTATAATGTCCTTCCTCAGATTTGGAGACCAAAACTGTACGCAATACTCCAGATGTGGTCTCACCAAAACCCTGTACAACTGCAGTAGAACCTCCCTGCTCCTATACTCAAATCCTTTTGCTATGAAAGCTAACATACCATTCGCTTTCTTCACTGCCTGCTGCACCTGCATGCCTACTTTCAATGACTGGTGTACCATGACACCTAGGTCTCGCTGCATCTCCCCATTTCCTAATCGGCCACCATTTAGATAATAGTCTGCTTTCCTGTTTTTGCCACCAAAGTGGATAACCTCACATTTATCCACATTATACTGTATCTGCCAAACATTTGCCCACTCACCCAGCCTATCCAAGTCACCTTGCTGTCTCCTAGCATCCTCCTCACAGCTAACACTGCCCCCCAGCTTAGTGTCATCCGCAAACTTGGAGATGTTGCCTTCAATTCCCTCATCCAGTTCATTAATATAAATTGTAAATAGCTGGGGTCCCAGCACTGAGCCCTGCGGTACCCCACTAGTCACTGCCTGCCATTGTGAAAAGGACCCGTTTACTCCTACTCTTTGCTTCCTGTTTGCCAGCCAGTTCTCTATCCACATCAATACTGAACCCCCAATACCGTGTGCTTTAAGTTTGTATACTAATCTCTTATGTGGTACCTTGTCGAAAGCCTTCTGAAAGTCCAGATACAACACATCCACTGGTTCTCCCCTATCCACTCTACTAGTTACATCCTCGAAAAATTCTATAAGATTCGTCAGACATGATTTACCTTTCGTAAATCCATGCTGACTTTGTCCAATGATTTCACCACTTTCCAAATGTGCTGCTATCCCATCTTTAATAAGTGACTCTAGCAGTTTCCCCACTACCGATGTTAGACTAACTGGTCTGTAATTCCCCGTTTTCTCTCTCCCTCCCTTCTTAAAAAGTGGGGTTACGTTTGCTACCCTCCAATCCTCAGGAACTACTCCAGAATCTAAAGAGTTTTGAAAAATTATCACTAATGCATCCACTATTTCTGGAGCTACTTCCTTAAGTACTCCGGGATGCAGCCTATCGGGCCCTGGTGATTTATCGGCCTTTAATCCATTCAATTTACCCAACACCACTTCCTGATTAACCTGGATTTCACTCAGTTCCTCCATCTCCTTTGACCCGCGGCCCCCTGCTATTTCCGGCAGATTATTTATGTCTTCCTTAGTGAAGACGGAACCAAAGTAGTTATTCAATTGGTCCGCCATATCCTTGTTCCCCATGATCAATTCACCTGTTTCTGACTGCAAGGGACCTACATTTGTTTTAACTAATCTCTTTCTCTTCACATATCTATAAAAACTTTTGCAGTCAGTTTTTATGTTCCCTGCCAGTTTCCTTTCATAATCTATTTTCCCTTTCCTAATTAAGCCCTTTGTCCTCCTCTGCTGGTCTCTGAATTTCTCCCAGTCCTCTGGTATGCTGCTTTTTCTGGCTAATTTGTACGTATCATCTTTTGCTTTGATACTATCCCTGATTTCCCTTGTTATCCACGGATGCACTACCTTCCCTGATTTATTCTTTTGCCAAACTGGGATGAACAATTTTTGTAGTTCATCCCTGCAGTCTTTAAATGCCTTCCATTGCATATCCACCGTCAACCCTTTTAGAACTAATTGCTAGTCAATCTTGGCCAATTCACGTCTCATACCCTCAAAGTTACCTTTCTTTAAGTTCAGAACCGTTGTTTCTGAATTAACAATGTCACTCTCCATCCTAATGAAGAACTCAACCATATTATGGTCACTCTTGCCCAAGGGGGCAAGCACAACAAGACTGCTAACTAACCCTTCCTCATTACTCAATACCCAGTCTAGAATAGCCTGCTCTCTCGTTGGTTCCTCTACATGTTGGTTTAGATAACTATGCCGCATACATTCCAAGAAATCCTCTTCCTCAGCACCCCTGCCAATTTGATTCACCCAATCTATATGTAGATTGAAGTCACCCATTATAACTGTTTTGCCTTTGTTGCACGCATTTCTAATTTCTATCATCGAGTGGTACAGCATGGGAACAGGCCCTTCGGCCCATCTTGCCCACACCGGCTACATTCATTTTTCCTGGTTGACATATTGAGTATCTGTCCACATCAATGAAACTATGATTAGAGATTTCTTCGCTGACATTGTCTGGATATTCAGCTAGGTATCCTACGTTACAAGTTACGTTACGCACGTGGAAACAGGCCCTTCGGCCCACCAAGCCTGTACTGACCAGCGATCCCCGCACACTAACACTATCCTACACACACTGGGGACAATTTACACATACACTGAGCCAATTAACCTACAAACCTGCATGTCTTTGGAGTGTGGGAGGAATTTGGAGATCCCGGAGAAAACCCCACGCAGGTCACGGGGAGAACGGACAAACTCCGTACGGACAGTACCCGAGGTCAGGATCGAACCCGGATCTCTGGCGCTGTGAGGCAGCAACTCCACCCCTGCGCCACCATGCCACATGCCGTGTGTGCGTGTGCGTGTGCGTAATACTGAACTTTTTACATATATCACAGTGAACGCTTTTCTTTTGTAAAACAGCACCTGCAGTTCCTTTTATCTCATCGACGTATAAATGACAAGCACAATAAAACATCATCATCTTAAACCTTCCAATGCATTTGATTTAACCCTCTTCCTGCTAATTGCTTTTATACACGCAGCCAGATGCTTAATTTATTACATCTCTTCGAAATGAAATCTCTGGAGAAATTAAACCCTATATTTTGCAAAAACTCTCATTCCTGACAATCCCCGATGAGACTAATTATTCCCAGTGGCACCTGATGGTGTGTGTTGTGAACATAGAGAATGGAATCCTTTTGATTAGTAATTGTTCTTACTAATGCGGAAACTACAGGAATCTAATTACCACTGGACAAGTATTTTCCTGCTGCTAATGTACTAAAGGCAGTGGAATAATCTTTCTTCAATCCAATGAGAAGACAGTGACGGGAGCAATAACAGGGAGAGATTAACTAGTTCGCATTGACTTCATAATGGTGGCTGAGTTTCATAAGGTCATAAGTGATAGGAGCAGAATTAGGCCATTCGGCCCACCATGTCTACTCCGCCATTCAATCATGGCTGATCTACCTCTCCCTCCTGACTCCATCACTCCTGCCCTCTCCCCATAACCTCTAACACCCGTACTAAACAAGAATTAAGTTTGTTCATAATACAATACATTTCGTCCGCTCTGCAGCCAAGAAGACACGTGGTGGGCCGAATGGCCTATTTCTGCTCCTAACACTTATGACCAACAAGACACCGCCTAAATCAAACAAAATAGTTGAAAGAATATCTATCGTTGGTTATCAATTCAGTGGCGCAGCGGTAGAGTTGCTGCCTCACGGCGCCAGAGACCCGGGTTAGATCCGGACTCCGGGTGCTGTCTGTACGGAGTTTGTACGTTCCCCCCGTGACCTGCGTGGGTTTTCTCCAGGAGCTCCGGTTTCCTCCCACACTCCAAAGGCATACAGGTTTGTAGGCGAATTGGCTTTGGTAAAATTGTAAATTGTCCCCAGTGTGTGTAGGATAGTGTTCGCGCGCGGGGATCGCTGGTCATCGTGGACTACGCGCTGTACCTCTAAACAAAATAAATGATATATGGACTGTGGATTGACATCACTGGCCTTCCTTCCATGCCAACCGCACCATGTCCCCTCTCTCCCGTACTTATGGTATCACAGTAGGGGCAACAGCTAGAGGCATAGAGTGATACAGCGTGGAAACAGGCCCTTCGGCCCAACTTGCCCACACCGGCCAACATGTCCCAGCTACACTAGTCCCACCTGCCTGCGTTTGGCCCATATCCCTCCAAACCTGTCCTACCAATGTACCTGTCTAACTGTTTCTGAAATGTTGGGATAGTCCCAGCCTCGACTACCTCCTCCGGCAGCTCGTTCCATGCACCCACCACCCTCTGTGTGAAACAAAAACATTGCCGGCCCACTCGCTCCACAGTTGCTGCCTGACCCGTCGAGTTCCTCCAGCACTTTGTGTTTTTTTTACAAGATCCAAACATCTGCAGTCACTTGTGCCTCCGTGTCTAGCGTGATATTCCATTAGAATAAATGGATTTTTTTACCATTTTAAATTGTAACCTTCCCACTGCATATAATCCAGGCAGCAGATGAAGGGGGATTTTTGTCAATATTAAAATATAAATGGCAATCAGCATCAAAGTGCTGACACACTCTGAGAATGGAGGAAATTAGCATTTTATTCAAGTAAAGAAATTAGTTAATGTAACAAGCACAGGAACAGCATTGCCACGACATTATTCTTTGAATATCATTTCAATGCTACAATTGAATATAAAACTATTTTAATTCTGAGCATTTATTACCACAATGGTGCCACATACTAAATGGAAACGAGAGACTTGGGAATAGAGTCACTTAACTTCCTTACAGAAGTTGATCAAATTGTTTAAAGAAAAATGCAGACAAAGAACGAGGAAAAGCAGGAAATATTATTAATTTAAATCTCCGTCCCCCTGCGACTGAAGACAATTCGTTTCCGAGCCAGTTCTATGGGTTTTGACAAGTTTGATGTCGGAAGTACATGTGGGTTTGCAGGTTCTGAGAGAGACAGGGGGTGGGGGCAGGGGTTGGGGGTTGGGGGGGTGGGGGGGGGGGGGGTGAGGAGTGTCAAGTCAAGTCGTCAAGTCACATTTATTTATATAGCACATTTAAAAAACAACTCTCGTTGGCCAAAGTGCTTTACATTTGTTATAAGAATAGCACAAACAAAACACCTGAAGGTGGAGTGGTGGGTGAGAAGACTTTTTATGTAGGAGTGTTTTGTAACATTCTTGCTGATGACAAAGTTAAGCCCCTGTCCCACTGTACGAGGTAATTCAAGAGATCTCCCGAGTTTTACCCTGTTTCGAACTCGGAGAATGTCCGTAGCGGGTCCGTAGGAGTTCGTGTAGGAGTTCGTGGATGTCCCATAGCGGCTCGTACGAGTAACGGTAGGTACTCGGGAAATCCGGTAAACTCGTGACGTTTTTTCAACACTGTGAAAAATGTCCACAAGTAAAAAAATACTCGTGTTGAATAAAATGGTTACTTTTTACTCGGACTAGCCGCTACGAGACATCCACGAACACCTACGGACCCGCTACGGACATTCTCCGAGTTCGAATCAGGGGAAAACTCGGGAGAACTCTTGAATTACCTCGTACAATGGGACAGGCCCTTTAGCCTTTAGACTTTTAGGCTTCAGAGGTATGGCGCGGAAACAGGCCCTTCGGCCCACCGAGTCCGCGCCGACCGGCGATCACCCCGTACGCGAGCTCTATCCTACGCTATTCTACACACTAAGGACAATTTAGAATTTTACCAAAGCCAATTCACCTGTAAACCTCTACGTCTTTCGAGTGTGGGAGGAAACCGGAGCACCCGATGAAAACCCACGCAGGTCACAGGGCGAGCGTACAAACTCCGTACAGACAGCGCCCGTCGACAGGATCGAACCCGGTTCCAGTTTCCTCCTCATTCCCAAAGATGTGCAGGTCAGTTGGTTTCCGTAAATTGTCCCCAGTGTGTCGGATAGAACTCGTCCGTGGGTGATGGTTGGTCGGCACGGACTCGTTGGGCTGAAGGGCCTGTTTCCAGGCTGCCTCTCCAAACTAAACTCAACTTCAACTGGATTCTTCTGAAGAAGGGACTCCACCTGAAAAGTCACCCGTTCCTTCTCTCCAATGATGCTGCCTGTCAGCTGAGTTACTCCAGCATTTCTGTGTCTGTTTTTGGTGTAAACCAGCATCTGCGATTCCTTCCTAATGGCGGGATAATTCCCGGGATGGCGGGACTGTCATATGCTGAGAGAATGGAGCAGCTGGGCTTGTACACTCTGGAGTTTAGAAGGATGAGAGGAGATCTCATTGAAACATATAAGATTGTTAAGGGCTTGGACACACTAAAGGCATGAAACATGTTCCCGATGTTGGGGGAGTCCAGAACCAGGGGCCACAGTTTAAGAATAAGGAGTAAGCCATTTATAACGGAGACGAGGAAACACTTTTTCTCACAGAGAGTGGTGAGTCTGTGGAATTCGCTGCCTCAGAGGGCGGTGGAGGCAGGTTCTCTGGATACTTTCAAGAGAGAGCTAGATAGGGCTCTTAAAGATAGCGGAGTCAGGGGCTATGGGGAGAAGGCAGGAACAGGGTACTGATTGGGGATGATCAGCCATGATCACAGTGAATGGCGGTGCTGGCTCGAAGGGCCAAATGGTCTACTCCTGCACCTATTGTCTATTGTCTATTGTCTAAACTAAACTTCAACTGGATTCTTCTGAAGCAGGGTCTCCACTGGAAACATTCTCTGCCTGTCCCGCTGAGTTACTCCAGCATTTTGTGTCTGTCTTCAGTGTAAACCAGCATCTGCGATTCCTTCCTGCACATTTCAACTGGACTCCATCAGTTCCAAAGGTTGTATTCTTTTTCATTTGGCAAACAGCTAAAAAGGCCCTGGTGGCAGCCGGACTGGAACAGTGTTATCAAACAGAGCCAAGGGCAACATCTCAGGGGATGAGCCGAACATGAGATCTTCAAAGTGTTTCTTCAAGCAGGTGATGACCGGCTATCAACTTTCAATCAGCTCTCCTCCATCTCCATCAGTGAGGTGGCCCTTTGGGCATTTGCAGCATTACAATAGCAGCACGGTAGAAGTCACACAAACTGAACCAGACCCTTTGCCAAACTGTTCTTGGATGATGAATAGACAAAAATGCTGGAGAAACTCAGCGGGTGAGGCAGCGTCTATGGAGCGAAGGAAATAGGCAACGTTTCGGGCCGAAACCCTTCTTCAGACTGTGCCTATTTGTTCGAGATACAACAGGGAAAAACAGGCCGTCGGCCCACCGAGTCCATGCCGACCAGCGATTGCCCACTCACAAGAAACTTGGAACTGCAAGGAGAATGGCTGATCATATAGAGGCGTACAAAATCACGAGAAGAAACAGCTCCGGTAAATGCACAGAGCACGGGGAAATCGAGAACCAGAGGACATGGACTTTAGAGAGACAGCACGAAAACCGGCCGTTCGGCCCACCGTGTCCGCGCCGACCAACGATCGCTCCGTGCACTAACGCTATCCTACACACACACACCGGGGGAGAATTTACAGTATCTACTGCAGCCAATTAACCTGCAAACCTGTACGTCTTTGGTCTGTGGGAGGAAACCAGAGCAGCCGGAGAAAACCCACGTGGTCACGGGGAGAACGTGCAAACTCCGTACAGACAGTGCCCGCAGTCAGGATGGAACTTGGGTCTCTGGCGCCGTAAGGCAGCGACTCTACCGCTGTGCCACTGGGTACCGATTGAAGGTGAGAGGAGGGGGAAGATTTAATAGGAACCTGAGGGGGGTAACATTTTTTATTACACAAAGGTCGGTGAGCATATGGAAAGAGCTGCCGGAGGAGGTAGTTGAATGGAGGTAGTTAAGGAAGGTACAATATAAACATTCGAGACATTTGGACAGGTATAGGGGAGGTTTAGAGGGATACCTGGAAGTATGATGTTGTGGCGATCAGTGAAACATGGTTGCAGGAGGGCTGTGATTGGCAAATAAATATTCCAGGATTTCGTTGCTTCAGGGGTGATAGAATTGGAGGGGCAAGAGGTGGGGGTGTTGCATTGCTTGTCAAGGAAGAATTACAGCAGTGCTTTGGCAGGATAGATTAGAGGGCTCGTCTAGGGAGGCTATTTGGGTGGAACTGAGAAATGGGAAAGGTGTAGCAACACTTATAGGGGTGTATTATAGACCGCCAAATGGGGAGCGAGAATTGGAAGAGCAAATATGTAAGGAGATAGCAGATATTAGTAGTAAGCACAAG
This sequence comes from Malacoraja senta, assembly GCA_038087875.1. Taxonomy (NCBI): domain Eukaryota; kingdom Metazoa; phylum Chordata; class Chondrichthyes; order Rajiformes; family Rajidae; genus Malacoraja; species Malacoraja senta. Next base: position 4,196,559 of record CM075979.1, read on the forward strand.
GTAGTGATTGTGGGAGATTTCAATTTTCCCACACATAGACTGGGAAACACATTCTGTAAAAGGGCTGGATGGTTTTGGAGTTTGTAAAATGTGTGCAAGATAGTTTTTTGCAGCAATACATAGAGGTACCTACTAGAGAAGGGGCAGTGCTGGACCTCCTGTTAGGAAATGAGACAGGGCAAGTGGCGGAGGTATGCGTCAGGGAGCACTTCGGGTCCAGTGATCACAATACCATTAGTTTCAATATAATTATGGAGAGGGTCAGAACTGGACCTAGGGTTGAGATTTTTGTTTGGAGAAAGGCTAACTTTGAGGAGATGCGAAGATTTAAAAGGAGTGAATTGGGACATGTTGTTTTATGGGAAGGATGTAGAAGAAAAATGGAGGACATTTAAGGGTGAAATTTTAAGAGTACAGAATCTTTATGTCCCTGTTCGGTTGAAAGGAAATAGTAAAAAATGGAAAGAGCCATGGTTTTCAAGGGAAATTGGACACTTGGTTCGGAAAAAGAGAGAGATCTACAATAATTATAGGCAGCATGGAGTAAATGAGGTGCTTGAGGAGTATAAAGAATGTAAAAAGAATATTAAGAAAGAAATTAGAAAAGCTAAAAGAAGATATGAGGTTGCTTTGGCAAGTAAGGTGAAAGTAAATCCAAAGGGTTTCTACAGCTATATTAATAGCAAAAGGATAACAAGGAATAAAATCGGTCCATTAGAGAGTCAGAGTGGACAGCTATCTGCAGAGCCAAAAGAGATGGGGGAGATATTGAACAATTTCTTTTCTTCGGTATTCACGAAGGAGAAGGATATGGAATTATGTGAGGTAAGGGAAACGAGCAGAGTAGCAATGGAAACTGAGAGATTCAAAGAAGAGGAGGTGCGGACACTTTTGAAAATATGAAAACGGATAAGTCTCCAGGTCCTGACAGGATATTCCCTAGGACATTGAGGGAAGTTAGTGTAGAAATAGCAGGGGCTATGACAGAAATATTTCAAATGTCATTAGAAACGGGAATAGTGCCGGAGGATTGGCGTACTGCGCATGTTGTTCGTTGTTTAAAAAAGGTTCGAAGAGTAAACCTAGCAATTATAGACCTGTTAGTTTGACGTCAGTGGTGGGCAAATTAATGGAAAGGATACTTAAAGATAATATATATAAGCATCTGGATAAGCAGGGTCTGATTAGGAACAGTCAACATGGATTTGTGCCTGGAAGGTCATGCTTGACTAATCTTCTTGAATTTTTCGAAGAGGTTATTAGGGAAATTGATGAGGGTAAAGCAGTGGATGTTGTCTATATGGACTTCAGTAAGGCCTTTGACAAGGTTCCTCATGGAAGGTTCCTCATGGAATCAAAGCAAAAGATGTTGCGTACAAATTAGCCAGAAAAAGCAGCATACCAGAGGACTGGGAGAAATTCAGAGACCAGCAGAGGAGGACAAAGGGCTTAATTAGGAAAGGGAAAATAGATTATGAAAGGAAACTGGCAGGGAACATAAAAACTGACTGCAAACGTTTTTATAGATATGTGAAGAAAAGAGATTAGTTAAACAAATGTAGGTCCCTTGCAGTCAGAAACAGGTGAATTGATCATGGGGAACAAGGATATGGCGGACCAATTGAATAACTACTTTGGTTCCGTCTTCACTAAGGAAGACATAAATAATCTGCCGGAAATAGCAGGGGGCCGCGGGTCAAAGGAGATGGAGGAACTGAGTGAAATCCAGGTTAGTCGGGAAGCGGTGTTGGGTAAATTGAATGGATTAAAGGCCGATAAATCACCAGGGCCAGATAGGCTGCATCCCAGAGTACTTAAGGAAGTAGCTCCAGAAATAATGGATGCATTTGTGATAATTTTTCAAAATTCTTTAGATTCTGGAGTAGTTCCTGAGGATTGGAGGGTAGCAAACGTAACCCCACTTTTTAAGAAGGGAGGGAGAGAGAAAACGGGGAATTACAGACCAGTTAGTCTAACATCGGTAGTGGGGAAACTGCTAGAGTCAGTTATTAAAGATGGGATAGCAGCACATTTGGAAAGTGGTGAAATCATTGGACAAAGTCAGCATGGATTTACGAAAGGTAAATCGTGTCTGACGAATCTTATAGAATTTTTCGAGGATGTAACTAGTAGAGTGGATAGGGGAGAACCAGTGGATGTGTTGTATCTGGACTTTCAGAAGGCTTCGACAAGGTACCACATAAGAGATTAGGATACAAGCTTAAATCACACGGTATTGGGGGTTCAGTATTGATGTGGATAGAGAACTGGCTGGCAAACAGGAAGCAAAGAGTAGGAGGAAACGGGTCCTTTTCACAATGGCAGGCAGTGACTAGTGGGGTACCGCAAGGCTCAGTGCTGGGACCCCAGCTATTTACAATTTATATTAATGAGCTGGACGAGGGAATTGAAAGCAACATCTCCAAGTTTGCGGATGACACTAAGCTGGGGGGCAGTGTTAGCTGTGAGGAGGATGCTAGGAGACTGCAAGGTGACTTGGATAGGCTGGGGGAGTGGGCAAATGTTTGGCAGATGCACTATAATGTGGATAAATGTGAGGTTATCCACTTTGGTGGCAAAAACGGGAAGGCAGACTATTATCTAAATGGTGGCCGATTAGGAAATGGGGAGGTGCAGCGAGACCTGGTGTCATGGTACACCAGTCATTGAAAGTAGGCATGCAGGTGCAGCAGGCAGTGAAGAAAGCGAATGGTATGTTGGCCTTCATAGCAAGAGGATTTGAGTATAGGAGCAGGAGGTTCTACTGCAGTTGTACAGGGTCTTGGTGAGACCACACCTGGAGTATTGCGTACAGTTTTGGTCTCCAAATCTGAGAAAGGACATTATAGCCATCGAGGGAGTGTAGAGAAGGTTCACCAGACTGATTCCTGGGATGTCAGGACTTTCATATGAAGAAAGACTGGAAAGACTTGGCTTATACTCGCTAGAATTTAGGAGATTGAGAGGGATCTTATAGAAACGTACAAAATTCTTATGGGGTTGGACAGGCTAGATGCAGGAAGATTGTTCCCGATGTTGGGGAAGTCCAGGACAAGGGGTCACAGCTTAAGGATAAGGGGGAAATCCTTTAAGACCGAGATGAGGAAAAACTTTTTCACACAGAGAGTGGTGAATCTCTGGAACTCTCTGCCACAGAGGGTAGTGACGCCAGTTCATTGGCTATATTTAAGAGGGAGTTAGATGTGGCCCTTGTGGCTAAAGGGATCAGGGGTATGGAGAGAAGGCAGGTACGGGATACTGAGTTGGATGATCAGCCATGATCATATTGAATGGCGGTGCAGGCTCGAAGGGCCGAATGGCCTACTCCTGCACCTATTTTCTATGTATCTATGATATGGGCCAAATGCGGGCAGGTGGGACGTGTAGATGGGGCATGTTGGTCGACGTGGGCAAGTTGGGCTGAAGAGCCCGTTTGCACAATGTATGATCCCAAAAAGATCTTTTCAATAGAACAAATCCACTTAAAGTTTCTATCTACTGATACTCCAAAATAAAGTGCCAGAAAGCATACACCGATATAGATAAATGCATTGGGTAGACAAAAAATGCTGGAGAAACTCAGCGGGTGAGGCAGCATCTATGGAGCGAAGGAATAGGCGACGTTTCGGGTCCCTTCTTCCGTCTCGACCCGAAACGTCGCCTATTCCTTCGCTCCATAGACGCTGCCTCACCCGCTGAGTTTCTCCAGCATTTTTTGTCCACCTTCGATTTTTCCAGCATCTGCAGTTCTTTCTTAAATAAATAAATAAAAACACAGAAATATTTAAATAAAATAAATAAGCTAGCTCCCGAACTTCCACTCAAACTGGGCTGCATTGTTCATCAGAAAGATTTCGGCTTTTCAGAGCCTCTGTCGAGCTGGACTTGAAGATTGAAATTGATGCAACTTGGCAAATCGAGGGGAAAACCCCCCCCTCAAAGTGATGGAGTAACTCAGCGGGTCAGGAAGCATCTCCGGGAGAAAATGGGTAGGTGACGTTTGGGTCAGGACCCTTCTTCAGTCTTAAGTTTCTCTATTAGTTCTCCTCTTAACCTCTTGCGTTCCAGAGAAAACAACCAGTCTGTCCAATATCCCCCTGCAGCTATTAGCCTCTGGATACTTTCAAGCGAGAGCTAGATAGGGCTCTTAAAGTTAGCGGAGTCAGGGGATATGGGGAGAAGGCAGGAACGGGGTACTGATTGGGGATGATATGCAGATGATACAACGGTGATTGGCCTCATCAGCAACAACGATGAGTCAGCCTATAAGGAGGAGGTCCAGCTCCTAGCTGCATGGTGCGCTGACAACAACCTGGCCCTTAACTCCAAGAAGACCAAGGAGCTCATTGTAGACTTCAGGAAGTCTAGGGGCGGCACGCACACCCCCATCCACATTAACGGGACGGAGGTGGAACGTGTTTCCAGCTTCAGGTTCCTGGGGGTCAACATCTCCGATGACCTCTCTTGGACCCACAATACCTCAACTCTGGTCAAGAAGGCTCACCAGCGTCTCTTCTTCCTGAGGAGACTAAAGAAGGTCCATCTGTCTCCTCAGATTCTGGTGAACTTCTACCGCTGCACCATCGAGAGCATCCTTACCAACTGCATCACAGTATGGTATGGCAACTGCTCTGTCTCCGACCGGAAAGCACTGCAGAGAGTGGTGAAAATTGCCCAACGCATCACCGGTTCCTCACTCCCCTCCATTGAGTCTGTCCAAAGCAAGCGTTGTCTGCGAAGGGCGCTCAGCATCGCCAAGGACTGCTCTCACCCCAACCACAGACTGTTTACCCTCCTACCATCCGGGAGGCGCTACAGGTCTCTCCGTTGCCGGACCAGCAGGTCCAGGAACAGCTTCTTCCCTGCGGCTGTTACACTACTCAACACTGTACCTCGGTGACTGCCAATCACACCCCCCCCCCCCCGGACACTCCTCCCACCGGGAAAAAAAAAAAACTAATCTGAATCTGAATCTGAATCTGATCAGCCATGATCACATTGAATGGCGGTGATGGCTTGAAGGGCCGAATGGCCTACCTGCACCTATTGTCTATTGTCTATATTGTCTATTTACTGGACCTTATCTTGCACTAAACATTATTCCCTCTATCCTGTACCTGTCCATAGAAGTATGAAAATGCCCATCTCCAGATTCAGGGACAGTTTCTGTTATCAGGCAACTAAATCATCCTACCATAACTGGAGAGCAGTCCTGAACTCATTGGTGACCCTCTGATTATCTTTGATCGGACTTTACTGGCTTTATCTTGCACTAAAAGTTATCCCCTTATCATGTATCTATGAACTGTAAACGGCCCGATTGTAATCATGCATTGTCTTTCCGCTGACTTTCAAGGGAGAGCTAGACAGGGCTCTTAAAGATAGCGGAGTCAGGGGATATGGGGAGAAGGCAGGAACGGGGTACTGATTGTGGATGATCAGCCATGATCACATTGAATGGCGGTGCTGGCTTGATGGGCCGAATGGCCTACTCCTGCACCTAGTGTCTATTGTCTATTGTCTAATCCAGTCATCGTTCTGGTAATCCTTCTCTGCACCCAAAGCCTCCACATCCTTCCTGTAATGGGGTGACCAGAACAGGATGCAATACTCCAAATGCAACCTAATTAAAGTCAATAGACAATAGACAATAGGTGCAGGAGCAGGCCATTCAGCCCATCGAGCCAGCACAGCCATTCAATGTGATCATGGCTGATCATCCCCAATCAGTACCCCGTTCCTGCCTTCTCCCCATATCCCCTGACTCTGCTATCTTTAAGAGCCCTATCTAGCTCTCTCTTGAAAGTATCCAGAGAACCGGCCTCCACCGCCCTCTGAGGCAGAGAATTCCACAGACTCACCACTCTGTGTGAGAAAAAGTGTTTCCTCATCTCCGTTCTAAATGGCTTACCCCTTATTCTAAAACTGTGGCCCCTGGTTCTGGACTCCCCCAACATCGGGGACATGTTTCCTGCCTCTAGCGTGTCCAAACCCTTAATAATCTTACATGTTTCATTAAGATGCCCTCTCATCCTTCTAAACTCCAGTGTATACAAGCCCAGCCGCTCCATTCTCTCAGCATATGACAGTCCCGCCATCCCGGGAATTAACCTGGTGAACCAACGCTGCACTCCCTCAATAGCAAGAATGTCCTTCCTCAAACAGGGAGACCAAAACTGCATCAAGGGTTCCTGACCCTTACACTCATCGCCCCGATTAATGAAGGCAAGCATTCCATACGCTTTCTTTACCTCTCTCTCTCTTTCTCTCTACTTGTGTGGCCAGTACCAGGGAGTTCTGGACCTGCCTGGCAGAAGGACCACACCTTCCTTTTCCACCGGTGGCATGTTGACAGGATCGCCACTGAAAATGTCGCAGCGAGGAGCTGCAGGTGCTGGTTTACTCAAGAGGAAACAGATTGCTGGAAGTGCGGGTCCGACTGCATCTCTGGAGAAGGTGGGTTGGGTTCTTTGTAGAAGGCTCCCGACCCAAAAAGGTTCTTCAGAGGGCCAGCACCAAGCCAATTCTTGGGGCGTTGATTGGCGTAGCGGTAGAGACACCAGAGACGCGGGTTCGATCCCGACTACGGGCGCTGCCTGTATGGAGTTTGCACGTTCTCCCCGTGACCTACATGTGTTTTCTCCAAGATCTTCGGTTTCCTCCCGCACTCCAAAGAGCTGTAGCTTTGTAGGTTAATTGGGTTGGTACCAATGCAAAATTGTCCCTAGTGTGTGTAGGGTAGTGTTAACGTGCGGAGGGGGGGAGGGGGGGAACCGCTGGTCGGCACGGACCCGGTGGGCCTGTTTCTGCACTGTGTCTCTGAAATGCGTTACTGCAGGTGCGTAGTGACACACACATACCAGAGCGAACAAGGACTACAGATCTCTGATGGAGATGAGCAGACCAGATGGGTTATTACAACCCTTCATTAGTATCGTGCACATCATTACTGAGAGTAATTCCAGAATTATTTTATTAATTCTATTTAAATTGCCCAGCTGCCTTCATGGGATTTGAAATCATTCCTTCCAGTCAATGATGCAGGCGTTCAGATTGCTGGAGTTTAGAAGGATGAGAGGGGGTCTTATTGGAAACATATAAGATTATTAAGGGTTCGGACACGCTAGAGGCAGGAAACATGCTCCCGATGTTGGGGGAGTCCAGAACCAGGGGCCACAGTTTAAGAATAAGGGGTAAGCCATTTAGAACGGAGACGAGGAAACACTTTTTCTCACAGAGAGTGGTGAGTCTGTGGAATTCTCTGCCTCAGAGGGCGGTGGAGGCAGGTTCTCTGGATGCTTTCAAGAGAGAGCTAGATAGGGCTCTTGAAGATGGCGGAGTCAGGGGATATGGGGAGAAGGCAGGAACGGGGTACTGATTGGGGATGATCAGCCATGATCACATTGAATGGAGGTGCTGGCTCGATGGGCCGAATGGCCTACTCTGCACCTGTTGTCTATTGTCTATTGTAACCGGTATGTAGCTATGCTGTGCTGACCAAGTTTCTTTATGCATATCGTGCCTTACACACAGTGAAGCACACAGTGCGTTTCAAACTGTAAGTTGAACATAGACATGTCCATAACTCCCACAGGGCGGCACTGTGGCGCAGCGGTAGAGTAGCTGCCTCACAGCGCCAGAGACCCGGGTTCGATCCCGACTACGGGTGCCGTCTGTACCGAGTTTGTACGGACTCCCCGTGACCCGCGTGGGTTTTCGATTTCTTCGAGATCTTCGATTTCCTCCCGCACTCCAAAGACGTTCAGGTTTGTAGGTTAGTTGGCTTGGTGGGAATGTAGATTGTCCCTAGCGTGTGTAGGATGGTGTTAGTGTGCGGGGGGTCGCTGGTCGGCACGGACTCGGTGGGCCGAAGGTTCCGTTTCCGCACTGTAGTGAACTAAAGTCTGAGCTAAGTCTGTGCGGCAGTTCGTTGGATCCTAGCACTGAGGAGTAAGTCTCTTGAACACAACAGGCAGCAACAATAGCAATGGACTTTGTTACTAGTAACTGACTGGTGCCCAGATACCACCCAGTAAAGTCTCTGAAGGTGACATTGTTTATATTGGCACCAATAATAAATAATTGGCCCAGGACTCCCAGAAATTCTCCAAACGCATCGCATGGCTTTTTCTTATTAAAACTAATTCCCCCAAAAAAACGCTCTTGTCAGATCAATCAATAAAACTAATCATCTGTAAATCCTGTGAGCTGCTTTCCTCTCCTCCAACTTGGCACCGGCCACAGTCATTAGGTCCTTTCAAATTCATTACGGGAAGGCAATTTGCCAACAGAATTTTTCATCATCTCTCTCCGACAAAATTAAGCAAACAATGACTCAAGGAGCAGGGGCTCGCTCGGAAACACGCAACGGGCATGAGAGCTCGCAATTGGTGTGGCAAAGTGGTTGGCCACCCGCCAATGCAAAGCGACGCAGCCACTCTTCAACCCAGCGCAACTCGAGGGGCCGAGCCTGTTTAACATGGAATGCTGAGGTACCCTCCATCAAGGGTGGCCGAGAGAACCAAGTCACAATGAACACCCAAGTTATAAGGCAGGAAGGAACTGCAGATGCTGGTTTGCACCGAAGGGATCAGACACTAAATGCTGGAGTAAAGGGCCTGTCCCACTTGGCCGTCATTTGCGCGCCATTTATGCGACCTGTTAGCGTGTGGGTAGTGCGGGACGGGCGCATGGAGTGGCGAGGAGGAGTGTGGAGTTGCGTGCGGTATCGCGCAGCGCTCCAGGATTTCGGTCTGCACGAAATCTTCGCGCTCCACCAGCCTGTCGCGTAACTGACGGCCAAAGTGGGACACCCTGGCGCGGCGCAATGTCTCACCTCCAACAGCAGCAGAAGCAGGCAAGCGATCGCCGAGCTCGGCCTGGGGCTCACGGCCGTTGCGGATCCAGATCCGCCACCCACTCCTACTCCCAGAGCGGGGCCAAGACGATTGGAGATAGACACAAAATGCTGGAGTAACTCAGCGGGACCGGCAGCATCTCTGGAGAGAAGCAATGGGTGACGTTTCGGACAGACTGAAGAAGAGTCTCGACCCGAAACATAATCCATTCCTACTCTCCAGAGACGCTGCCGGTCCCGCTGAGTTACTCCTGCAATTTGCGTCTATATTCAAATGACGTCACGCGCTCCAGACGGCCGTGCGGACGCATGATGACGCGAGCAACCGTCACGCGACAGTCGCGCGACCGTCACGACCGGCCTGTCGCGTCAATGACGGCCAAGTGGGACAGGCCCTTAACTCAGCGTGGACAGGCAGCATCTCTGGAGAGAAGGGGGAGAAACGTCACCCATTCCTTCTGTTCAGAGACGTTCAGTTCAGTTGACTTTATTGTCATGTGTACCGAGGCACAATGTTGCCAAACAGGCAGCGGAAAGGCAGTACATGATTACAATTTACAGCATGTACACACATGATACGGGAATGACGTTTAGTGTGAGGTTAAGCCAGCAAATTCCGAGCAAGGATGGTCCGAGGGTCACCAATGAGGTCGCTAGTAGCTCAGCACTGCTCTCTAGTTTAGATTAGAGATACAGCGCGGAAACAGGCCCTTCGGCCCGCCGAGTCCTCGCTGACCTGCGATCCCCGCACACTAACACTGTCCTACACACACAAGGGACAATTTTTACACATACACCAAGCCAATTGCCCTCCGTACCCGTACGTCTTTGGAGTGTGGGAGGAAACCGAAGATCTCAAAGAAAACCCACACAGTTCACCGGAAGAACATGCAAACTCCGTACAGGCAGCACCCGTCGTCGGGATCGAACCCGGGTCTCCTGCGCTGCAAACGCTGTAAGGCAGCAGCGCCACCGTCCCTCCCTGGTTGTGGTCGGATGGTTCAGTTACAGACAATAGACAATAGACAATAGGTGCAGGAGTAGGCCACTCGGCCCTTCGAGCCAGCACCGCCATTCAATGTGATCATGGCTGATCATCCCCAATCAGTACCCCGTTCCTGCCTTCTCCCCATATCCCCTGACTCAGCTATCTTTAAGAGCCCTATCTAGCTTTCTCTTGAAAGTATCCAGAGAACCGGCCTCCACCGCCCTCTGAGGCAGAGAATTCCACACACTCACAAATCTCCGTGTAAAAAAGCCTGATAACAGCTGAGAAGAAACGGTCCCTGAATCTGCAGGTGAGCCTTTGCCTGTCCCGCTGAGTTACTCCAGCATTTTCGTGTCCAACCCAAGATATAAGCTTCTACGACCAGAAGCTGACTGGGATATTAAGTTAAGGGACTTGTACTTACCACGACATACGTTACAGCATCTGTTCTCCGGCTGAATGCGTTCATGCGTTGGACAGTCCAGCGGTGGGCAGGTCTCGTGAACAATGGCCATTGTTCGATTCTGTCAAGCAGTAATGAAACCCATTATTAAACCAATATCTCCTCAACGGGCTAGGAAGAATATTATTTATTAAACATCAATAAAACATATATTGAAACATTTAAGATTATTAAGATTATTAAGGGTTTGGACACGCTAGACACAGGAAACATGTTCCCGATGTTGGGGGAGTCCAGAACCAGGGGCCACAGTTTAAGAATAAGGGGTAAGCCATTTCGAATGGAGACGAGGAAACACTTTTTCTCACAGAGTGGCGAGTCTGTGGAATTCTCTGCCTCAGAAGGCGATGGAGGCCGGTTCTCTTGATACTTTCAAGAGAGAGCTGGATAGGGCTCTTAAAGATAGCGGAGACCGGGGATATTGGGAGAAGGCAGGAACGGGGTACTGATTGGGGATGATCAGCCATGATCACATTGAATGGCGGTGCTGGCTCGAAGGGCCGAATGGCCTACTCCTGCACCTATTGTCTATTGTCTAAAATGCAATCTTATGTGATCTCACTAATAGACAGAGCTCCTTGTAGAATAGAGAACAAAGATACATAGATATATAGACAATAGTTGCAGGAGTAGGCCATTTGGCCCTTCAAGCCAGCACTACCAATCAATGTGATCAGGGCTGCCCATCCACAATCAGTACCCCGTTCTTGCCGTCACCCCATACCCCTTGATACCGCTAGCCCTAAGAGCTCTCTATCTAACCCTCTTTTGAAAGCATCCAGAGAACCGGCCTCCACCGCCCTCTGAGGCAGAGAATTCCAGAGACACAACTCTCTGGGTGAAGAAGTGTTTCCTCGTCTCCATTCTAAATGGCCGGCCCCTTATTCTTAAACTGTGGCCCCTGGTTCTGGACTCCCCCAACATCGGGAACATGTTTCCTGCCTCTAGCGTGGCCAATCCCTTAATAATTGAATATCTTCTGCAAAAGGAGTGCATCTCAAAGCCACACCAGAAGCTACCATGACAGGCTCATTTGGGTGAATGACACATATTCTAAGTAACTTTGCCTTTAGTAATTTCTTGCTAGCGATTTTTTTTTTTTTTTAATAACACAATAATTGGCTCAAACAAAAATCGCAACCTCGTCACTCTGGGGGAAATTTGTACTGATTGCTAAAGTGGTGTGAAATTGCTTTCTATTCAAGGTATTTTGACGGTGAGGTTCTGTGTTATCCCATTTCCACATCCAGTCCCTCCACGCTAGGTGCAAATTACAAAGGGGCCAATTAACCTTCAAACCCCCACATGTCTTTGGGACATGGGAGGAAACCAGAGCACCCGGAGGAAACACATGTGGTCACAGGGAGAACATGCAAACTCCACACAGACAGCCCACCGAGGTCAGGATCGAACCCGGGTCTCTGGCGCTGTGAAGCAGCATAGAAACATAGAAAATAGGAGCAGGAGCAGGCCGTTCGGCCCTTCGAGCCAGCACCGCCATTCAACATGATCATGGCTGATCATCCAGAATCAGTACCCCGTTCCTGCTTTCTCCCCATATCCCTTGATCCCGTTAGCCCTGAGAGCTCAATCTAACTCTCTCTTGAATACATCCATTGAATTGGCCTCCACTGCCTTCTGTGGCAGAGAATTCCACAGACTCACAACTCTCTGGGTGAAAGAGCTTTTCCTATTGAAATGGAAGGCAATGGCACCTTCGGGTGTACATAAGGACACGCTAGATGCAGGAAACATGTTCCCGATGTTGGGGGAGTCCAGAACCAGGGCCACAGTTTAAGAATAAGGGGTAAGCCATTTAGAACGGAGATGAGGAAAAACTTTTTTACGCAGAGAATTGTGAATCTGTGAAATTCTCTGCCTCAGAAGGCAGTGGAGGCCGAGTCAATGGCTGCATTCAAAAGAGAGTTGGATACAGTTCTTCGGGCCAGCGGAATCAGAGGATATGGGGAGAAGGCCGGAATGGGGTACTGATTGGGGATGATCAGCCATGATCACAGTGAATGACGGTGCTGGCTCGAAGGGCCGAATGGCCTACTCCAGCACCTATTGTCCACGTATCTATGTATTCCCCATCCACGACCTCCTCTTTGACTATTCACTCCAATTCCCAAACATCTCTTGTCACCCAGATGATTTCTCTGCCCCCACCCCCCCACCCCCCCCCGCCTGCCCCCCAAATCTCTCAACCCAATTCCTTTTCCCAACCAATCCCTTCCAGCTCTTGGGTTTAGTTTTCTGCTTTTAGTTTAGTTTAATGTCACGTGTACCGAGGTTCGGTGAAAATCAATTAGAGATAGTCCGAGGATCTCCAATGAGGGAGATAGTATCTCAGGACCCGCTCTCTAGTTGTAGATAAGACGGTTCAGGTGCCTGTTCAGAAATGCACAAATAACATCGCCATTGAGTCACTCAGCACGGACACAGGCCCTTGAGCCCATCTTGCTCATGCCAACCATGATGCCCCATCTCAACTAGATCCACCTCTCCATGTTTGGCCTCTATCCCTCTAAACCTACCCTATCCTTGTGCCTGTCGAAATGCTTTTTAAATGTTGCTTTAGTACCTACTTCAACTACCTCCTCTGGCAGCTTGTTCCATATACACATACAGCCTGAAGAAGGGTCTCGACCCAAATCGTCACCCATTGCTTCTCTCCAGAGATGCTGCCTCACCCGCTGAGTTACTCCAGCATTGTGTCTACCTTTGATTTAAAACAGCATCTGCAGTTCCTTCATACATGCCACCCTCCGTGTGAAAAAGTTGCTCCTCAGATTCTGTCATATGCTGAGAGAATGGAGCAGCTGGGCTTGTACACTCTGGAGTTTAGAAGGATGAGAGGATATCTCATTGAAACATATAAGATTATTAAGGGCTTGGACACACTAGAGGCAGGAAACATGTTCCCGATGTTGGGGAGTCCAGAACCTGGGGCCACAATTTAAGAATAAGGGGTAAGCCATTTAGAACGGAGACGAGGAACCACTTTTTTCTCACAGAGAGTGATGAGTCTGTGGAATTCTCTGCCTCAGAGGGCGGTGGAGGCAGGTTCTCTGGATGCTTTCAAGAGAGAGCTAGATAGGGCTCTTAAAAATAGAGGAGTCAGGGGACATGGGGAGAAGGCAGGAACTGATTGGGGATGATCAGCCATGATCACATTGAATGGCGGTGCTGGCTCGAAGGGCCAAATGGCCTACTCCTGCACCTATTGTCTATTGTCTATTGTCTTTTCCCATTAAATCATACCCTTCTCACCTTAAACCTGTGTCTTTTGGTTCTTTTTCCCCTACTCTGGGTAAAAGACTCTGTGCCTTCACCCAATCTCTTCCCTTCATGATTTTATACACCTTTATAAGATCACAACTCAGCCTCTTACCCAACCTCTCCTGATAGCTCAGGCCTTCGAGAGTCTTGGCCACATCCTTGTAAATCTTCTCTGCACTCTTCCCAGTTTAATGACATTCACTTCCTTCCTAAAGGGCCTGTCCCACTTACGCGATTCTTTCCGGCGACTTGCCGGCACCCGTCACAGTCGCAGCAGGTGGCCGGAAATGCTCAACGTGTTGAAAATCCAGCGGCGACCAGAAAAAGGCACGGCTCTTTGGGCGACTACTCACCACCATACAGGCGTCACCCCGCGGCAGGTCGTGAGTAGTCGCCCAAAGAGTCGTTCTGGTGGCCGCTGGATTTTCAACATGTTGAAAATTTTCGGCAACCTGCTGCCACTATGACGGGTGCCGGCAAGTCGCCGAAAAAATTACGTTAAGTAGGACAGGCCCTTAAGAATTCGGTATTTTGCACTGGAAATTTGCCACAACTTACATCTTTACATTTAGGAAGCCACTGGAGAGACAAAGAATACCTTAAAGACCACTGCAGAAACATTAAGCAACTGTTACGTATGATTGCCGTTGAACCAGCCTGCGTGGCAATGCTTTAGTGTTTAAATGCAAATTGAGTGACAGGAAGGAAAGATAGAATTGTATCGATAAACAAATTAAACAATCCCTGAACGCTAAACAGAATAATAATTAGGCCAATTTATTTCTCGAAGAATTGATGAATTGGAAACTTTACAATCCAGCAGTTCAGTAACCAAATTAGACAATAGACAATAGGTGCAGGAGTAGGCCATTCGGCCCTTCGTGCCATTCAATGTGATCATGGCTGATCATCCCCAATCAGTACCCTGTTCCTGCCTTCTCCCCATATCCCCTGACTCCGCTATCTTTAAGAGCCCTATCTAGCTCTCTCTTGAAAGTATCCAGAGAACCGGCCCCAACCGCCCTCTGAGGCAGAGAATTCCACAGACTCACAACACTCTGTGCGAAGAAGTGTTTCCTCGTCTCCGTTCTGAATGGTTTACTCCTTATTCTTAAACTGTGGCCCCTGGTTCTGGACTCCCCCAACATCGGGAACATGTTTCCTACCTCTAGCCTGTCCAAACCCTTTACAATCTTATATGTTTCAATAAAAATGTACCTTGTAGAGGCTAAAAAATAATATTAAACTACTCAGCCACAGTGAAGTGTTATCAGGCAACTGAACCACCCTATCACCAACTAAGGAGTGGTCTTGACCTCCCATCTCCCTCATTGGAGACCCTCGGACTATCTTTAATTGGACTTTAGTTGCCTGATAATAGAAACTGTAGCAAGGACGTCCTTCTGCAGTTGTACAGGGCCCTAGTGAGCCCACACCTGGGGTATTGTGTGCAGTTTTGGTCCCCTAATTTGAGGAAGGACATTCTTGCTATTGAGGGAGTGCAGCGTAGGTTAATTCCCGGGATGGCGGGACTGTCATATGCTGAGAGCATGGAGCGGCTGGGCTTGTATACTCTGGAGTTTAGAAGGATGAGAGGGTATCTTATTGTAACATATAAGATTATTAAGGGTTTGGACACGCTAGAGGCAGGAAATATGTTCCCGATGTTGGGGGAGTCCAGAACCAGGGGCCACAGTTTAAGAATAAGGGGTAAGCCATTTAGAACGGAGACGAGGAAACACTTTTTCACAGAGAGTTGTGAGTCTGTAGATTCTCTGCCTCAGAGGGCGGTGGAGGCCGGTTCTCTGGATAGTTTCAAGAGAGAGCTAGATAGGGCTCTTAAAGATAGCGGAGTCAGGGGATATGGGGACGCTATGGAGTGGCGATGAAGAGGCGGGGCCTCGTGGACAACGCCTCCTGCGAGTGTGGGGACCCAACACAGACAGTGGAACACATCGTCACCAGTTGCCCCAAACACCGGCCACCGAATGGTGAACGAGGTGTGATTGACCTGGACGATGACACGTTGGCCTGGCTCGCCTCAACGGAGCTGCAGGTCTAAAAGACACACGACAGAAGAAGAAGGGATATGGGGAGAAGGCAGGAACCGGGTACTGATTGTGGATGATCAGCCATGATCACATTGAATGGCGGTCCAGGCTTGAAGGGCCGAATGGCCTACTCCTGCACCTATTGTCTATATTGTCTATTTACTGGACCTTATCTTGCACTAAACATTATTCCCATTATCCTGTATCTGTTCATAGAAGTATGAAAACACCCATCTCCAGATTCAGGGACAGTTTCTGTTATCAGGCAACTAAATCATCCTACCATAACTGGAGAGCAGTCCTGAACTACTTGCTGCCTCATTGGTGACCCTTGGATTCTCTTTGATCGGACTTTACTGGCTTTATCTTGCACTAAAAGTTATTCCCTTATCATGTATCTATGAACTGTAAACGGCTCGATTGTAATCATGTGTTGTCTTTCCGCTGACTGGTGAATAGACAATAGACAATAGACAATAGGTGCAGGAGTAGGCCTTTCGACCCTTCGAGCCAGCACCACCATTCAATGTGATCATGGCTGATCATCCCCAATCAGTACCCCATTCCTGCCTTCTCCCCATATCCCCTGATTTGGCAACAAAAGCTTTTCACTGTACCTCGCTACATGTGACAATAATAATTGATTGAAACATCCTGACGGCAGTAAGATCCATTTGCTAATCTCTCTCAGGTGAAGACCGGGACTACTATCAAGTGGGCTTTTAGTTTAGTTTAGAGATACAGCGCGGAAACAGGCCCTTCGGCCCACCGAGTCCGTGCCGACCAGCACCCGAACACAATCCTCCCACACACTAGGGACAATTTACACTTTGTACCAAGCCAGTTAACCTACAAGCCTGTATGGGTGGGAGGAAGCCAAAGATCTCGGAGAAAATATCACATGGTCACAGGGAGAAGGTAGAAACTCCATACAGACAAGACCCGTAGTCGGGATCGAACCCAGGTCTCTGTAAGCCGCTGTACGGCGGCAATTCTGCCGCTGTGGCAGCTGTACAGCTGCCCTGGGCTATGAGATTAAATCGGCAAGATCATCAAATGAACTTTCTTAACGGGACATTTCATCTGGTTTTAAATGTTCAACATGTAATTGCTGTTGACTAGGTTGTTGTAACAGTGCAATAGTCTGCGCAGCGTGATATACAGTACAATAAAACATGACTTGAAGAGTACTGCGTTGAAATCAACTATGTGTGACAAGTCAAACTGTGATGGTGCTGGGGCAATCTAGTTCTGAAATCCAATTATTAAAGAGAAGATTCGACTAGAATGTACAGGAGCAGTTTAATGAAGGAGAAAGGGACTTGCTTCAGTCAAAAACAAATAATGGAACTGTATTCAGATGGCCAGAATGCAAGAATTAGTGTCGAGGAGGTTTGTCAGAAAGAGGTTGCACACTCCAGGGCTGTCCCCACCCCAATGTCACAGATTAATAATAATAATAATAATAATAATAATAGATTTTATTTATATAGGGCTTTTCAGGACTCAAAGTCGCTTTACAATTGAGAGTCAGGAATAAACAAAACAAAATAGAACAGTAAGACATAGGTGAGGGGAACATGGGACTAAGGGTATGCAGAGGTGAAGAGATGGGTCTTGAGGCGGGACTGGAAGATGGTGAGGGACTCAGAATTTCGGACCGGTTGTGGGAGGGAGTTCCAGAGCCTGGGAGCTGCCCTGGAGAAGGCTCTGCCTCCAAATGTGCAGAGGTTTGATTTCGGAGTGGAGAGGAGACCGGCTGATGTGGATCTGAGGGACCGTGAGGGTTGGTCGGGGGAGAGGAGGTCAATGAGATAAGGGGGGGGCCAGGTTGTTGAGGGCTTTGTAGGTGAGGACCAGCATTTTGTAGGTGATCCGGTGGGAAATGGGAAGCCAGTGAAGTTCTTTGAGAACTGGGGTGATGTGGTGCCAGGATTTGGTGTGGGTAATGAGTCGGGCGGCTGCATTCTGGACCAGTTGGAGTCGGTTGATGCTGCTGGAATTGATTCCAAAAAGAAGAGAGTTACAGTAGTCCAGTCGGGAGGAGATGAAGGCATGGATGAGTCTTTCAGCAGCGGGGGGTGTGAGAGAGGATCTGATTTTTGCAACGTTGCGGAATGTTAAGGGAATATATTTCTTAGGGAGAGTGTTTGATGCAGAACAAGAAGAATACGTTTATTGGCCAAGTATTCACATACAAGGAATTTGCCTTGGTGCTCCGCCCGCAAGTGACATGTGATCAAGAAATGAAATTACCTACTTTGGACGAATAACGGGCCTGTCCCACCGAGGCGATTTTTTAGGCGACTGCCGGCGAATACGACAATGGAATTCACCGAAGTCAGCACCGGCGACAACCTACGACATCCTGGCGGTACCCTACGTTAATCTGGCGACAACCTACGACAGCACCTACGTCAAGCTACGCTCATTGGCGTCAAAACCACTGTCGCCGACTTTTGCCGAAATTTTTTGAACATGTTGAAAATCCAGCGTCGACCAGAAAGACGCTACAACTCTTTGGGCGACTGAGGAGACGACTCACGACCATACAGGCGACACCCATGTGGCGACAGTCTAGTCGCCTGTAGTCGCCTAAAAAATCGCCGAAGTGGGACAGGCCCATAAGAGATGCAGAGGAAAAACCTTTAAAAGGCATTTGGACAGGTACGTGGATAGGAACAAGTTTGGAGGATATGGGCCAAATGCAGGCAGGCAGGACTGTGTAGATGGGGCATGTTAGTCGGCTGTATATCTAAACTAAAACAAAACTAAACTAGGTTGGGCTGAAGGGCCTGCTTCCCTGTTGAAGGAGCAGTTAGATTCTGGGATCCAGGAACAGTAATGACTGAGAACACTAAAAAATTGTTTAAAGCAAATAGGTTGATGGCTTATTATGCATGTAGGATCATGTGAGTGTCAGGCATAATCGCTGGTCGGCACGGACCCGATGGGCCGAAGGGCCTATTTCCGCGCTGTATCTCTCCAGTCTAAAGTCTAAAGAGCCAAAGGCATCAGCTATTCTGTTTGTGTGTTATCACCAAGGACATTTTACAGGGAAACAGCAAGGGCAGCCTGTTTTCGTGCAAACATGATGAGATTTCTCTCAGCCCCGACGTAGAAAATGATTTTCACTTAATTTAATGGTGAGTGGCTGTCAAGTGGAAACTTCATCAATTGTACCTGGGGGGGAGACTGAGTGGAAAACTGATCACAATGAGTGCCTCTCTGCAGCCATTATTAATTGTACATCCTCAAGTTGTCTGGATTTTGAACCAGCGTGACTTACTTTGAATTAGGTGATTGGGATTTGGAAAACACAGATCACCAAGGGATGGTTAAGCTCTGGACTACATGCACTAATATTGTTGTTATTGCACCATTGTTTGTTATGTGCATCCATGTGTGCATGTGTGTATATTTGATTATACATGTGTATATACACACACATATATATATATATGCATCCTCACACACATATATGTGCACATATATATAAACATCTATATACACACACGTATATATGTGTGCGTGCGCGTGTGTATATTTATATATGTTGTGTGCAGACAAAATCATGTGTGTATGTGTATATATGTTTATATGTATATATATGTACCAATATGTATATAAACGTCTGTGTATCTGTGTGTATGTGTGGGTGTGTGTGTGTTAGTGGGTGTTAGTGTGTGTTAGTGTTTTAGTGTGTATTAGTGTGTGTTAGGGTGAGTGTGTGTGTGTTAGTGTGTGTTAGTGTGTGTTAGTGTGTGTTAGTGTGTGTTAGTGTGTGTGTGTGTGTTAGTGTGTGTTAGTGTGTGTTAGTGTGTGTTAGTGTGTGTTAGTGTGTGTTAGTCTGTGTTAGTCTGTGTTAGTCTGTGTTAGTGTGTGTTAGTGTGTGTTAGTGTGTGTTAGTGTGTGTTAGTGTGTGTGTGTGTGTGTGTGTTAGTGTGTGTTAGTGTGTGTGTTAGTGTGTGTGTGTGTGTGTGTGTGTGTGTGTGTGTTAGTGTGTGTGTGTGTGTGTGTGTGTGTGTGTGTGTGTGTGTGTGTGTGTGTGTGTGTGTGTGTGTGTGTGTTAGTGTATTAGTGTGTTAGTGTGTGTGTGTGTGTGTGTGTGTGTGTGTGTGTGTGTGTGTGTGTGTGTGTGTGTGTGTGTGTGTGTGTGTGTGTGTGTGTGTGCATGTGCATGTGTGTAAATATATATGATAATCTGTATATATCTGTACATGTAAGTATGTGTGTATATAAACACACACTGACCATTTTGTTTCTCGTTTATCATATAGTTTACAGTGCACTATGTCTCCATATTCAGTTGTGCCGCTGCAAGTAAGAATGTCATTGTTTCTATCAGGGACACATGACAATAAGACACTCGTCACTCACTTGAAGCAATGTAATACTCACTCTGCATTCACGGCACTTGGATTTCAAAGCTCGCTGACCTTCGGCGAGCTGCCGCCCCCATAGAGACAGGTCGCTGCAGAGTCAAACACAATAGAATCTCTTTATGTACAATCCGTCACATATTGTGCGTGTGTGGGGGGTGGGGGGTTGGGGGGGTTGGGGGGGTGGGGGTGGAAGAACACCGCACATAATCACGTTGGCACACTGTCAGGTAACGTTAACACTGCTGCAGCTTGTTAGCGGCAATGAAATGCAAAACCTTAACGTGGACAAGGGAATAAAAATCACCTGCCAGAGAGCAACTGATGAAGACACAATCCTACACGGTGTGTCTACACAGCGTGTGTTAGATTTACATAGACAATCGGTGCAGGAGTAGGCCATTCGGCCTTTCGAGCCAGCAGAAAGTTGTGACCACTGCCCAGTCCATCATCGGCTCTGACCTCCCCACCATCGAAGGGATCTATCGCAGTCGCTGCCTCAAAAAGGCAGCCAACATCATCAAGGACCCACACCATCCTGGCCACGCACTCATCTCCCCGCTACCATCGGGTAGAAGGTACAGGAGCCTGAAATCTGCAACATCCAGGTTCAGGAATAGCTACTTCCCCACAGCCATCAGGCTATTAAACTCACCAACAAACAGACTCTGAACTGTAACAGCCTATTGCACTTTATCTGTTTATTTATGTGTATATTGAACTGAACTGTTCTGTATTTTTGCTTACAATACTCTGTTGTGCTGAAGCAAGCAAGAATTTCATTGTCCTATGTGGGGCACATGACAATAAACTCTCTTGACTTGACTTGACAATATGATCATGGCTGATCATCCACAATCAGTACCCCGTTCCAGCTTTCTCCCCATATCCCTTGATTCCTTTAGCCCTAAGAGCTAAATCTAAAGGGCCTGTCCCACTTGGCAATCTTTTCGGCGACTGCCGGCATCATTGACTCACGTATCAGGTCACCGAACAATTCGCGGCGTGATGACGTATTGACGCGCGGTGTTTTTTCAAGTGTCGCAACATTTCTTTTGATTTTGAAATGTTCAAAATCTTTTGGCGGCACTGATATGACGCCAGCAGTCGCCGAAAAAAATCGCCAAGTGGGACAGGCCCTTAAAACTCTCTCTTGAAACCATCCAGTGAATTGGCCTCCCCTGCCTTCTGTGGCCGAGGGTTCCACGGATTCACAACTGTAAATGAGTATGAATATGAATAGAGGGCATTTTGTTCCATTGCGTCTGGAATGGGCTGGGGTGAAGTCACGTTCTCGATGAACATAACCATATAACCATATAACCATTACAGCACGGAAACAGGCCATCTCGGCCCTTCAAGTCCGTGCCGAACATTTTTTTAAATTATTTTTTTAAATAAATACTTCCCCCTAGTCCCATCTACCTGCACTCAGACCATAACCCTCCATTCCTTTCCCGTCCATATACCCATCCAATCTATTTTTAAAGGATAAAATCGAACCAGCCTCCACCACTTCCACTGGAAGCTCATTCCACACAGCTACCACTCTCTGAGTAAAGAAGTTCCCCCTAATGTTACCCCTAAACTTCTGTCCCTTAATTCTCAAGTCATGTCCCCTTGTTTGAATCTTCCCTACTCTCAATGGAAAAAGCTTATCCACGTCAACTCTGTCTAACCCGCTCATAATTTTAAAGACCTCTATCAAGTCCCCTCTTAACCTTCTGCGCTCCAAAGAATAAAGACCTAACTTGTTCAACCTTTCTCTGTAACTTAGTTGCTGAAACCCAGGCAACATTCTAGTAAATCTCTCTGTACTCTCTCTATTTTGTTGACATCCTTCCTATAATTAGGCGACCAAAATTGTACTCCATACTCCAGAATTGGCCTCACCAATGCCTTGTACAATTTTAACATTACATCCCAACTTCTGTATTCAATGCTCTGATTTATAAAGCAGATCATGCAGATCAGAACACTCCTGGATCGCTTTGCTCTATGGTGCTGGAACGATCTGCTGCAGGTACAGGACAAACATTCCGAGGGAGAGAAACACAGTTATAAAATTCACCGCGTCATTGACTAAGGACATGTTTCTATATGCCTGACCTTTACCTTATCTCACGGACATCCTTGACGGTGAACACAGACTGAACACTAATTTGCAGTGACGTAACCTGCCTTCTTTCAGGAAAAGGAATAGCGTACATTTCGGCTCGAGACCCTTCCGAAACATCACCAATGCCTTCTCTCCAGAGATGCTGCCTGTCCCGCTGAGTTTCTCCAGCTTTTTGTGTCTAGCTTTGGAGTAAACCAGCATCTGCCATTCCTCCCTACACTATTTTGCTTTTAATCTCCAGTACCGGGCAACAAACGGAAATAATCATAAGGTCATAGGTGATAGGAGAAGGATTGGGCCATTCGGCCCAACAAGTCTGCTCCGCCATTCAATCATGGCTAATCTATCTCTCCTCCAAGGGAATTTGGAGCAACAATAGCAAGTTTGCGGATGGCACAAAGCTGGGTGGCAGTGTGAACTGTGAAGAGGATGTTAGGAGGTTGCAGGGTGACCTGGACAGGTTGAGTGAGTGGGCAGATGCGTGGCAGATGCAGTATAATATAGATAAATGTGAGGTTATCCACTTGGCGGCAAAAACAAGGGGGCAGATTTTTATCTCAATGGGGTTAGGTTAGGTAAGGGGGAGGTACAGCAAGACCTGGGTGTCCAACCAGTCACTGAAAGTTTGCTTACAGGTACAGCAGGCTACAGCAGGCAGTGAAGAAAGATAATGGAATGTTGGCCTTCATAACAAGAGGATTTCAGTATAGGAGTAGAGAGGTTCTTCTGCAGTTGTATAAGGCTCTGGTAAGACCACATCTGCAGTATTGTGTACAGTTTTGGTCTCCTTATTTGAGGAAGGACAGCCTTGTGATTGAGGCAGTGTAGGTTCACGAGATTGATCCCTGGGATGGCGGGGACTGTCATATGGGGAAAGATTGGAAAGACTAGGCTTGTATTCACTGGAGTTTAGAAGGATGAAGGGGTATCTCATAGAAACATATAAAATTATAAAAGGACTGGACAAGCTAGATGCAGGAAAATTGTTCCCAATGTTGGGCGAGTCCAGAACCAGGGGCCACAGTCTTCGAATA
Source organism: Malacoraja senta (assembly GCA_038087875.1). Classification (NCBI taxonomy): domain Eukaryota; kingdom Metazoa; phylum Chordata; class Chondrichthyes; order Rajiformes; family Rajidae; genus Malacoraja; species Malacoraja senta. The sequence continues at coordinate 4,219,735 of CM075979.1, forward strand.
AAGGGAGGTCATTTAAGACTGAGGTGAGAAAAAATGTTTTCACCCAGAGAGTTGTGAATTTGTGGAATTCCCTGCCACAGAGGGCAGTGGAGGCCAAATCACTGGATGGGTTTAAGAGAGAGTTAGATAGAGCTCTAGGGGCTAGTGGAATCAAGGGATATGGCTCGAAGGGCCGAATGGCCTCCTCCTGCACCTATTTTCTATGTTTCTATGACGCGCGGTGTTTTTTCAAGGGTTGCAACATTTTTTTTTGTCGCCGCTGGATTTTGAAATGTTCAAAATCTTTTGGCGACCCTGATATGACGCCGGCAGTCGCGGAAAAATCGGCAAGTTGGACAGGCCCTTTACAGTTTAAAATATGCCTGGAAAAAAAATCAAAGGTAGACACAAAAATCTGGAGTGTCTCAGGCCAGGCAGCATTATCTCTGGAGAAAAGGAATAGGTGACATTTCGGATTGAGACCGATCGTCGGACTGAGAGTCAGTGGAAAGGGAAACAAGAGATATTAACGGTGATAGAGAGAGAAATAGAACAAATGAATGAAGGATATGCAAAAAAGTAATGATGATAAAGGAAACAGGCCATTGTTAGCTGTGGGCTAGGTGAAAACAAATTACAGACAATGAGACTCAACAAGAAGACTGAAGCTAGCACGACGGGTGGCGGAGGGATGGAGAGAGAGAGGGACACAAGAGTTACTTGAAGTTGGAGAAATCAATATTCATACCGCTGGAGAGCAGGAAGGAGGGTCTCGACCCAACACGTCACCCATTCCTTCTCTCCAGAGATGCTGCCTATCACACTGAGTTACTCCAGTATTCTGGGTCTATCCACTGGGTTGGAAGCTACCCAAGCAAAATATGAGGTGCTGTTCCTCCAATTCGCATTGGGCCCAGGACTGAAAGGTCAGTGTGGGAATGGGAGGGGCAGTTGACCTAGTTGGCAACCGGGTGATCAGGTGGGGGCCAGGCAGACTGAGCGAAGGTGTCATAGGTTCAAAGTTATAAGCAACAAATTTTGGCAATGTTAGATACTCTTTTTTTTTTAAATCCAGAAGATAATGAATAGCTTGAGCAGTTAGTGAGAAAATCTATTGATGGCAAGGTGACAGCACTACTCTGACAAAAGCCAGTCTTTTAATGAGGAGATCACTGCAGGAGGTCCTGAACGGCAATACCAAATGTGCTAAAGAGGCTTCCTCAGCCAAACTAATTGTGCCATCTTCCAATGGGTTCTGCAACCCCCTGCTTTCACAGTCTCACTCCATGCAGGAGACAATGACATTGAAGGCACTGGAAACCAAAACAGCGTTTTCTCCGGGTGCTCTGGTTTCCTCTCACATCCCAAAGACTGTGCAGGTTTGAAGGTTAATTAGTTTAGATTACAGATACAGCGCAGAAACAGGGTCTTCGGCCCACCGAGTCCGTGCCGACCCACGATCCCCATACACTAGCACTATCTTACACACACTAGGGACAACTGTTCATATTTACCAAAGCCACTGTACACTGGAGTACACTGGAGTACACTGGAGTACACTGGAGTACACTGGAGTACACTGGAGTACACTGGAGTATCTGTACACTCTGGAGTTTAGAAGGATGAGAGGGAATCTCATTGAAACATATAAGATTGTTAAGGGCTTGGACATGCTAGAGGCAGGAAACTTGTTCCCGATGTTGGGGGGAGTCCAGAACCAGGGGCCACAGTTTAAGAATAAGGAGTAAGCCATTTGGAACGGAGACGAGGAAACACTTTTTCTCACAGAGAGTGGTGAGTCTGTGGAATTCTCTGCCTCAGAGGGCGGTGGAGGCCGGTTCTCTGGATGCTTCCAAGAGAGAGCTAGATAGGGCTCTTAAAGATAGCGGAGTCAGGGGATATGGGGAGAAGGCAGGAACGGGTACTGATTGGGGATGATCAGCCATGATCACATTGAATGGCGGTGCTGGCTCGAAGGGCCAAATGGCCTACTCCTGCACCTATTGTCTATTGTATGTCTTAGTGGCAGAAACCTGGGTTCGATCCTGACTACGGGCACTGTTTGTATGTTCTCCCCGTGACCGGGTGAGTTTTTTCCGGTTGCTCCGGTTTCCTCCTACATTCCAAACACGCGCAGGCTTGTAGATTAATTGGTTTGTGTAAATTATCCCTAGTGTGTAGGATAAACCTAGGGTGATCGCGGGTCGGCGTGGACTCGGTGGGCCGAAGGGCCTGTTTCCATGCTGCATCACTAAACTAATTATTCTAAGGCTGGGGTGAAGGAAAGAGCGTTCACGTCGCGGCCCCTGTTTCCACCACCAGGCACAAGAAGCACAAGAAGCGACAAGACAGACACCGTTGTGTGCAGATGTCGAGAAGTGTGTTCAGCTCTGGCTGCGACACGCACGACATCGGAGGCTGCAGCGAATCGTCCGATCAGCTGAGAAGGTTATTGGCTGCAACCTTCCCTCCATTGACGAACTGTACACTGCAAGGCCAGGAAGCGAGCGGGTAAGATCGACTCTGACCCCTCTCACCCTGGCCGCAAACTCTTTGAATCACTTCCCTCTGGAAGGCGACTCCGGACTGTCAAAGCTGCCACAGCCAGACCGCAAAAAGAGCTTTTTTCCATGAGTAGTAGCTCTACTCAATAACCAAAAATCTGTAGCCTCCTTTTGCTCTGGTATTTTATTTAATTCACATGATATTCACATAATGTGTTATTATTAATGTTTAATGTTTTATGTGGCATTCCTAACTGTCACTGTATGTCATGTTGTCACTTGCGGGCGGAGCACCAAGGCAAATTCCTTGTATGTGAATACTTGGCCGATAAACTTATTCATTCATTCATTCATTCACAACTTCTAATCTTGTGTGTGGACTCGACAAGAAGAAGAAGATTCTAAGACTAGATTCGAAGAAGGGTCCCGACCCGAAATGTCACCTGCCCATGTTCTCCAGTGATGCTGCCTGACGCACTGAGTTACTCCAGGACTTTGTGTTTCTTTTGTGTAAACCAGCACCTGCAGTTCCATGTTTCTGCCTATAGGGCCTGTCCCACTTGGGGCGTCATTTGCGCGTCACGCAGATGGCACGCGAAGATTTTGTACATCCCAAAATCCTGGGGCGCCGCGCGCAACCGCGCATCACTGCCTACGTCACCACGCACCATGCGCGCATCACGTGCGCGTCACGACGAGAGCGTCGTGAGTCGTGACGCGTAAACGATGTCGCGTAAATGACGCGCAAATGATGCCCAAGTGGGACAGGCCCTTTATTCCAAAGAAGTTCCAGTCAAGCGAATTTGTTTTTCCATATATAAACCTTGTAAAAGCCAGCTGTCATAAGAATTACTACTTTTTTCATGGTGCATATTGATTATCAGTACATCAGAGCAGCATGAAACATCGTGTTAACCCACTAAATCTCAATGCTCTCTCCATTATTGTACCGCTAATTACTTCCCAGTCACAGTCTGTTGCCTGCTTCTGACTGCCATTGTTAATATTATACAGCACATCATTCTATTTCATTAAACACTCTGAACAGTGCTAGATGCACAGAGTCTCTTGCCCAGAGTAGGGGAATCGAGGACCATGGGTTAAGGTGAAGGGGAAAACATCTACGAGGAAACCGAGGGGTAACTGCCGGAGGAGGTCGTTGCGCAGGGACTATCCCAACATTTAAGGAACAGCTATACATGGATATAGACACTTAAAGGCGGAGTAACTCAGCGGGGCAGGCAGCATCTCTGGAGAGAAGGAATGGGTGACGTTTCTTCAGACAGGTTTGGGATAAGGGAAACGAGAGATATAGACGGTGATGTGGAGAGATAAAGAACAATGAATGAAAGATATGCAAAAAATTAACGATGATAAAGGAAACAGGCCATTGTAAGCCACTAGCCACATTTTCTCATCTCCACCCCTTTCCGCCTTCTGCAGAGACCGTTCCCTCCGCAGCTCCCTGGTTAACTCATCCCTTCCCACCCAAACCACCCCCTCCCCAGGTACCTTCACCTGCAAAAGCAGAAGATGCAACACCTGTCGCTATACCTCCTCCCTCGACTCTGTCCAGGGACCCCGACAGCCCTTTCAGGTTAGGCAGAGGTTCACTTGCACCACCTCCAACCTCATCTACTGTATCGCTTGTTCAAGATGTGGACTCTTATACATCGGCGAGACCAAACGCAGACTGGGCGATCGTTTCGCGGAACACCTTTGCTCAGCCCGCCTGAACCGACCTGATCTCCCGGTTGCCGGACACTTTAATTCTCCTTCCCATTCCCACACTGACCTTTCTGTCCTCGGTCTCCTCCACTGTCGGAGTGAGGCTGAACGCAAATTGGAGGAACAGCATCTCATATTTCGCTTGGGCAGCTTACAGCCCAGTGGAATGAATATTGATTTGTAAAGGGCCTGTCCCACTTGGCCGTCATTTGCGCGTCACGCAGATGGCGCGCGATGATTTTGTACATCACGAAATCCTGGGACGCCACGTGTGGCCGCGCGTCACTGCCTATGTCATCACGCACATGCGTGTCACGTAAATGATGGCACAAAAATTAATACGCAAATGACGGCCAAGTGGGACAGGCCCTTAAGGCAGCAACTCTACCGCTGCGCCACCATTAACGTGGTTGAGACTAGTCACTGCATGGGCGTTTTTGATATATCACGTTACTTTTTAGTCTTCATAGAGATAATCTCGCAATTGGAGGAATTTATTCATTTTGAGATTTCTTGGAAGACTACCAACATTCCACCATTATAGTTGCAACCGAAAGAAAGCGCAGCATTCATCATAATCTCAGCAGATGTCAAATATAATAAAAGATACTGGGTGAGATCTAATTTTAGCAAAAATCATGAATTTGAAAAATGGGGTCGAAGGGGGCACCCGAACATGTCGTAATTAAAATGAATTCATATAGACACAATGATTAAAATGGAGCAGCGAAGAGGGATATTTAGAGTCATAGAGTGATACAGCGTGGAAACTGGCCCTTCGGCCCAACTTACCCACACTGGCCAACATGTCCCAGCTACACCAGTTGCACCCGCCTGCATTTGGTCCATATCCCTCCAAACCTGTCCTATCCATGTACCTGTCTAACTGCTTCTTAAACGTTGGGATAGTCCCAGCCTCAACTACCTCCTCTGGTAGCTTGTTCCATACACCCACCGCCCTTTGTGTGAAAAAGTTACCCATCAGGTTCCTATTAAATATTTTCCCCTTCAACTTGAACCTATGTCCTCTGGTCCACGAATCTCATTACTCTGGGCTAGAGATTTTGTGCATCTACCCGATCTCTTCCTCTCATGATTTTATACACCTCTACAAGATCACACCTCATCCTCCTGCGCTCCAAGGAATAGAGACCCAGCCTAGTCAACCTTTTTTGGACCAATTTGGACACTCAGCCAATTTGGAAGAAGCAAGTTGGTAAAGCAGCGTGGACTAACGTTGAACAAGTACCTGGATCACAAGATGCACCCTGCAATTCCATAACCGCCTCCAATACATAACACACACAAAATGGCTGCCTGTCCCAGCTGAGTTACTCTGGCATTTTGTGTCTATCTTCAGTGTAAACAAGCATCTGCTGTTCCTTCCTGCCCATCCTATCTGAAGAAGTGTCCCGACCCGAAACGTCACCTACCCGTGTTCCCCGGAGATGCTGCCTGACCCGCTGAGTTACTCCGGCGCTTTGTGTCTTTGTTTTGTAGACCAGCACCTGCAGTTTCTCGTGTCTCCATCCACTGTGTTGAGGCTTGATGACAGGAGTGGACCTTCCCAAAGCACCGCAGACTGCAGGAGGTCTCGGGAGAGCGGGGAGACGAAGAGGAGGGGGGCACTGGTGATGAGGGATGCGCGGAGTGGGCTAGTACGAGAGGGACCGGAGTATTGGTTTAGTTTAGTGTAAAGATACAGCACGGAACCAGCGATCCCCGCACATTAACACTATCCTCGGTGACAATTTGCAGTTATACCAAGCCAATCAACCTACAAACCTGTCCCTCCAAACAGTTTAGTTTAGTTTAGAGAAACAGGCCCTTCGGCCCACCGGGTCCGCGCCGACCAGCGATCCCCGCACACTTAGCACTATCCTACACACACTAGGGACAATTTACACACACACACCGAGCCAATTAACCTACATACCTGTACGTCTTTGGGGTGTGGGAGGAAAGAGAAGATCCCGGAGAAAATCTACGCAGGTCACGGGGAGAACGTACAAACTCCGTACAGGCCCGTAGTCGGGATCGAACCCGGGTCTGCAGCGCTGCATTCGCTGTAAGGCAGCAACTCTACCGCTGCGCCACCGTGCCGTATTGCCTCCAGCGACTTCAAGGTTGGCAGCAGGCGGCACCCACGCCCGGGACACGGAGGCTGTCGGGCGGGTGGCGGGCAGGCGGGGAGAGGGACGTGGGCTGGCGGGCCGAACCGGTCAAGGGTGGCGGTGGAGGCCCTGCAGTAGCCTGGAGCTCGCCTGGAGCCACTCCAGCACAATGTGGAGAGGATGTTTCCACTGGTGGGAGAGTCCAGGACCAGAGGTCACAGCCTCAGAATTAAAGGGCGCTCTTTTAGAAAGGAGGTGAGGAGGAACTCATTTAGTCAGAGGGTTGTTAATCTGTGGAACTCATTGCCACAGAGGGCTGTGGAGGCCAAGTCAGTGGATATCTTTAAGGCAGAGATAGACAAATTCCTGATTAGAACGGGTGTCAAGGGTTACGGGGAAAAGGCTGGAAAATTGGATTAGGAGGCAGAGATCAGCCATGATTGAATGGCGGAGTGGACTTGATGGGCCGAATGGCCTAATTCTACTCCTATAACTTGAGAATTGGTGAGCGGGTGGACCTGACTTTGGACATTTAGTAAATGCCGCCAAAATAAGGCGGTTCGTGCATATGTGAGCGATGCAAAAAGAATTCCACTGCGCGGGGCCCACCTGACAACAGAGCAACAGGGAACCATGGAGGGAAAACTAATAAGGATGTGCTGGAGAGCTATAATCCAAAATAATATCCACTCTTCAACCTAAACTTGAAGAGTTAAGGGGCTGTCCCACTGTACGAGGTAATTCAAGAGCTCTCCCTTAGCGGCTCGTAAACGCTGACAGCAGGTACTCGGGAAACACGGTAAGCTCGGGAAGACTCGTGAAGAATTTTCAACATGTTGAAAAATGTCCACGAGAGCACCGAGTACCCACGAGCGGCCATTACCGTAATTCTCCCAAGTTCGAATCAGGGGAAACTCGGGGAATCAGGGGAAACGGGAATCAGGGGAAACTCGGGAGAACTCTTGAATTAGCTCGTACAGTGGGGCAGCCCCATCATGCTGCACATGGGGTGTAAGAAAACAAAGTAATAATGTTGATTTTGGGAGCATTTATTAAATCTTTGTTTACCTCTACTGAGTAAGTGGCATGATAAAGCAAACACTGTCCACTTCAGTTTTGACCAGACGCAGGCAATACTCCTGATGACGGACAAAATTAATTTTACAAACACCATATTGCAACATTAAATGACACAATTTTCCACCCCCCCCACCCCCCCCACCATCAAGACACTCCTTCATAATTACTTCTTCAGCAAAGTTTTTCTGTTCATCTCTTCGGTTGTGACATGGTTTTGTGGTTTATAGGTCAATGCTGCTTTGAAATGATTTCGGATGTTTCGGTACATTAAAGGCTGCAGTGATGCAAAAATGAGCATTGTGCAAGGGAAAAGATGTAATTATGATGTGGTGCAATCTTTGTAGGTAGCTCACGCCAGTGATACAAGCGTCGCGCTGTCGTTTAGCGTTTGTGGAAGATATTAGGACCACATTGCTACTGTTCCATAAAATGGACAGGCAAAATGTCCCTTCACCATCACAGGTCAGAGATGTAGTGTGCAAAACTTAGAAAGAGCAAATACGCATGCGGTCCAGTCACATATCAAAGATTATTTTGTTTAGTAGGAAGGAACTGCAGATGCTGGTTTACACCGAAGATAGACACAGAATTCTGGAGTAAGTAAGTTTATTGGCCAAGTATTCACATACAAGGAATTTGCCTTGGTGCTCCGCCCACAAGTAACAACATGACATACAGTGACAGTTACGAATGACTCAGAAAACACGAAACATTAATAATAATAAAACATTAATGATAAAACACCATTGTTCAAGCATGTGAAACCAACAAATTATCAGATCAAAGGGAGGCTACAGATTTTTGGCTGTTGAGTAGAGCTACTACTCGTGGATAAAAACTGTTTTTATGTCTGGCTGTGGCAGCTTTGACAGTCCGGAGTCGCCTTCCAGAGGGAAGTGATTCAAAGAGTTTGTGGCCAGGGTGAGAGGGGTCAGAGATGATCTTGCCCGCTTGCTTCCTGGCCCTTGCAGTGTACAGTTCATCAATGGAGGGAAGGTTGCAGCCAATAACCTTCTCTGCTTCCAGGTGTCGTGCTTGGTGGCTGAGCCAAACCAGACCATGATAGAGAACTCAGCGGGACAGGCAGCATCTCTGGAGAGAAGGAATTGGTGATGTTTCGGGTCGAGACTCTTCTTCAGAATGAGAGTCGGGGGGGGAGAGGGAGGTAAGGGGGTAAGTACGAGAGATCAAAAGAGATGAGGGTCAAAGATAATGTAGTATAGATCATTGTTAGCTGGGAGATGGAGACAATGAAGCAAACAGAGGTAACATTCGATCAGGGACAGTCAGGCTGGTCGGAGAACTAGGATGGGGAGGGATGGAGAGAGAGGGAAAGCAAGGGTTACTTGAAGTTAGAGAAGTCAATGTTCATACCGCTGGGGTGTCAGCTGCCCAAGCAAAATATGAGGTGCGGTTCCTCCAAGTTGCACTGGGCCTTCTCATATTTAGCTTAGTTTAGTTTAGAGATACAGCACGGAAACAGCCCTTCGGCCCATTGACTCAGCACTGACCCGCGACCCCCACTATCCTACACACCAGCGACAACTTACAATCTTTACTGAAGCCAATTGGCGTGCAAACCCGTAGGTCTTTGGTGTGTGGGAGGAAACCGGAGCACCCGGAGAAAACCCACGAGATCACGGGGGAGAACGTACGTACAGCACCTGTAGTCAGGATCGAACCCGGGTCTCTGGCGCTGCAAGGCAGCAACTCTACCGCTGCACCACCATGCGTGCCATGGGCAAGCATATTGTGCACCAAAAGCAAAAGCAATCTCTCGGCTCATCAATGTCCAAGCCATTTATACACGTCCCCTATGAATAACGTGGATCCACGTTTGAAATAAAATGAATGATATTATAACAATCAGACAGCTAACCACGTTAAATAAAGTCCCATGATTACAAAGTGTTTAAGAAAGAACTGCAGATGCTGGAAAAATCGAAGGTAGACAAAAATGCTGGAGAAACTCAGCGGGTGAGGCAGCATCTATGGAGCGAAGGAAATAGGTGACGTTTCGGGTCGAGACCCGAAACGTCACCTATTCCTTCGCTCCATAGATGCTGCCTCACCTGCTGAATTTCTCCAGCATTTTTTGTCACCCATGATACAAATGTCTCTTCAATAAAGTATAAAGCAGGAATAGCAGAACACCAGGAGATGGAGACTGAGAAAACAGATTCAACTTCACGATAACTGTGGGTTTGCAGTTAATCCAATTCCATTAGAAGATAGACACAGAAAAGCTGGAGTAACTCATCGGGACAGGCAGCATCTCTGGAGAGAAGGAATGGGGTGGCGTTTGTCCAAGGTTCGTCCATTAGAGGATATCTTAATTAATTTGATACATCACAGCGAGCGATAAAACTGAAAGAAGCACTGATAAATGTGTTGTGTACTTTTGATTGAGGACAGCAAAGATTCATGGCCACATTGTCCGGGCAGCGATATTACAGACATTAATATTTCAGCCACAGTGATTACATCTGGTAACAAAGATGACCACTAGGGGTGCCGTTCGACGGGCACCATCTGCCCACAGTCTGTCTTTTTTTTTTCTTTTTTTTGTTATTTTTAGTCTTTAAAGGTATGTTTTTGGAGGGTTTTTAGTCTTTTTATGTGGGGGGAGGTGGTTGGGGTAAGGGGGAAACCGTTTCTCAGTCACTTCCTGGTCGAAGATGCGACTATTCTCCGAGTCGCGTCCTCGCCCCACCCCCCCCCCACCTGGATTGGCGCGGCCTTTCCTGCCGGAGACCGACCAGTGCTTCAGCAGCGGCGCAGCACCGATTTGCCATCGTGGAGCGGGCGGTGCCTTTACTGGGGATCGCCGTGTTGAAGCTCCGGAGTGTTGGGCCTGCTGCTTTGACATCGTGGAGCTGTGGGTTGCGGAGCTTCTAGCCGCGGGCGACGCCGACTTTAACATCGTGGAGTCTTGGGACCGCCAGTGTTGAATCTCCGCCCAGCTCGGCCTGTGGACTTCGGGAGCCGCGGTCTCCGGTAAGAAGTGGCCGATTCGGAAAACCAAGCCGCTGAGAATGTTCTTCCGTTCCGACGTCGGAGTTCCGATCATCCCGGCGAGAGGGCCTGAACATCGGGCGTCCGTAGCGGCAACTGCGGAGGGTTCAAAGGCCCCGACCACGGGTGAACAAAGAGGAACTTTATTGCCTTCCCTCACAATGGGAAACGTTGATTCCGCTGTGTGGGGATGTTCATGTTAAACTCTATCGTGTGCTGTGTTTTTATTCGTATGGCTGTATAGTAACTCAAATTTCTCTGTACCAATTGGTGCAGTGACAATAAATGTGAACTTCGTTCAAATTCAACTTGAACTTGAACAAAGCTAATTGCTTGGGATTAAATCGGGGTTAAGATTGGTAACAACTAGCAGAAATATGTTACTTTTGCATCAGCAATGTATAGACGTCCTGACCACAACAATGGAACTGGTTCAGTAATCATATC